>LPNX010925767.1:0-214585 GCA_001517045.1 Pseudotsuga menziesii | reverse complement strand
AAAGACGTGTGTGCAATGTGTTATGTGAATGAATGTCTACTTATGTACTTATGTGATTTATTGAATGAAATAAAAATTTAAAATGAACTTTAAGTACGAGCAAGATACCAATCCAAGACAAAATTTGCCAATGAATCCTCTACATAATTTAAGTGTCTCAGAATATGCTGATAGGAGACTTGATCAAATGACCTTTCCAATAACCTAATCCTTCAGAACATATGAAGAAGTAAGGGATTCCAGATAATGTAGATTCGATTTAACTAATGTATAGCTAACTCCGAATCTAGGTAAACCCTAATATGACTCACATAATTAGCTAGAGCTCCAGTCAACAAACCAATCACTACATGATACTCTGCAAAATTATTTGTCGCGGGGCCCAAACAAGTTCCTCCCAAACTCACCAGATGACTAGTATGAGAGTGCAATACCTAGGCTCCTGATGTGATATTTAAGGTGTATCTATTAGAACCATCCGTAAAACTGACATAGGTGGTCATCTGTTCATTTTAAACATAATACTACATAAGCAAGTTTGTGAAAGAGACATCCTACATTCACACTAAATCCACACTTCAAAAAACACACAACACTCTATAAACACTATGTACAACAAACCTATGATAGATTCCATAGGCATAGTATTTTTTAAGGTAGATCCCATTACGAGACTCTCCCAAGGGTATCCCAATGTAATATATCAACTCATAAACCCCTTTCTCTAAGAAACGGATAACAATGTAAGGTCCATGCCACATAGATTCCAGCTTTCCATCTCCCAACTTGTTGTGTTTTCGGTCGTAAGTCAAGACTAGTTCATCTTCATTGAAAGAGCGAGGTTGAACGGATATGTCATATTGGAATTTAATTTTTTGTTTATGTACCTCATTTTCCAAGGTAGAATCGTGATAGGTCTCATCAATCTTGTTTAAATATAAGAACTGCTCTTCTTCCGGAGTGGTGTTGGGTAAAAATTCTACAAAAAGATTCAAAGAAGGGATTTCACACTCTATAGGGAGAGTTTCCTCTAGTCCATACACCAATTGAAATGGTGTGAATCCAGTGGATGTCTTGACGGTAGTCTTGTAGGCCCATAATGTGAATAATAGTTGTGAATTCCAGCTAGATTTGGCTCGTCCTACAATCCATTGAAGCATAGTTTTTAACACTTTATTGAGAGCTTCAACCTGGCCATTGGCTTGCAGGTAGTAGGGTGTAGAATTGTCATGGATAAAATCTATCTCAGGACTAAATTTCAACATCATCTTATTCTGAAAGTGTGAACCATTATCAGTCACAATGGCTCGAGGAACTTCGAATCTGGTGATAATATGGTTGAATAGAAATAGAGCAGTTGTTTTCCCATATTCGACATAAGTAGGCATAACCTCAACCCATTTAGTGAAATATTCTACATCCAAAATAATGTAACCATGCCCCCCGACTGAGGTAGGCTTACAGTGCATGAATTCAATGCCCCCTTTTGCAAATGGATCAACTGCTACAATAGGATGTAACTGAGCGGTATCAGTGCGCTTTTTTGATGTGAAAAGATGACAAGGAGGGAATTTTTTGATGGAATCCATGAAATATTTAAATATCTAGGGCCAAAATTATGTAATGTCCCTTTTTCAAAATTTTATTAAAATGACCAATTTTTCACCTTTTCCCTATTTTGACCTTTGACTAGTTTTGATGTCTAGGTATCCAAATTGGCCCAAATGCTCCCAAATATTCTCAGAAAGTATATGAATGATATTAAGAATTGAATATGATGTTCAAGAATGATTTATGACCCTCCAAAAACTTCTGCAATATGGTTTAATATTATGGCTAAGGTGGGAGTTTTTACTAGCAAATTGGGGTTCCAATTCCCCCTGGGTAAATGCTGGAAATGGATTCTCAAATGCTCCCAAAACCACTCGAATTTATGAACAGAGGCAGAGTATTTTTAAGGGATATTTTTAATGTCTCATATTAATCATTATTCAGTTTATACAGGATGTTATGACCCTCTCCCAAACAGCTACAAAATCACTAATTCGAAAGCCTTAGGGAAATGGCACCAAATATTCTCCAAATGCAATTAAACTGAGTAAAATGACCTCAAATGCTTAATTGATGAACATGAAACTTGTAATACTCATAAATTAAATTCAATTCATCATAAATATATCATATAGACATTCTTCCATTCTAAATAATAAGCATTACCATGGCATACATCAATATAGTGGGGAAATGGTCATTGTTTGTTGATTAATAGTCACTTTTACATACAAACCTTTGATATTTAGAACTAATTATTTCTGATAATTAATAATATATCATATTAATATTATTAAAATCCTAAATGGACCATGATAAGCTCAAAATACCCAGCATTCAATGGCATACACCAATATAGTGGGCAAATGGTAATGGTTTGCTCATTAATAATCACTTTTACATACAACCATTTATGAAGATGAATAATACAGTGTATTAATATTAATGCAATAAGGAATGGACCATGATAACCTTTCCCAAAGAGTACAATATCTCACCCAAAGCGCAATCCCTCCATGAGCAAGAATATGCAATAAAAACTGGAAATGGTTGAAAGAATGGGCTGCACTAGAAGAAACCATGGGATTCCTTGTATATTACACATGAAAATAAAAAATCCATTAAATATCCATGAAATACCTGAATGGCCTCTCCAAATACCAACTTGGATGGGAATCTTTCACCCTCGAAATTGGCTAAGGCAAGAAACTAGTCATCCACTAGCTCTTTCAATTCACAAATGCAAATTTCTCAAATGATCAAAATATCCTCTCTTGGTTGACCCCTGTATTTTATAAACATAATTATCCTTCTAAGGTTACCAATCCATCCACAAACTCAAGCCAATTCGAATTAGGGTATGGGATCAATATTTTTTATGTGTCCTCCCTTTCCTAGCCTTCCATCTTCCACCAATTCGAGTAGGAACCCATTGAGCTTCCCCAACTCACATGAGAACCCTCTTGGATTCTCTATTTCAAAATTACATTTTAGATATGTCATATGTCAGCCTTCATATTTGATTTTTGTCATAGNGTCATAGAGCTAGGGAATCTAGTCCAAGTGTCTCACTAGCTCCAAAATGACTCTTCCTCTCCCATGTAAGTTACATTTCCTTCAAAATTAGACCTATGATGGATATGGCCAAGTATATTAGCCTTCTAACTCATCCAAGAACATTTAGGCTTCCCATGGATTCAAAATTGAAAGAGGAGGATGCCATGTGGCACAAAAAATCTAACTTGTGTGGGCCCCATAGTCTCCATGTGTCTCCATGCTCCATTGCCACTTCAATTTTCTCTTGTATTTATTGAATTATCTCCATTATTAAATATTTATTCTATTCTGATGTCTGAACATCATTTATTATATTCCTTATTAAAATTCCAAATGTATCCATCCAACTTAGGAAACTAGTAGGATTGATGGAATTGTCATGCTATGCAATTATTTAAAATGGGGACATTACAGTCCTCCCCACCCAATATTGCTTGTGCTCAAGAAATTTAAGATTTGGATGCTACAAAATCTTCATATTCCCAAGCGACATCCTCATTTGGTACTCCTTCCCTTGCACCAAGTGCTCTCTTATGGTTTTGCTCATTGATTTTCTTTAGCTGGAACTTGAGTAGTGGCACTCATGTACTGGAATTTTGTGTTCCCAAATGTAAAGATATGTGGATTATGCATATTGATATATCCTGTAACATCACCACTAACACCAAAAGTATCAGTCAATCCATAAAAACCAATTTTTTCCAAATAATCTTTACCTCCATATTTTGGAAACCTTTTCTGAACTTTCACCCTTTTTTTCTTTTGTATAATTTTTTGAAGTTGGTGCTAAGTTACCAAACTTTGAGTTTCTTAATATTCCAAGAAAAATTCAGAGATGAACCACCATGCTTTTTTCTGCACTACTATGATTACAATCATCTTCTCAAGTGGTGAATCAATCCCCAATGCTGCTTGTTTCCCCTAAAATTGAAACCAATGAGGCCAAAAATGATCACAAGGTCCCATATGATCCTGATACATGCATGGTGTGAAATGTCTATGATGAAATTCCATGAAAACCAAGCATGTGAAAATTGAATCCATCTCTCAAAGGGTCTCCCACATAGGAAACTAGTCACAGTAAAGCTTGGAAATGTGGACATTTGCATATGTATTTCTTCTGATTTTGACTTACAGAGCATATGAAATGGATATTATAGAGAATCATATATAAGATCTTGGGCATAAATTGAACTCAATGGGGTGAAACCACCATTCACACTAGTGTGCCTTCATAGAAAACCATGGAAATATGGAAGTGGAAATTTAGAGAATGGGAGGAAAGATGGATCACGAACAGAAGAAGCCTACTATCTGCAATAAAACACTCTCTGAATCCCCAAATGAGAGGTTTGAATGGCCTCTCCCATGTAAAACTTGGATTGTTACACCTAAATCTCGTCACCATCATGTTATGAGATAGATATTCCCTTGTATGCTCCAATCCCTCAAAGTTTTCCCTAGAGAAATGAAGGAAGAAATTATCCCCTTGCAATTTTTCCTTGTTTTGAGCTGGTAATGCTCCTCTTCCATTGACAAAAAGCATTACCCAAGTTAGCAACGCTCCTGAAACATGAGCAAAGAGTGGTGCCACTGCCTATAGCCTTACTGCAAGAAGCGTTACCCCCTTAACACTACCTATCTGCTTCCTTAAAGGAGTGGTGCTTGAGTTTTCAAGGAAGAAAGAGAAGTTTTGAGAGGATTCTCGAAGCTTGCCTCCATGGAGCCTCATCCCTATGGTTTAGCACCACTTGGAGCTTGAGATACTCCCTTTTTGGATCCTATCTCCACCTCACTGATGGGATCCTCAACAATACCTATCCTCCCATGCCTTTAAATACTGGCTCATCCCCCATGGGAGAGGGAGGAATAATTGTGTTGCATACCCACACTCTGCCAAAATAATTCTTGAGCTATTGGAGGCTAGGTGAATTTAGAGGCAAGGATCCATTGGAAGGAACTCTCAAAACCAAGGCATAAAGGTTGTAGTCTCTCCAATAATTTCTAATAAAAAATGTCTTTTCTTTCCCATTTTTAGTGTTTCATGTGTATATATTGTTTGATTCCTTGGTCACAAGCATAGATATAGTTTATTATATTGTATTCTATCATCCTTTTCTTCTTATCTGTTGTAATTAATCAGATCACTAAGTTACCAATACTACACATATAGAATCATATAATCATAACAGAGACAAGAGACAAGATAGTAGGTTGAATGACAACTTTATATTACACAAAACACATATGGGTTCATACAAACATCAAAACTGAACCAAGTTCGTATCTGGCTCAATAGCCTATTGTATATGATTACAAAACAGTTATGAATAACTACTTATCAGTTCAGTAAACTGACACGACCTCTGGAGGACGACCTAATCTCTAATTAGTCGGCTCACTAGTATAGTCGGCTCATCGAATAGCTCCTCCAACATATCCCCCATGAACAAAATCTTTCTTCATCCTGAAGAAATAGGGGAGGTAAAAAAACATCCTGTATGAAGTAGTTTTATTCCAATTTCTCTGTTTTCATGGGTTGTGTAGTCAAATAGATGGTCTTTTCTGTACACATATCTCCATAATGGCTTCTACTGTAATGGCTAGTTGGTGCTGAAATTCTTTCCAATTGTGGAGGGAATTATAAATGTCAATGGTCAAGGTTATAATGCTTGACAAAATCAACATCTTCTCTTGTATTGGTAGGTATGTGATATTTCTCATGTCCATCCCCAATAGTTGAGTTTTTTCTTCTGCTATGTCGAGTAATCTTTTTATTCGTGGAAAAAATTGTCGAGGATGGGTAGTTCCTGATTCATCCATTGATGTGCTTGTTTTTCCAATTTTTTAAGTTTGTCTGTCTCTAGTACAATATGATCTTACATTGTGCTCCTCATTGCTTCCTCTAGACCTTGTTGATTTCCTAATGATTTGATGTGTTCATGAGTCTCTAGAGCCTGCTGGAATACCTGGCCATAATAAGTATACTAGTTTCACAGTACTTCTTCTGTGGTGGCAGACTCGTCCAAATGCTCTTGTAGTACCTTGTAGTCTTCTGATAATGTTGTGTACTGATGTCTCAGTAGCACAAAAGTATATCCTTTTTTCTTATGTTTCCTAGCCTGAAATTGTTGCTGAAGGTTCGACACGACACTTTCCAACAAATGGTATGCTCTTTCTATGGTTTGTCGGTGTCGGTCTCTATTATTCCTGGTAGAACTGTTTGTGTCATATTCCTGCATTTGGTCAGGAATTTGAGCTGTTCTACTTGAAGTTTTTCTATCTTTTCTCTTCTGCTTTGGTTTCTTGTTACAACCTCTTTATTGAGTGCTTCCAATAATTGGTCTAGTTCTCCATCTCTAAGTTTTGGGGTGTCAATTGCAGTGGTCAACCCTAGTTGATGAAGGTGGATAACTATTGGTACCTGTTGTGTCTACTTCTTCTCTCTTTTCTTTTTATTTTATGTTTAGAGTGATGGACCACCACTGGTCCTGTTGGTACCAATGCTGGCCGCTACTTCTCTATTCGGTGCTCTTCAGTCGATGGATTTTTCAGTCGACTAAACTTCTATTGTCACTGGGTTAACTGACTGAATTTCATGGGTGGGGCTTATAACTATTTGTGCTTCGAGTGGTGGTGAAGATGGTGGCTTTGGATCTTGAGGGGGACTCTGGAACTAATGGTGGTGATGGTGAGTGGTTTGGGGTTTAATGGAGTGGTTGGAAGATGACTTGTCGGCATGGGGTTTTCGACTTCTAGTTGCAAGTTGACAATATTGTTGATTTCTTCAGAGTCCATAGGGTTGGTGATTTCTGTATCTAGTGCTACTTTATCATTACCTTCAAGATCAAGTGTTCCCTCATCTACCTCATTAGCCAGAAGTTTTGGGATAGTTGGTGTGAATGATGAGATTTGGGTTGCTACAACTTTAGATGTTTTGTCATGGTTTCGGATGTACGAGGATTTGACAAGTCCTGCAAATTTTGGCGGTGGTGAGACTTTATTGGGTATATCTCGACTCTATGAGTTTATGAGTGGTGTTGATTTGCTGGGAATTGAGGAATAAATTTGGAAGTTTGTTGATAAATTGTTGAAGTTCAACATCGTTATCAATTTTTTCTCTAAGGGTTCCAAAGATTATGTCTTTGTAGATTGGTGATATGGGGATAGTTGAATCTGTTGTTACTCTGGTTGAAGAAGGTTGTAGGGACTCTGGTGTTAAATCATTAGGACTTATTCTAGAAGGGGTAGCAAATCTTACCTTTTTAGGTCTTTCTTTCTTCGTTCCTGTCTTGATAAACTGTTTGAACTATGTTTTGACAGATACTTTGTTCATTGAGGCATCCTCCAAAATGTTGGCAGTTGTAGCCAATCATTCTTCTTCATCTTCTGACTCCTATGGCAGGATAAGTTTGCGTTGCCCCTTTCCTTGTTCCTGACTCCCTTTATTTTTTATTGATGTTGATATTTCCTAAGGTATTCTTTTCAGATTATCCTTTGTCATAGCATACTCAGGTCTATCGGATTGATTCATGAATTTATATAGGCACTTGGACGAGTTTTAGAGGAGCCTGTAATAGTTTCAAAAACAAGGGAAGAGTTCCAAAGGCACCTGGAAGAGTTTGAATAACAAGGACAAGAGTATGGTCGATGGATAAGAGGAGGATGTGACCAAGGGAAAGATCCAATAGATATAATTGTCGAATTAGATGGACAAGTTTAGAATGCGAACATAGAATCATGGATCAAATTTGAATTAATCTTTTTTATCCTTGATACATAGAGCCAACATTAATGCGACTAGTGTGAATATGATGAGAATTTTTCTCATAAATGTGAGATGATGTCAGCATGCCATCGGGTGCTGGGCACCATTCCATGAGGTTGAAATCACATCATACCATCCAATCACAGTTAAAAAAATTATTATAAAGAAATTCAATTAAAATAAATAATTTTAAGGCTTAAGTTTAACTTTAGCTCAAATAAAAAATCAATCTTGTAGATACAAATTAATTCACCTTAGTATTTTATATATATCCCCTTATTGACAACATAACAAAAAGTGTATAAATAACACTTATTTTAATATGACTTGCATGTGTTTCAAGTGACACCTTATATACACCCATACTTTTAGATAACTGAAATATGGGTCAAGATTAATATGTTTCTACAACATTAATTTTAGTTACCTTACTAACTTCCTAGTTAAATATCTAATCCAAAAGTCAAGACAATAATATAATTCAGAATTGAATCATTAACTTAATCTAAACTATATTAGGGCCTTACTTCCTTTTTCAAACTTCAACCATACCAATCTCCACAATCTTCAAAAAAACAAGGACCACTTGTAGATGTAAAATAACCATATTATCATAATATACTATGTACCTCATAATATGCCATATGATTAGAAACAAAAAAATGTACATGTCACACAAGTAAACTTCAACAAATAGATCAATGGATTCCTAGAAATGGATAACACGACTATGTAATTATGGTTGGGATTCTCTAGCTTTTCATTCGAGTGGCCATTTGATGGAATATGGAATCCTTCAACCTTTTTTACTACATCATCAGCACTGACTATGGCCTTTCCTATCAATCCATTCACACAATACTTTTCATTATCTTAAGGATTCATATCCAAAGTATACCATAATTTGATGGTTCTAGATAAAGATCTAGATGAATATGATTCACCACTAGGAGAAAAATGGACACAATGAATAAGGCCATGATCTCCCTTGTTACAAGCTTTCGAGTAACACATCATTGATTACCTAGAAAGAATCAATATTTTACAAGATAAATGAAGATCTATATATTTATCCTAAATGAAGATGATGTTTATGCTAATTACAAATCACAAATTCATAGATACAAGGTTATTCCCATATCTCCAATAAGTGTACTACATGCATAAGTTCCAACTTAGTAATAGGGGAAGAGAATGAATGCTATTGACGAGGTCCATATCTCCATTTTTTACTTGTTGTGTGACCCAAACATTGGTTCATCACAAACTATGAAATGACGCATAAAATTATTAATGATAATAGTAAATCATGGTAATCTATAACTATACCCTATTTACCTTTTATCCCTATAGCATGTTGGGACCTACATGGATTTCTACGGAAGGGTCGGAAGTCAGTACATATTTTCAATCAAATAAAGGAGTAAATAAAGTTGGAAAATAATATTTTTATATGTAGAATTGGACACATAGAGGACATAATGGGGGGGATATTACCTTGATCAAATACATACCCATTAGGATGGAAATTTGAATTATTGTGTGTTGGGTAGTGAGGAAATATAATAAGGGAAAGTGTAAGTTGGATATTTTTAGAGAAACATAGTCTTGTTCTAGGAACCTCAACTAGCGTTATTTTTTCTTAATGAAGTTGTTGAGACCATCATTGGAGTCCATACAAAAACACTAGACTTCAACTATGGTTATTTTCCACTTGCATTTTTTATGTTGAACTAGGAAATGTTGAAAGGATGCAAGATCCATCATCCATAAAGGGGTCTGATATCAGCAACATATAAACCATGGAAAGTAAGGAAAGAAAGTATCATATAGATATCAATGCGAGTGCATTCGATACCTAGAAAAATAGAATTGTGAAAGTGACCAAATATTATCTCTAGTTCCCCACCAAAAGTATCAACCATTATGAAAAAATGGTTAAGATTTGTAGTGATAAGGGACAACAACTACATGAAGCATATTATGAAAGGCATAGTGAAGATCAAAATAAATCTTATATATTTCATCTTCTATATCGATATAAGAGTAAAGGGAGAAAGCTATTTAGGAATTTTAACCATCACCATGGAAAAAGGGATATTTCTCATATTCCAATGAATAAGTTGTGATACATAGATGAGGAGTTCGAATGAGTTCTTATATTATACCATGACCTTCTAGAACTATCGACACCATAGTGGTCAAGAAAATGGAAATTATACCACGATAAAGTCGAATCGTGGAAAAGGATAGACTTATGTGGTTTTTAGTAAGGTAAAACCATTATTTCTCATTCTTCCAATTGCCACTACACTCTGAGAATCATGGACTAGTGATGAAGTGTGGTAGGGAATTACATAATTAATGTAGATTTTAAGACAGATTCAATCAACAAACAAGTCTGACATCCATACACCCAAATCCATGATCCATTGACTAATCATAGAAGCATAAAAGATGGCCTATATATGGAAAACATCCATGCAAGGGATACATAAGCCAAAGGAACTAGTATACAACCATTTAAACAGGTAATACCTACAATAAAACCCCATGTTCCTTTTATAAAAAAAATTATGCAAGCCAAGAGAGAAGTATCATTGTAGAACACTAAATCATATTTATTGTAGAGCACTAAAATAGTTTGATTATGATTCAAAGACAAGAAATATAAGAGTAACCTACACTCATGACTCCTTTCCCACACCCTTTAGGGATGAGGTATTTAATCACTTGGTTGGGAAGGAGATCTATTTGTTCATTGATGGGTTCTTGGGGTACCAAGCAACCTTTCTCAAAATTTTTTGTGGGGCCCTAGGGTTATTAGACTCTCCTAGAGAAGTCGGCCCTAGTGAGTTATTGTCAAATGAGGAATTAATATAAATAGAGAGTGAGCCTCTCTATTTATCACACATTCACTCACACTCAGTTGTAGCGCATAACTGAGTGAGAAATAAGAAGTTGGGACAAGAGAGAGAGACTACTACTGTCAAGAGATCATCTTACCATTTTGGGTTTTTCTTTTGGTGCTGATTCTATCTTTGAGGAGGTTGCAGGGTTTTCTCCTTTATGGTTTCCCCGAGGAAAATATTTGTATCTATTGTCTCTTATGTTTGATTGTTGTGCTTGTTATTCTCTCAGTTAAAGATCTGAAGATAATACTGTTTAAATGATAAAAATCTAACATGGTATCAGAGCTAACCTGAGAAGAAGACACTGTGCATCTATAGAAACCAGGGCTTCTTATTTTTTGGGTCTCTCTCTAGAATCCATCAGCAAAAGGAGGCTAGGTTGAACCTCCTTTGAAGTTCGCTTCTTTCGGTCGAAGCAGAATCTGGTTCTGAGCATTTTCAGTTTTTGACCTACCACTACATTGAGAAATTAGGGCTTTTCAATGAAAAAGAATTTTTTAGTGAACCCTGACTAAGATTTCTCTCCTCCTCAAAATCGAATTTTAGAGAAAAGAATCAAGGTTTTTGGTTGGGTATAACTCTGGGAAAGCGAAACCCTAATCTTCCCTAGAACTAGAGAACCAACATTACAGAAGGACAACTCCATATCCATTCTTTCAGTTTCTCAAATTGGTAAGATCTAAATCTTTTGTATTTCCATTTGAGGTTCTTAGTTAAGATGTCTCATCATACCAAGATTGATGAAAATCTTGAGGGAGCTGCTAACCTCCGAGCCTAGAAGTATAGGATCTCCCTAGTCTTGGAAGAAAATGAGTTGGACTCTTACATCAGTGATGAGGTTCCAATTCCAGAGGGAGATGAGGCTAAGGCCTTACATAAAAATAAATTGATCATGGCTAAGAGGATTATTGCTTATTCACTCAAGGATCACCTCATACCATAGGTGTCCTCCCTAAAGACACCTAAAGTAATGTTTGATGTCCTGACGAAACTGTTTGAAGGAAAGAACATAAATCAGAAAATGACATTGAGGAACTAGTTGAAGAATGTGAAGATCAAGAATACGAAAACCATACAATCATACTTCACAAGGGTTTCCCAGATCAAAGAACAACTTGAAGCAGTGGATGAAGAAGTGGAGAATGCAGAAATTGTGATGACTACCTTGAATGGTCTCCCTAGATCATGGGACTCCTTCATTCAAGGGATTTGTGCATGAAAGAAGCTAGTCAATTTTAGTAGGCTGTGGGAATAATGCTCACAAGAAGAAGCTCGAATAATAGCCCAAGAAGAAAATATGGGAAGTGAAGATCAAGCTCTCACAGTACAATCCAAGAAAAGTAGAACAGACTATCACAAAGGTAAGCACTCCCACCATAAAGATAACCCTAGAAGATCTAGCAGAAATTTACCTAAATTTAGATGCTATACATGTGATGAAAGAGGACACTTTTCCAGTGATTGTCCTAGAAACAAAAATGGCTCTCACAAGAAGAAGGTAAACAATACTTGCTTTGGCTACAATGATGAAATGGAAGATACACCAGATGGATGTCAAGACTGCTTTCTTGAATGGTGTAGTAGAAGAGGAAGTGTATGTGGAGCAGCCACTTAGTTTTGAGACACATGAGAGGGAAACTCATGTGTGTAAATTGAAGAAATCCCAGTACGGTTTAAAACAGGAACCCAGGACATGGTACGACAAAATTTACAGCTTCCTATTCAGTTTGGGCTTTACCAAGAGTAAAGCAGATTCCAACCTTTACTACAAGGTTGAAGAAGGGAACCTAGTAATACTCCTACTGTATGTAGATGATATGTTTGTAATGGGTGTGGATGGGTTGATTGCTGATACGAAGAGGAATCTTACTGCTGAGTTTGAGATGAAGGACTTGGGTATGATGCACTACTTTATAGGCATGGAGGTGTGGAAGAATGGAGATGGAATCTCTCTAGGACAAGGGAAGTATGCATTAGAGATCCTGAAGAGGTTCGGGATGATGGACTGCAAAGCCATGACCACACCTATGGCATTGAACTTGAAGCTTTTAAGTGATGCTTCATCAGAGTCGGTTGATGCTACGATGTATTGTTATATGATTGGGTCCTTGATGTACTTGACGTATACAAGACCAGATATTTTCTTTGTTGTGAACACATTGAGGCAGTTCCTGATAGATCCTAGACATGTTCACCTGATTGCTGCAAAGCATATTCTAAGGTACCTGAAGGGTACAATTGATTATAGACTCAAGTATGAGGTAAATCAAAATATTAACCTGGAAGGTTATGTCGATTCAGATTGGGCAAGAAGTGCCATAGATAGGAAGAGCACTTCAAGGTGCTACTTAAGTATGGGATCAGGTGTGATCTCTTGGTATAGTAGGAAACAGTCTTGCATGGCACTGAGTACAGCTGAAGTAGAATAAGTTGCAACTTGTTCATCTAGTTGTGAGGCAGTATCATTGAGGAAGCTACTATCACAATTTGTTTGATCTCCAGTTAGATGCTACTTGTATATATTGCGACAACTAGAGTTGTGTGAAGTTGTCTGAGAACCTAGTGTTCCATGAAAAGTCGAAGCATATCGAGTTCAAATATCACTATATCATGGATATGGTGCATAGAGGAGTAGTGAAGCTCTAGTATGTTGCGATGGACGAGTAGATAGCTAATGTGTTGACCAAGCCATTGGCCAGAGTGAAGTTTGAGTACTTCAGGGAGAATCTTAGTGTTCTTTAAATCGAGGTTCCCTCCAAGGGGAGGTGATGAGTCCGAGAGCCTTTCAAACATGGTAGGATTGGTTCCTTCCATGGTTAGATATAAGTGCAGGATCCATTCTAATGTGACCGAGGCATGTGTTCCCACATGATCAGATCTAAGTGCAGAGCCATTCTGATGTGATTGTGGGATGTGTTCCCACATGATCAGATGTAAGCGCGAAGCATTTCTTACATGGTTGTTATATGTGTTCCTCCCATGGTAAGATATAAGTGTTGAGCCTTTCTGACATGGTTTTTGGATGTGTTCCTCTCATGGTCAGAACTGAGTGCTAATCCTTTTTGACATGGTTGTTGGATGTGTTCCTCCCATGGTTATATGTTAGTGCAGATCCTTTCTTACATGGTCGTTGGATGTGTTCCTCCCATGGTAAGATATAAGTGCTGAAGCCTTTTTGACATGGTTATTGGATGTGTTCCTCCCATGATCAGATGTGAGTGCTGGGACTTTCTGACAAGGTTGTTGGATGTGTTCCTACCATGGTTAGATGTAAGTGTTGGGAATTCCTTTCTAACATGGTTGTTGGATGTGTTCCTCCCATGGTCAGATGTAAGTTCTGGGCGGGCCTTTCTAACTGAGGGTTAGATATAATTGCTGAAGAAGACCTACATGGAGGCTAGGCCTACAACCAGCATGAAAAATAGTTGGCTCTTTAGAAATTCCTATGATCAGAAGCATTGAGAGATAGCACCAGTGATGATGACCCAGTGAAGATCCAACATTGATGATCTAGATCCAGTGATTATCTAGATCTAGTGATGATTCAGATATAGATCCAGTGATGATCCAGATCCAGATATGAAGATGAATTGAATATGAAGATAACTTGATGATGATCCAGATGATACAGAGAAGAATACTTGTGCTGATAAATTGTGTCGAGAGAATACCTTCCTAGTTAAGAGGGAGTGTTGATGTATTTGTAACTTCAGAATGTATTGACTTGTGTATTTTATGTATTGTACCCCAATGTTTATTCTAGGAAGTATCTGTAATGTAATTGAGTCATGTCATGCCTCGATGTTCCTATTGAGATATTTAATAATGTAAACAAGTTATGTAAAGTCATAGAGGGTAACCCTCCTTATTGATCAAGGGTTAAAGTCCCCGCAGTTGTGGGGCCCTAGGGTTATTAGAATCTGTTAGAGAATTCGGCCCTAGTGAGTTATTGTCAAGTCAGGAATTAGTATAAATAGAGAGTGAGCCTCTCTATTTATCACACATTCACTCACACTTAGTTGTAGTGCATAAATGAAAGATAAAGAAGAAGTCGGGACAAGAGAGAGAGAGTATACTACTGTCTGGAGACCATCTTACTATTTTGGGTTTTTCTTTTGGTGTTGATTCTATCTCTAAGGAAGTTGCAGGGTTTTCTCCTTTATGGTTTCCGCGAGGAAAATATTTGTCTCTATTGTCTCTTATGTTTGATTGTTGTGCTTGTTATTCTCTCAGTTAAAGATCCTAAGATAATACTGTCTAAATGATAAAAATCTAACATGGTATCAGAGCTAACCTGAGAAGAAGACATTGTGCAGCTGCGGAAACTAGGGATTCTTATGTTTTGGGTCTCTCTCCACAATCCATCAGCAAAAGGAGGCTAGGTTGAACCTCCATTGAAGGGTGCATCTTTCTGTCGAAGCAGAATCTGGTTCTAAGCATTTTCAGTTTTTGACCTACCACTACATCGAGAATTTTGGGTTTTTCACTGAAGAAGAATTTTTGAGTGCGCCTGGACTAGGATTTCTCTCCTCCTCAAAATTGAAGTTTAGAGACAAGAATCAAGGTTTTTGGTTGGTTGGAACTTCAGGAAAGCCAAACCCTAATCTTCCCTAGAACCAGACAACCAGCACTACAGAAGATTAGGTCCAGATCCAGTTTTCAGCTTCGCAAATTGCTAAGATCTAAATCTTTTGTATTTCCATTTGAGGTTCTCAGTTAAGATGTTTCATCATACCAATCTTGATGAAAATATTGAGGGAGTTGATAAATTTCGAGCCTAGAAGTATAGTATCTGCCTGGTCCTGGAAGAAAATGAGTTGGATTCTTACATCAGTGAAGAGGTTCCAAATCTGGAGGGAGATGAGGCTAAGGCCTTACACAAAAATAAATTGATCATGGCTAAGAGGATTATTTATGATTCAATCAAGGATCACCTCATACAACAGGTGTCCTCCCTAAAGACACCTACAACAATGTTTGATTCCCTAACCAAACTGTTTGAAGGAAAGAACATAAATGGAAAAATGACTTTGAGGAACCAGTTGAAGAATGTGAAGATCAAGAATACAAAAACCATACAATCATACTTCACAAGGGTCTCCTAGATCAAAGAACAACTTGAAGCAGTGGATGAAGAAGTGGAGAATGTAGAAATTGTGATGACTACCTTGAATGGTCTCCCTAGATCATGGGACTCCTTCATTCAAGGGATTTGTGCAAGAAGGAATATAGTCAAGTTTAGTAGGCCATGGGAAGAATGCTCACAAGAAGAAGCTAGAATAATAGCCTGAGAAGAAAATATGGGAAGTGAAGTTCAATCTCTCACAGTGCAATCTAAGAAAAGCAGAGCAGACTATCACAAAGGTAAGCACTCCCACCACAAATATAACCCTAGAAGATATAGCATAAATTTACCTAAATTCAAATGCTATACATGTGATGAAAGAGGACAATTTGCCAGAGATTTTCCTAGAAACAAAAATGGCTCTCACAAGAAGAAGGGAAACAATACTTGCTTTGGCTGCAGTGATGAAATGAAAAATACATCAGATGGATGTCAAGACTGCTTTCTTGAATTGTGTAGTAGAAGAGGAAGTGTATGTGGAGCAGCCACTCGGTTTTGAGACACATGATAGGGAAACCCATGAGTGTTAATTGAAAAAATCCTTGTATAATTTAAAACAGACACTCAAGACATGGTACGGTAGAATTGACAGCTTCCTATCAAGTTTGGGATTTACCAAGAGTAAAGTAGATTCCAACATTTACTACAAGGTCGAAGAAGGGAACCCATTAATACTCCTACTGTAGATGATATGTTTGTAACAGGTGTGGATGGGTTGACTGCTGATACGAATAGGAATATTGCTGCCGAGTTCGAGATGAAGGACTTGGGTATGATGCACTACTTTCTAGGCATGGAGGTGTGGAAGAATGGAGATGGAATCTCTCTAGGACAAGGGAAGTATGCATTAGAGATCCTGAAGAGGTTCGGGATGATGGACTGCAAGGCCATGACCACACCTATGGCATCGAACTTGAAGCTTTTAAGTGATGCTTCATCAGAGTCGGTTGATGCTACGATGTATTGTTAGATGATTGGGTCCTTGATGTACCTGACGTATACAAGACCATATATTTTCTTTGTTGTGAACACATTGAGCCAGTTCCTGACAGATCCTAGACATGTTCACCTGATTGCTGCAAAGCATATTCTAAGGTACCTGAAAGGTACAGTTGATTATGGACTCAAGTATGAGTCAGATAAAAAGATTAACCTAGAAGGTTATGTTGATTCAGACTGGGCAGGTAGTGCCATTGATAGGAAGAGCACTTTAGGGTGCTACTTTAGTATGGGATCAGGTGTGATCTCTTGGTTTAGAAGGAAATAGTATTGCATGGAACTGAGTACAATTGAAGCAGAGTATGTCGTAGCTTGTTCAGCTAGCTATGATGTAGTATGGTTGAGGAAGCTATTGTCTAATTTGTTTAATCTCTAGTTAGATGCTACTTGTATATATTGCCACAACCAGAGTTGTGTGAAGTTGTCTGAGAACCCAGTGTTCCATGAAAATTCAAAGCATATCAAGATCAAATATCACTATATCAGGGATATGGTGCAGAGAGAAGCAATGAAGCTCCAGTATGTTGTGACGAACGAGCAGATAGATGATGTGTTGACCAAGCCATTGACTAGAGTGAATTTTTAGTAATTCAGGGAGAAGCTTGGTGTTCTTCAGATTGAGGTTCCCTCCAAGGGGAGGTGATGAGTCCGAGAGCCTTTATGACATGGTAGGATTGGTTCCTTCCATGGTCAGATGCAAGTGTAGGAGCCATTTTGATGTGATTGAGGGATGTATTCCCACATGATCAGATGTAAGTGCAGAGCCATTCTGATGTGACTGCAGGATGTGTTCCCACATGATCAGATGTAAGCGCATAGCCTTTCTTACATGTTTGTTGGATGTGTTCCTCCCATGGTAAGATATAAGTGTTGAGCCTTTCTGACATGGTTTTTGGATGTGTTCCTCCCATGGTTAGATGTGAGTGTTGAGCCTTCATGACATGGTTGTTGGATGTGTTCCTCCCATGGTTAGACGTAAGTGCAAATCCTTTCTTACATGGTCATTGGATGTGTTCCTCCCATGGTAAGATATAAGTGTTGAAGCCTTTCTGACATGGTTGTTGGATGTGTTCCTCCCATGGTCAGATGTGAATGCTGGGCCTTTCTAACATGGTTGTTGGACATGTTACCCCCATGGTCATATGTAAGTGTTGGGCATTCCTTTCTAACATGGTTGTTGGATGTGTTTGTCCCATGGTCAGATGTAAGTGTTGGGTGGGCCATTTTGACTAAGGGTTAGATATAAGTGTTGAAGAAGACCTACAACCAGCATGAAAAATGGCTGGCTCTATAGAACTTCCTATGAAGAGAAGAATCGACAGATAGCACTAGTGATGATGACCTAGTGATGATCCAGCAGTGATGATCCAGATCTAGTGATGATCCAGATCCAGTGATGATCAAAATCTAGATATGAAGATGACTTGAAGATGAAGATAACTTGATGATGATCCAAATGATACAGAGAAGAAGACTTTTGCTAATAAATTGTGTCGAGAGAATACCTTCCTAGTTAAGGGGGAGTGTTGATGTATTTTTAACTTCAGAATGTATTCACTTGTGTATTTTACATATTGTACCCCGATGTTTATTCCGGGAAGTATATTTAATGTAATTGAGTCATGTCATGCCCCAATGTTCTTATGGGGAGATTCGATAATGTAAATAATTCATGTAAATTCATAGAGGGTAACCCTCCTTATTGATCAGTGGTTAAATTCCCCGCTGTTGTGTGGCCCTAAGGTTATTAGACTCTCCTAGAGAAGTCGGCCCTAGTGAGTTATTTTCAAGTCAAGAATTAGTATAAATAGAGAGTGAGCCTCTCTATTTATCACACATTCACTCACACTCAGTTGTAGTGCATAACTGAGAGAGAAAGAAGAAGCTGGGGCAAGAGAGAGAGAGACAACTGCTATCGGGAGATCATCTTACAGTTTTGGGTTTTTATTTTAGTGCTGATTCTATCTCTAAGGAAGTTGTAGGGTTTTCTCCTTTATGGTTTCCCTGAGGAAAATATTTATGTCTATTGTCTCTTATGTTTGATTGATGTTCTTGTTATTCTCTAAGTTAAATATACTGAGATAATACTGTCTAAATGATAAAAATATAACAATAAACAATTGGGTTTAACTTGATACTAAGGAAACAAGCCAATGACATATGGGTTCCTTGGAATTACTTAGCCAAGCCAACACTCAACTCAAAAACATAGTCAACCAACTAATAGATGGGTTTCTTAGACTACAAAGGCTATGGAAAGGTAGAATTGCTAGGCTAGTCAGCTCAACGCCAGAGCCAAGGACACCTACACCATATCTGGCTTGGCCTCCACAGCTCCTACACCACCCAACACAAAGAAGTATTCCCTTCTAGTGTTCTCCCGGTTGTGCAGGCATGACATACCAACCCCTCTTAATATGCCTGTGTGGTTCCTCTCTTTACTAGGATTATCATCCAATTCTGTCCCTCCTCCACTACGAAGTCTTCAAACCAAAATATGGATGCATAACACAACAATCCACAAGGAAAAACACAGTACAAAGGATTCACTCTATAACACAGTGAAAATATCTGTAGAACCACTCATCTACGACTCTGGATAGCAGAACAATGCATAATCATGAGTGAACGACTCCTTCATCCCTTGTTAATAATGATAATTAACAAAATGAATTACCCCCCTTTAGGTAAAATCCAGATGATCTACTAGGCATGCATTCACATGGGTTTTTCTTGTTGTAGAAGAAATAATATGCATTCCCCCAAACTACAGAGTTGCAGGCTTGCTCAGTCATGAAATCAATTGCCATGCTTTCTCTTCCCAAGGCATTAACTACCTCAACCATCTTCCTGTATGAAAATTGAATCACTGAGTACCGGGAATGAACCAGGGTAGACGGGTCAAAGAACGAGAAACTTTTACACAAATATATGGCTAAGATCAAACATCAAACAAATCGATGACCCACAGTGATTTCACTGATTCAAATAGCACGTCTTAACAAAATCGTGATGTGCACGAAATTCCAATGTAATCCGCTTCATCAAGTTTGGAGTCCACCGTTGATCTGCTTGGGACGCGGATCCAATGGATAACAAAATTTCTGTTGATTCAACTGGAAAGTTGTTTAACATCAGCTAGCAGGCACGGAATTCTATCCAAAAGGATTTAATTCTGATTTCGCATATGCTTGGTTGACTTGGGAGACAAAAGAACAAAGTATTTTAAACAATGTTTTTGTGAGGATTAAACCTGCAATCTCTCACCTTCCATCTGCTGGATATCTCCCCACCCCATCCCTTGTGGAATCACGCCCCCATCTCTTTAATGTGTTGCAGTCCCATAGCTAGTTGTGGTATTATATTAATTTGTACAGTTACATGATATATCCAAATATACAGTTTCTAACTCGACACCAAAACCATAGGTATCAACCTTGATCACATATCCACAAAACATCAATCAATGGCAGGGCCTTGGCCTTGAGATCCTTGGCATGATTAAAATACAATACTTACATCATGTACAGTTAAATACCAAGGGGTCAAAACTACGGTATTACAATCCCCTCTCCCTTACAACATCATTGTCCTCAGTGCTTTACAAACCTAAACAAAATGCTACACTGGCACCGCCCTCAATGCTCTGCAAAATTGAACAAAAATGGATGTTCCAATCACATGGCATCCTCCATCTCCCATGTAGCCTCTTCAGGATTGTAGTGCTCCCATTGCACCTTTACCTGTCCAATGACTCGATTCCATAGCACTAAGACCTTCCTGCCGAGGATGCACAATGGCTTGGTTTGGAACTCTCCCTCAGGTTACACTTGAATCACATCCTAATCAATCACATGGTTAGGATCATGTACATATTTCTTAAGAAAAGAAACATGAAAAACATTATGATCCCTAGTGCTAGCAAGAAATGCAAGTCTATATGCAAGTGACCCTATTCTTTCAAGCACTTCAAATAGTCCATAGTATCTATGATATAGCTTGGAACAACTTTCAAGATTCAAGGAAATATTCCTTGTCCTCACTCTAAGGTAAACATGATCCCCAACATTGAAGTCTTTTTCCACCCTATGCTTATCAGCATAGCTTTTTTGTCTGTCCTTTGCAGCTTTCATATTCTACTTGATTTTTGCAACCTTCGGCTCCATCTCCTTGACTAATTCTGGACCAATTACAATCATGTTCATTGGATTATCCCATGTCACAGGTACCCTACACCTTCTTCCATACAAAGCTTCATAAGGAATCATCCCCAAGGATGCTTGCTGTCCATTATTATAAGAAAACTCTACCAAGTGTAAATAATCCTCCCACTTGGATGGTTTGTCCATTAGAAACAAGCAAAGCATGCCTTCAAGAACTTGATTCACTCTCTCTGTCTGACCAACATTCTGAGGATAGTAGGCATTGCTAAATTTCAACTTGGTACCCAAATATGCAGACAAACCCTTCCAAAAATTGGAAGTGAAATTAGGATCTATGTTAGAGACTATTTCCTTAGGCAATCCTTGCAATTTGAAAATATTCTTCAGAAATGTTTTTGCAATGGAATCAGTTTTATGTGTAGAATTAACCAGTATAAAATGTGTTGCCTTTTTCACCTTGTCCACTACAAGCACGATGGAATCATGTTGCCTCCAAGTCATTGGAAATCCTGTAATAGAATCCATGGAAACAACTTCCCATTTCCATTCTAGAACTAAAAAGGGCTGCAACAAACCTGCTGGGTGTTGATGCTCAGCCTTCACCTGCTAACATTTCTTGCACTTTGAAATATAATCAGCAATGTCCTTCTTCATTCCTAGCCAAAAATACTGCTTTCTAGCTATAGCAATTGTTTTCTGATATCCTAGGTGACCAGAATATGGAGTCTAATGGATTTCATCAATAACACTTCTCCTCAAATCTGCTACACTTGGAATATAAATTCTGTTTTTATAAGTAAGCAGTCCATCTTCTTCCAATTTATATCCCTCACACCTCTTCTCCAGACTTTGCTGCTGTAATTTGTCTTTTACCTGAACATACAATTCATCTTCAATAGCATGATTAACAATCTACTCTCTCAAATCTGATTGGAAAATACTAAGAGATGCCAAGTGCATTTCATGCACCTTCCTGCTGAGTGCATCAACCACTTTGTTTTCTTTCCCCTTTATGTGTTTGATTTCAAAATCAAACTCACATAAAAACTACAACCATCTAGCTTGCCTAGCATTTTTAGTTGGTTGATCAAACAAATATTTCAGACCGCAGTGGTATGTCCTTAACTCAAATTTTCTACCCATTAAGTAATACCTCCACATCTTGAGATCATGTACTATGGCTGCAAGTTCTAAATCATGAGTAGCATATTTCTTCTCATGATCCTTCAACTTTATTGAATCATAACATACCACGTGGTTGTCATGCACAAGAACTCTGACTAGTCCTTGTCCACATGCATCAATACACACCACAAAGTCTTTCTCTGGGTCTACAATTTTCAAAACTGGTGAACTTGTGAGAAGATCCTTCAGCTACTAGAAGCTTTCCTCACATCTTGGTGTCCATTCAAACTTTATTCCCTTCCTTTGAAAGGAATTGATTATATGTGCAACCTTGGAGAATCCTTCAATGAATCTGTTGTAGTATCATGCAAGGCCCATAAAAGATCTTACATCTGACACATGTCTTGGGGTAGGCCAATTCATAATGGTCTCAATCTTCTCAAGGTCTACATATATGCCCTCAACTAAGATGATGTGACCTAAATAATGAATCCTATCTTTGTAGAGGTCACATTTGCTTAGCTTTGCATACAACTTAATGTCCCTTAGCAATTGCAATGTCAATCTAAAATGTTCTTCATGATCTTCCTCATTCTTAGAATAAATGAGAATGCCATCAAGGAAGACAAGAACAAACTTGTCTATATACCTTCTGAAAACACTGTTCATAAGGAACATAAATGTAGCTGGTGAATTTGTGAGATCAAATGGTACCACTACAAACTCATAATTTCCACACCTTGTTCTGAAGGTTGTCTTATGAATATCCTCATCCTTGATTCTTACCTGATGGTAACCAGACCTCCAGTTAATCTTGGAAAATACCTTTTCTCCTCTCATTTGATCAAAAAGCTCATCAATACTAGGAAAAATGTATCTATTCTTCATAGTTACCTTGTTCAACTGTCTGTAATCAATACACAATCTGAGTGTACCATCTTTCTTCTTCACAAACAACGCAGGTTCTCCCCAAGGGGACACACTTGGTCTAATATACTTCTTCTCCAACAAATCTTGCAACTGCATATTTAGCTCTAGCATTTCTAGTGTACTGATCTTGTAGGGTGTCTTAGACATTGGTGCTGCTCTTGGAACAACTTCAATTATGAAATCAATATCCCTCTTCGGAGGAAGTCCTGGAATCTCATTAGAAAAAACATCCATGAATTCCTGCAACACATGAAAGTCCTCCAATCAAGGAGTTTCATTCTCTATTTTCTCCAACACATGGGTTCCATACACTCTGCAACCTTTCCTATAGAACTTCTTCAGCTGCATGGTTGAAATATGCCTAACACAAATCACCTTTGGAATTCCTTTCACAACCTTTAAGTTGAGTTCTTCATCCAAGCACTCCAAAGTCTTGTTGTAACAATCAAGCTTCACTCTATGTGCTTCCAACCAATCCATTCCAATGAGAACATCGTAGGAACCAATTGGTAGAACATTCATATCTACACAAGTGACTATCCCATTCATGACCAATGGACATTATTTTACCATTTCACTAACCCTTCTCTTCGTTCCAGTGGTTATTTGGACTAACCATGATTTGCTAGGCTTTAACTTCTTAAAGGCACAAATATAAACAACTCTAGGAGTGATATAACTATGAGTAGAGATAGCGTCAATCAAAATATAAATAGATTCTTCAGTAATATTACCTGCACCTGTGGAAATTGAACCCAAGAGATAGAACAATTACACTCACAAAATTGCTAATCAAACATACAAAATTAACACCAAATGAGACTGAAATTGGAGCATAACACTAATCTGTATTGAGTAAGTGTATAATAGCCAACCTTATGAAGTAATAGGATGCTATAATATATAATTACATGAGAGGTTCGAATGCATAAGGATGCCATTCGAAATAGTCAAAAAGCAGGCTTACCAAATCTAGTCAAATCCCCCATAGATGCATAAAGCAGTTTCCAAATCTATGGAGATGCTCATGAATTCACTAAGTCAAGTGGGAAAGCTAAAGAGGGATGGAAAGACAACTCATACATGATTTTATTTGGAGAAAAGGAGGGAGGAGGATGTGGGAAAAAAACAAGGAAGTTACACCTACGGTAGCTTTTCCTTTTTCCTTAAATCAACTATAAAGCAAGGAAACTTTTAAGAAAAAGCAGATATGTGCTTTAGTGAAGATGTCTGCTACTTGTTATGAAGATGCACAGAAGAGTAGAACAATGGTACCATCATGCACAAGCTGTCTGATGTAGTGCATATGGATCTCAATGTGCTTGGTTTGCTGTTTCTAAACTGGATCATTGCATATTTTAATGGTGCTCTGATTATCGCAGTAGATAATAGTTGAAAACTATGATTCGAACCAACATTCTCCAAGTATCCCCTACAACCACAAACATTGAGTTGCTACATTTACAACTCTGATATACTCTACTTCTGTGTGATGAGAGTGTTATGGCACTTCGCTTCTTGCTTGACCAAGTTATTGGTCCTTCTGTAAGCATGAACACATATCCCGATGTAGACTTCGTAGAAGATCCCATGAGTTCTTATTCCTTGAACAAACTTTAGGATCCTTTTGGCTTATCTCCAGTGGATATCATGAGGCTGATCCATGTATCTCGAAGCCACACTAACTGCATAAGATATATCAGGTCGAGTTTGTGTAAGATAAAGCAAACACCCAATCAACTGCCTATAAAGTGTATTATTTACCATAGGAGAAGAAACTGCTTCTTCAAGATTAACTCCTGAAAGGAAGGGAGTCTTGCTTGGATTGAAATCTTTCATGTTGAACTTGATGAGAAAATCTGAAGCATACTTGGACTGTTGTACTTTGATTCAATGTTGGGATTGAGCAATTTTGAGACCCGAGAATTGGCTCAATAATCCCAAATCTATCATAGAAAATGCATGGTTCATTGCATCCTTCAAGGAGGCAATCTCTTTCTTTAAACTTCCTGTAATCAGTAGGTCATCCAAATACAAGACAATAATCATCAAAGAACCATGAATCAGCTTCAAATAGACATTAGAAATAGACTTGCATAGAAAAAAACTCAGTGACAGCAAAAATCTATCAATCTTGGCATACCAAGCCTTAGGGGATTACTTGAGCCCATACAATGATTTCTTTAACACGCACACTAAATATGGATTAGAAACAAACCCTTCAAGTTGCTGCATGTAAATATCCTCAGTTATATCTCCATTTAGGAAAGCGCACTTCACATCCGTGTGATGCACTTCCCACTGCTTTGAATCTGCAATGGCTAGAGCTAGCCTTATGGAGTCCATCTTTTCCACTGGTGCAAAGGTGTCATTGTAGTCAATACCATGTACTTGTGAGTATCCATTGGATACCAATATTGCCTTATATTTCAAAGGTGAACCATCAACAGCAAACTTGGTCTTGAAAACCCACTTACATTGAACTAGCTTCCTCCCTGGGGGAAGATCAACCCGTTCCCAAGTGCTGTTCTTCTGGAGCGAGCTGAATTCTTCTTTCATGGATGTTTTCCATCTTGGATCATGTGCTACATATTTATATGTTTGTGGATCTGATTCAACCATCATATATCACTTCTCATAAAATAGAGGATCTTTCACACAAAGGGCACTCTCAAATTGAGATCTAGTCCTCCTAGTGTCATTAGGATTTCCATCTAGTTCCCCAGCTGCATGAATGGTATTTACTACCCATTTTGGTCTTGTAGGAATGCTAGGATCTGCAATCAAATCATCATTATCAGACATATCAGAATCATGAAAATCATTAGTCTCTTCACTTACAATCAATGGTTCTGGTGGTTAAGAGGACTCTCCAACTTCAACTACTGCTAAAGGCTCTTCTTGGAACTGGACACTTCTTTCAATGAAAGCTTTGTTAGTGCTCAAGTTGATAATATTGTAGCTTTTTGAATCTTCAGAATACCCAACAAATAGGCACTCTTGGCTTTGGGGTTGCAAATCCTTCCTCTTTTCAGTTGGAATTCTAGCCCAAGCCTTTGAGGCAAAAATCCCTAAAGGGGTCACATCTGGCTTGTGCCCACTCCAAGCTTTAAAAGGAGTCATACCATCCAGCTGGTTATGAGGCACTCTATTCTGGATGTACTATGCACAACTTATAGCTTCGGCCCAAAACTTTGGTGGCAATGTCTTAGCCTCCATCATGCAGGTTTCCATCTCCGATTCAGTGATCTATTCTTTCTCTCACCAACACCATTTTGATGTGGTGTGTAAGGGATTGAATGCTGCATCTTAATACCTACATCTTTGCAATAATGAATGAACTCAAACTTGAAATACTCACCACCATTGTCAAATCTGAGGATTTTTAGTTTCCTCCCAGACTGGTTTTCAACCAAGGCTCTAAAGACTTTGAAGAGGTCAAAAACTTCAGACTTATGCTTTTAGAAGTGAACCCAACAATACCTGGAAAATTAATCTATGAAGGTTAGTGCATATTTGGCTTGACTCATGGAAATATGAGGGAATGGAGCAGAAATGTCACTATGGATCAACTCAAGAGGTGCAGAGGTTCTCTTATGACTAGCTTTCTCATACTTGTGCTCTGGGTGTTTTACTAGGATACAACCTTAACATACTCCCTTAGAAAACTTGATCTTTGGTAACCCTATGACCATATCTTTTTCACTCAAATCAGAAAGATACTTGTAGTTAAGGTCGCCAAATATTTCATGCCAAATATTGCTTGCTTCATTAGCATGAATCAAAAGAGCAGAGGGATTTGAGTAGGGTTGAAAATGGGAAAACTTGTATACCTTCGAAGTGTGATCAACAACACTTTTTGCTATGAATTTTCCATTAGAAATCTCAGTGATTTCAACATCACCAGGGGAGAATATGACCTTCTATGGAGACCCAGTATGAGTCATCTTATACACCGACAAGAGATTAGAGGCAAGATCTGAAACATAGAACACATTATTGAAACTACCATGGTTAAGATCAATCCTACCCTTCCCCAAACTGTCAGCGAGAGAGTCATCTCCCAAAAATATTGGTGGACCTTTCGACATGTCAAGAGAGGAGAATGTCTCCTTTGTCGAAACCATATGTCTAGAAGCTCCAGAATCTATGATGAAGCTAGGTGAGCTTGATGTGCCAGCAACCAAGGCATGTACTCTCTCTCTGTCTTCTGAATTTGATGCTCCTTCCTTCTTCTTTGAGCAATCAGGAAGAGATATGTTATTCTTCTCCAGAAGTTGGGTCAACATGTCAATTTGTTTCTTCATACAAGAGCTCTCAGGATGATAGCCCTTACTACAGTATGTGCACTTGTTCATTTCTCCTTTATTCTTCTTCTTCTGGGAATTCCTCTTGGAACCTTAGGGCTCCTCTTGAGACTTAGACTTGCCTCTCTTTTGTTCAGGTGGTTTTTTAGCTTTTTTTCTTGATTTTTGAATCCACCCTTGAATCTCCAGCTACCAAAGCTTGGTCTTTGGAAGGTTTTATGGTTCCCATCACCACCAACTTATCTTGCTCTTGTGTGAGGGATTCCATGAACTCTGCAAGCTTAGGAATCTTCCAGGCTCGAGTTATCAACTTGGTGGCATCGAAGGTAAAAAAAAACACTGAATAGTCAGGACCAAGCTTAGAGAGTATGGCCAAGACTAGTTGCTCTTCCTTCTTTTCGATCCCACACTATTTTAGCTACAAAACAGGGGCCTTAAACTTGGAAAAGTAGAGTTGCAATGATTCAAAGCTACTCAGACTCAGGGATATCAGCGCATTCTCAATTTGATGTCCTCTCTTCTCATATGTCTTTCCAAAAATCTCTTCAATCTTCTCCCACACTTCATTAGGTGATGTCAATCCATCAAGATGGAAAAGGAGGTCTCTTGAAATGTTCAAACACAAAAGACCATAGCCCTCATCCCCCTTGTTGTGCCATTTAATTTTATCTGCAGTTGCATTGGGCTATGCCTTAGCTTCCATAGTCATCCTATAGAGACCTTTTGATCTCAAAAATATCTCCTTCTTTGCTTTCCGCTCAAAGAAATTAAACGGAGTCAAGACGATCTTCTGAGATTGGTCCATAGCTCAGTAGTTGTGCCCTCCAGTCAGTAGAATGTGCCCCCAGTCAATGATGTCGAACCTACAATAAAAATTTGGAAGGAGAGAAATTGATATACAAAGGATTTGATACCATGTGGAAATTGAACCCAAGAGATAGAACAATTACACTCACAAAATTGCTACTCAAACATGCAAAATTAACACCAAAGGAGACTGAAATTGGAGCATAACACTAATATGTATTGAGTAAGTGTACAATAGCCAAAATTGTGAAGTAATAGGCTACTATAATATATAATTATATGAGAGGTTTGAATGCATAAGGATTCCATTCGAAATAGTACAAAAGCAGTCTTACCAAATCTAGTCAAATCCCCCATAGGTGCATAAAGCAGTTTCCAAATCTATGAAGATGATCATGAATTTACTAAGTCAAGTGGGAAATATAAATAGGGATGGAAATACAACTCATACATGATTTTATTTGGAGAAAATGAGGGAGGATGATGTGGGAAAAAAACAAGGCAGTTACACCTAGACTAGCTTTTCCTTTTGCCTTAAATCTGCTATAAAGCAAGGCAACTTTTCAGAAAAAGAATATATGCACTTTAAAGAATCTGGAATAAAGCAGACATGCTAAAATTGGTTTCCAGGATTTTTCCCAAGCACTCCATGACTCATTTTTAGCAAGTGTTGACTTTTAGGACATGTAGAAGGCAACTAGAATAGAATGGAATCTAGGAATCTAGGTAATAAGACAAAATTAATTTAATTGATGTTTAGTGTAGGTAACTATGGGTTGATTATTCTAACAACAAATTCAAACACAATTTATTAATGATATGCATGGTGGTCCTTCGGTGTTACATAAATCCTAGGGACTTCCGTTACAACTTGATCCACAGTTTCTGCTTCTTGAATGTTGTAAGCTGGCCTTACATTCCCATCTTCAAGTGGACAGTTCCTGCACATGTTGGGTTCTCCACATATCCAACATTGAAGAGGCTCTATTTTTTGTTGTGGATATATTGTCTTTTCTCCCATCACCGTAGCTGGATTACTCACGGCCTGTGATGGCTGCTTATGCTGATTCCTGAAGTTAGAAGGTTTGAAAACTTTCTTCCTCTGATCAGGATTTTCATTCTTCTTATCCTTACATGTCTTATGGTAATCAGGTTTTCCTTTGTTTTTCTCATAACAATACTTAGCCTTTCTTATAGATTTTTCTAAAGTTTTGGGTTCTTCTAAGGTAGTTCATCGCCACTTCTAAGCCAAAAAAGGAAAGAGAAGACTTGGTAGGAGAGTAAAGATGATATAAGATGCTAGGGAAAATAAGTACACACTATTCTCCTTTCTTAGATACAGAGGATCCTTATGACCACCAGGATATAGAAGAACAAGAGCCTCCTAAAGACCTCTATGATGTCACCACCGACAACACTTCCACATGTATGGATAGTAGTGTGTTGTTATAAGAAAAAGAGAAAAAACCATTACAATTATGGAATCGATTTAAATAGAAAGAACAAGAAACTACGAAATGGAAAATAATAACCTTCATAGCAACCAAGAAAATAAGATTCATCCACTAGAAGAGAAAATCCACCTTTTAAAGATACAACACCTTGAAGTTACGAAGCAGTTGATAGAGGGCAATTATAACTTAATCAAGATTTATAATCTTGTAGACCTGAATTAGAAACCAAGATAAGCGAGAAAACATAGTTAGAGGAAATGACAAAGAGATGTTTCAAAATTATGCAAGAAGTAATCACATGTAGGCCACTTTCTAGACTGTACTTGATGTTTTTGAAGGAACTGTAGTGATAGTTCTAGCTCAAAAGGATTCAAGAGCACTCATCTGAGAAATTAGACACCCTGAAGGACTTCATTGGTACCTGCTATGAAATAGGTGATATGGGGAAGGATCGTTTGAGAGAATTTTATATGCACAACTATATACTACTCTATCCATATAGATGGTCACCAAATCCCTATGAGGGGGATGCACAACTTAAATATATTTTCTCTTGATTTACAAATGAAAGAAGTAGGGATACAAAGATGATTATGTATCATGAAACTAAGAAAAAATAATAGTTGTGAATAAGAGCATAAGATTCCAACCATGAAGTTGTCATCACAACACACTAGTTGCTAGGAAAAGACCCTAAGTTGACCCCTATGTTGAAAGAGGCGCAAGCAACATCGATAACACATTTCAGAGAGAAATCATTGGGAAAAGGAAGAGACACAGTAATAAAACAGAATGCAACCAAATGAAAGGACATACCCTCCATACTACAACATCTACAGATCCAATCACCATCTAATCTAAAAAGGGCATTATTTAGGTCCAGTTTATATATACCTACTTTGGAAAATATGGGGTTGGAATGGATTGGCTTAAAGTTTAGTCCCCGTTTGCTCCTACTTGATACCAATCAGGAATTTAGTGCGCAAGTATAGTATATAAATTGAGAAAAGATAGAGAAAGATAAAGGATACCATCAAGTAGGGGAAAAAACCAAAATTTGGATTGGGACCTCGGAGCAGTAAAAGATGAGACATATACAAAAAATATAGGTTTCCTTCCTTGATTCCACAACAGTGTGCAATTGTTTATGTTGTGGGAAGATGATGGATCCTTTTTTGGGGGAAGAAAATCCATCCATTTCTTGTTATTTCAACACTTGAGAACACAATAAAGATAGAAAAGGGATACCATGGATAGTAAGGCTGATGTACATATGGTATGCATTTTATATATGATTATGGGTTGATTACAATTATTTACTTAACTAATAAAGTCTTCCTTTTGGTAGATACAACACATATGACTATTGATGCATTGACTACAACAATGACTCTTAAGTACAGGTCCCTATGGCACGATTTGAGTTAGATCCTGTTTAGTTAAGTTAGTATGAGTTCAACAGAGTTAGATCTTGATCAACATGGTTAGACCATGATTAAGCATAGCTAGCTCCTAATTCAGTGAAGTAGATCCCTTCGCACAGTCAATCAACCATTGGCGCAATCCTCTGACTAGCACAGGCAAATTGTGCTTGACAAGTTTGTGTGAAGATCGAGTTAGATAGATCATGGATTGATATCTCTCATTGTCCACATGTTATCCAATTGTTATAACCAGACCCTTTTCATTGTGTTTTACTGTACACACTGTGCACTACTGCTCACACATCATTGTAATCATGATGAAGTATTTTGAAATCTTTGAGTTAAACTAGAGTCTGATTAAGTTAATTAGGGAATTTTGTTTATTTAATCATCTTGAAAAAGAAAGCTTAAATTTGATCCACTTTCGATATGATTATGCTATCACATTCAATTTTGTTTATTTACAATTTGAGGACATATTTTCATGTAGCCAATTTTCTACATTTAATCGAGATATAACTTATTTCCGCTTATTTCCGAGTAGTTCTTAGTTCCTATGATGATATTGGATAGGGTTCCATCCAAGGGAAGTACATGAACTTGTGTTAATTAGAGTAGATTCATTTTTCATATTATTTTTAATCAATATAGAACATAGTACTTTACAGTAGATTTACTGCATTTCATAAATTTACAAAATTTATTGTTAGAATGTTCTTTTCTGCTATATATGCACATGATTATCATATATTTGCTCCTGTAATTGAAATTTAAATTGATCATGTTATTTCTTTCATATATAGGATCTCATTATCCTCGCTTGGTTAATGTTACCCTCTGCATGTCAGAATATTTGGATGGAACTCATCGCCTTCAAATGTTTGTGTCTAGTAACCTGAAGGTAGAGTAAGTCAGGATTTCATTGAAATATTTCATAGCTAATGACATATATCACCCTATGATTACCCCTTAAGGAATTGATGAGAAACTAAGTGCCAAGTAGGGAAGTCAAATGTTATAATTTCACAGCCAGTAGTTAGAAGTTATTTAGAATTTTCTTCTGTTTTAAAGATAGATTACATTGCTTCTTGACTAATTAGGATTTCATGCTACTAGACACCTTTCATTTCCTTTTGGTAGTTGCATATATTTGCAAAACCGTCATAAGTTTGTATGGATCTCCGGGTTGACAATTAAAAGTTAAAGGTTGTAGATACAATATTCTTGTTGGGACCTTGTCCTACTGTATACCTTATTGTCGTTGATATCAAGAGCCCACGAAATAAGTTAGAACTCATGGATCCATTTTTACTATCAAGTAAATTGATAGAAAATTTATTTTTTTGACGTCTTTCCAAGTATCTATTAACAAGGCATGATAAATTACAAATCATGGGAAAATTTTGAAGAATGAAACCATGATTCAAATATGAAACGAATCTATATTATCCAATGAAAACCTCCACTATTAGGTATAAATAAAAGTATTGCAAAATACATGGAAAACAATTTCATGAAATAGACTTGATGAGTTAGCTACATAGTGTGATAGAGAATGCATTGCAAGATCCAACACAATTATATATACAATTCATGAAACTTACTAGAGCTGTGAGTCAATAACTTTTGTTTGTTTCTATGCAAATCACCAAGATTAGATCACAATGGCCTTATAGCTAACTTTATGTTTAATATCCACATGTCACAATAGGCCTCATCACTATATCCATAATCACAATCTATCTTATTGCAAAATTGGCTCTTCCATCCCTATCATTGTCATACACACTCTTTGAAATTTTCCACCAATACATTGTAATTGCAATATTTATTTCAATCCCATCTTCCCTGGAACTGGATATACACGTTTATATAAAAATGAAACCATGATTGGAAGTTCAATTGAATATAATCTATGAAATAGTTATATACAATTGCACTTCTTGATAAAACAATAATCTTTGTTTGCTTACATGTCCATCACCAAGATATATCAAAGTGTTCTTGTAGCTAACTTTATGTTGCAATATCCACATGTCACAATTGGCAGATCACTACATCCCAAATCACTATCTTATTCCAAAATAGACCTTCCATCCCTATCATTAAAGTATTTTGAGAATTTAGCTCCTCCATCCCTGGCATTGTCATACATAATCTTTGAATTTTTTTCGCCAATACATTGTAATTGCAATAATTACTGCAACCCCCTCTTTTCCCAAACTTAATATATAGGGTTATATAAAATTTAGTGAATCATTACAACATAAAGGTGATATATTCCATGCATATGTCATATTGATTCATATAGAACTTATCGAGAAACATTATGTATATGACCACACTTTTTTTAATCATTATATGTGATGGTTAAAAAAAGGTTGTGGACTAATAAGTAGTTCCTTTGAATAATTAATTTGATTTTAATTCCATTACAAAGAATCAATTAGCACCTAGCACGGGCACTTAAAAGCTTCAACTTCACTATCTTTAAGAATAATACTTTTTAAGATTATGGACAAGTCCACTAAAACAATCTTAGTTTGGCCTCATTTTTTAAATTGTTGCTTAATGCAATTGTTGCCAATGCTAGTTTAGATTATGGGTAATTCTTCTAAATCAATTGGAACAATTGTTGCCAATGCTATTTTAGATTATGGGTATTTTACTTTTTTTCAAATTACTTCAATTTTAGTGCAATTGCTATGCATACTCTCCTCGAAAAATTTATCCATACAAAACATATCAAGTATATACATTCTTAATGCAACGGTTGCCAATTTTATTCAATGCTATTCTCAAATATTTTGTCAATTCCAAACATATGTTTACACTTAACATCAATCTTATACATATTTATTAGACTCATGAAATCCACACTAATATACTCAAAATCTCTGAAGAATTTGCATTTTTTATTTTTCTATATTGCCATATTGGTTAAAATTAGTTATCATTTTTCCCAACTTGTTAAAAAAGTTTTGATTTATAAATATTTAATATTCAACCATTTGCAATTTCTTGTATTATTAATAAAATATATTAACTCATTGCAACAATTAATAGATATAAATAATAAATAACAATAAAATGTAAACTTTTAGTTTTATGGTTGCTTATAAAACATTTTATTGTTTTGACACAAAAAATTGCTTTTTAAAGTGTAAGTTGTTAAAAGTGTAAATAAAGAAACTGAAAAGCTAATATACAAAAGAGAAATGTTAATATACCTGCAGCCTAAAGTAAGTAACAACACTTGAAATGTCAAAAATTCACCCATGGTAAATAAAACAAGCTGAACTTTTAGTTATTTGATGCAATTCTATATTGTAATGCAAAATCTAAACAAAAATAGAACAATAGAATAACAATAGAATAACAATAGAATCTTCAGGAAACACTTGTGATTTACATTTACAGAGAAGCAATGGCCTTTCAAAAAATTATCATTAGCTTTGAAGTAATGAAGAGTGGAGATCTAATTTTTTTGTATCTTGGTTCAGTATGCATTAAACCTTAATCATAGAAAAGCTTCATGTTGATTTCTAATTTAAGAATCTGAAGGGTGGAAAATTTTCCAATCCATTGGTGGCATTTAAAAATGTCGTTGTGGGTAAAAAGATAACGGGGCAGACAATCAATGATTATCAATTCCCAAAGTGAAGAGCTACAATGAGGCAATCACCAGTGAAAAATGGAATACAAGAAAATGAAATTACTAACACAATTCATTAAATAAAAGATAATAAAGATGAAGCGCAATATGAGCAATAGGTGCTTACAGATTTAGTTGTGTTGGAAAATTGAATTGCAAATGAGAGCACCTTAGAATGTCTAGATAAAAAAAATGGTATTGAGGGAACATGCTACTCTTATCTATATGATTCTTCTTCACAAAGTTGAATGCATTATGAAGTTTCACAAGTACCTTGAAGCTAATCAAGATAAATAATTCAGGAATTACCTACAAACATTGAACATCACCTTATCATCATTTTAGGCTTAAAATTACCTACAACGTTGAGCATCACCTTATCATCATTTAGATGTGAATGAGATACTTGTTCACGTCTTGAAGCGCCAAAGACTTGCCAAAACCTTTTTAAATTTTATCATGCAGCTGAAGAATCTGATCATTGTCTCACAAAGTTGTTACAACATTGTTCCATCAGGGTTCACAGAAGAAAAATTACACAATTCATGCTATATGAGTACCAATGGAAGGAGCACGATACAAAGAAGAAAGTAGAACATACTATATATGAGTACCAAAGGAAGGAACAAAATACAAAGAAGAAAGTAGAACGTACTACATAAAAATCCAACAGAACTACAGAGCATGTGCAGAGATTTATAAAGAGAAAACAAATAATTAATTACTACCTTGAGTTGAACATCCATCAATGTGGACAAATACTTCTTAGCGGATGTGAGTATGAAAGTTGCTGAAAGCCACTCTTGTGTCTTTAATCTTAGCCTTCTTTGAGGTATCCGAAGCTCCAAAAATTTTACTTTGAAAGAAAGAATTATGCGATTGTTGTCTGCAACATTTGCATTCTTAAATAATGTTGTTGCCATCTCCTTTTTGTATGCTTTTTTGGAAGGGGAGGGGTAGTGTAATAACCTTGTAATTCATAAAAATTTAAAATTTTTCATGTAACTTAAAATGTTCAAGGATGTCATTGCCAATGAACCAATAACTGTTAGCGGTTACTCAAACAGTAATAATTAACAAAGAGCAATATATTTCTTTAGTTCTTTATAATTCATTAGTTTATCTTGAAGTACTATGTTAGGGATGTTAAACAAAACGGTTTATGTTTTAGAAAGCAAGAAAGGAAACTGCATCTTAATCTAATGCTAAGTGTGTTATTACTTTCTTTTGTCATGTAGGAAAGAATCGTAGATGAGATCAAGGCTTACTTAGCTTACAGCTAATGCAATGGAATGATGCTTCTTTTATAGGTGCCAAATAGGTAAGCAGTGTTGTTACAAGTAAAAATTTCAAGATCGAGAATAATATTCAACTAACATAGGATAAAACGCTAGGAAAAAGTTTTGTTTGCAGCTTGACCTTGTAAAAGGTATTGTTGGTATTTCTAATGTTATCAAACTGCATAAATGATTGTAATAACACTACTGTGAAAGAATGGGTTATGTGCAGTTAAGTTTACCACCATAGTACTTAATCCAAATAATCTTCCTTCTTGTATTTTCAGTTATATACATATATTTCATTTTGAGATGTTATGGTATTAAAAATGAGGTTATGATATTATGCAATGCTTTTATAAGGTTTTGACCCGAATCCTAATGATTATGCAGGATTCGAAATGAGACTCTCAACTATGGCTCGATACCCATAATTTGTAAATTATTTGATGAAAACGTGGTTGGTGATTGAAGCTTAGGGTTTTTGTTGACTCAAGATGCCATGTAACTGGCTTCAAACCCTAAAAACGCACTTTGTTTTAGTCTGGTTGTGGAGTGGTTGAGCCGAGAGCTCGTGGCCGCCAGGATTACTGTCAAACTTTCATTCGTTTGCACCAAGCCTTCATGAGCCATAACGATCTCCTCTGCATCTTTAATTTGCATGATCTGTTGTTGTAGTAAGAGTATGAATCTTGTTGCCTTCGTGAGAGGGTTTTGGTCTGATGCAAAAAGTGATGAAGGTTGGGCTAGGTTCGTCGTCACTATTTTACTATGAGAGTTCATTTTACTGTGGGTGTTTAACTGTGCATAGTGTTCAGAGGGTTGTTGAAAGAAAGAGTTGAGTTTTGGTTTTTACTGCTTGTTTCTTCTCGTGGATTTATTTCTCACCTCATCATGGCTTAGGGTTTCTCTTTGACCATTGCAACAGTAAAATATTTACGACAAGGTTCTAAAACAACTCATGGAGCTCATGAGTGAGGCTAGGGTGAGACTGCAACTTCCAGAAGCTACGTTGTGCCTCCAGGGTAAGTTCTAAAAAAATTAGTTTTTTAACTGTTCTGCAATATATAATTTTTATTTTATTTTAATTTGTGAGTTTATATATTAATATAAATGTTTCAATAATTTGAGTGTAGGATTCTCACGGTGACTCGAAATATTGTTAACTTCATCAACAGAGCTTTAGTGAAGGATTTTGAACCAGTAAGCCTCAGTTTTACCTGGGGTTTTCTCCTACACAAGTTTTAAGGCGGATTGTGATGGCACTGCTGTGTGTTGTGGTTGTTGGTTCGGTCGTGGTCATTAGTTTCTATGTTTGTTCTTTTTAATTTTTGTTTTTAAAACCCTAGTGGTTGTTTGTAAACAATGAACTCGGTCTCTCTCAGCCGAGACTTGAGGAAGTAGTTTCGGGCCTTTTTAGCCACGATGAACTTATAAAAGTAAAGTTTGTAATCTGGCTTAAAGTCGTGACTCTTACTGTCAGACCAATTGGTTGTTAGATGCGGATTGGTTTGGGTTTTAAAAAAAAAGACTTGATGACTATGCTTACAGCACTTCTCATTTTGGAAAGGGATTTCGTAGCTGAAAACAGATAGTTTTTTTAAAATTTTGAGAACTCTGTTTATATTAGTATATTTTTGCTCAGGATTTACGCCTTGACAGAAAATGTAAAAGGCCGTAGGCCAACTATGTCTGTTCAGTTGATTTTTAATATTAAAGGGATTTTCACAACTTAAGTGAAATTAGAAGTATCTCTGTTTATTTAAAAATTATGTATATTTTGTTTATTTAAGTTATTATTATTGTTATATAAATTTCGATGGTTAGGGTTAGATAGATTAGCAAGGAATTTTTGTTTCTTATTTTAAGGAATGAGATTTGAAGACCTTTGGTAAGAAAATATTGTGATAGCAGCAAAATTAATAAAGCTGCAATGAAATTTGAAAATAGGGCTGAGATTGATATTATTAAATAAATGTATTTTTCTTCTATAATTTTTTGGTATATACTGCTCGGTTTTGCTATTATAAATTTTTAATTTATTGTATTGTAAAAGAATAAATCTTTTCTAAACCCTAATTATTTGAATGGTTTATAGAGCTAGTATTTTTTGTTTCAGTAAACCTAGTTTACACTTTCTCATAAATGAACTAACTAGGTAATTAGTTAATCTAAAGTATTGGTTTACTAAGTTAATCCTAACTTAAATAATTTATTGTTCCTATATGATTTATTTAGGTTTACATACCAGGTTTATAATATGTAATTTTACTAGTTTTACTGTATAAAATATTATACATACTAGTGTGTAATGTTTAAACTTGTTCTTCTATCATTAATTAGTTAATTTAAATACCTTAAGTAGATAACACAAATATAGCTAAAGTTATGTAAATAATTTTACACAAAATGCTATAGATAATATTCATTTGCATCTACATTCAAGTTTGATTGAATCTACTCATTTCAAATAAATAAACTTGTTGTACTAGAGTACTACCTTGCAAAAGGCGTGTAAAAATACAGTTTAGGTAATTTTTCCTATCTATCAATTTACTCATAAATTTCTTTACTGATTTACCCTAATCTAGTTAATTACTAATTTTCACCACATATATAATTCTCCTATTTATCCCTTAACAGAAATAAAACAACAATATATTATATTAATGAAAAACTCTTAAACTTTCCAGATGCAGTGAATAAATAAAATAACTGAACTAAGAAAAACTTGGAAGTATAGATGAGGTGACAACAGCTTAAGGAGGTGGCTCCTCCAAATGAACTACTGGATAAGAGATGGAATGCAATTCTGAGGACCCCTGAGCTTGTCTCTTGGTCCTCCTGGTAGAGTACTGGGTGAGAGATGTAGCCTTGAGATCCTCTGCAACTCCACTGAGTGTTCAGTAGTAAGAACTTCAACTTGGAATATTTGCACTAGTTCAGTCTTCAGCACTTATCCCCTCAAACTTCATTTAGTCCCCTCCATTGAATTCACATGTGCACTTCATTCACTCAAAATGATCACAAAATCCAGAATGAGCAGCCTCAGCTGTCTTCAATGGTAAGTTTTATTAGCATGCCTAGGTCTTTTGGGTCAGTTTTTACTTAATGAGCCACCTGCTCCTGTTCCACTTTCTTGGGGAATCATGACCACAAAAATAGGGAAGATGCCACCTGCAACAGCTAGAAGTAGTTTGAGGATGCTGCCACATGTCAATCTGCTCTCAACCCAGCCTCCTCCACCAAGTGACCAATAAAAAACTCATTTAACAACCCCCCTATGCTGTTGTCTTATCTTTCATTTATTTATTAATAAAATATTCTGAAATACATTAAATTATCCTTGACCACACTTGGTCATTAATTACAAACTTTAACATAAAATATAACATAATGTTCCTCAAAAACATAAAATTGTTTTGCAAATTGGGGCATGTGACATACACACCCCCTTAATTTATAACATCGTCCTCGATGTTATTTATTCTTCTTCCTCAGAATTGCCCGAAAATAAAATTGGATATGCATCCTGCATATGACTTTCCAATTCCCATGTCGCTTCTTCTAGACTAAGGTGATTCCATTGCACCTTCACTTGATCAATGGTGTGATTCCGAAGCGAGATCTCCCTCCTTTCGAGGATACAATCCGGCTCCGCCAGTAAATCTCCTTCGGGTTCCACCTGTACATCATTCCAGTTAATAACATGAGTAGCATCACGTACATATTTTTTTAATACAAAAATATGAAAAATATTGTGAACCTTTAAGTTTGGCGGTAAAGCTAACTGATATGCTACCTGTCCTATTTTGGACAGTATTTCAAAAGGTTCGCGATATCGGGGTGCTAACTTAGCACAATTTCCTAGCCTCAGAAAACTCTTTTTAGGTCTCACCTTAATAAATACATGTTCACCTACCTGGAACTCATTTTGAGTTCGTTTAAGATCTGCTTGACTTTTTTGTCGATTTTGCGCAACTTTCAAGTTACCTTGTACCTATTTTACAATTAACTCCATCTCTTTTAATAATTCAGGTCCTAATACTAGCCTGTCAACTGGATTACTCCATGAGATGGGGGTATTGCACTTCTTGTCATACAAAATTTCAAAAGGACTATATCTTGTTGAGGCTTGATAATGATTATTGTAAGCAAATTCTACCATGTATAAGTAATCTTCCCATTTACCTGGTTGTTCTTTTACATACATTCTGAGCAGATCCTCTAATACCTAATTTACTCTTTCATTCTATCCATCTATCTAAGGATGGAAAGAGGTAATAAAGTTTAATTTAGTATTTAGTCCTTTAAACAAAGAATTCCAAAAGTTGCTCGTAAACTTAGGGTCTTTGTCTGAAATTATTACTTTCGGTATTCCATGTAACCGAAAAAATTGTTTTAAGAAAATATCAGCAATATTTGCAGCTTTATAAGTAGTTTTTACAGGTATAAAATGAGCTGCCTTGCTCAATTTATCAACAACTACCATTATTGAGTCATTCAAATTTAGATTTCTAGGTAGTCCTATGATAAAATCAAGGCTAATTATCTCCCACTTCCAGCTAGGAGTAGGTAATGGCTGAAGTAGTCTAGCTGGATGTTGATGTTCAGTCTTTACTTGATAACATTCAAAGCACTTAGCAATGTATTATGCCAATTCATTTTTCATGTTTGGCCAGAAATAATCTTTTCTTAGCATAGTTATAGTTTTTTGATAACCTGGATTCCATGAATAAGGAGTTTTATGAATTTCGTTTAAAATCAGCAACTTAATCTTAGGTACATTAGGTATGTATAGTCTATCTTTATATAATAATAATCCTTTTTCATTCAAACTATACCCTGTACTTAAACTTTCAATTAATTTTTCTCTTACCTTTGCTTGTAATTTCCGATAATTTTCATCTTGTCCTATTCCTTCTTCTAGTTGTTCTTCTAAATTTGTTTTATAGGTGCTGATTGCTACTGTAAAATTCAATTTTGCATTTCTGCTTAAAGCATCAACAACCTTATTTTCCTTTCCTTTTATACGTTGGATTTCAAAATCGTATTCGCTAAGGAAAGCTAGCCATCTAGCTTGCCTAACGTTTAATTTAGGTTGATCCAATAGATATTTTAACCCTTTATTATATGTTATTAATATAAACTTCCTTCCAATTAAATGATGACGCCACATTTTTAAGCCATGTATGACAGTAGCCAATTCTAAGTCATAGGTCGCATAATTTTTCTCATGAATCTTTAGCTTCCTAGACTCATAAGCAATGACATGTCCTTCCTAAGTTAAAAATCCACCTAAACCGTCATTGCATGTGTCAGTACATACTATAAAATCTTTGTTAGGGTCAACAATTCTTAAGATTGGTGCGGTGGTTAATAATGTTTTTAACTTTTAAAACTATCTTCACACTTTTGACTCCACTCAAATTTCTTCCCTTTCTTCTGTAAGGAAGTTATGGGATTTTTAATTCTTGAAAACCCTTCGATAAATCTTTGATAATAGCCAGTAATCCCCATGAATGATCGTACATCATTTATGTCTTTTGGGACTGGCCATTCTTCGATTTCATTTATCTTTTCAGGATCAACATAAATTCCTTCTTTAGTCACCACATGACCCAGATACTGTATCTTATCCTTAAAGAAATCACATTTACTAAATTTTGCATAGAGTTGATGTTCTCGTAACTCTTGTAAGACAGTTTTTAAATGTTCTTTAAGTTCTTCTTCATACTTTGAGTAAATTAAGATGTCATCAATGAATACGACCACAAACTTATCAAGGTATTTATGCATTACATTATTCATCAGACACATAAAAACAACTGGGGCATTAGTAATCCCAAATGGCATAACAACAAAATCGTAATGACCATACCGGGTCCTAAAAGTTGTTTTAAAGATGTCTTCATATTTGATTCGGACCTGATGGTAACTAGATCATAAATCAATCTTCGAGAATACCGTTGTTCCACGTAGATGATCAAATAGATCATCTATGTGGGGTAACAGATATCTATTTTTGATACTCATTTTATTTAGTTGACGGTAATCTATACATAATCGTAGAGTTTCGTCCTTCTTCTTAACAAAAATAATAGGTGCTCCCCAGGGAGACACACTCGGTCTAATATAATTCTTATCAATGATTTCTCTTAACTGAGACTTTATTTCATTTAATTCTAGTATATTCATCCGATAAGGGGCTTTTGAGCTGGGCACTACACCAGGTAACAGCTCAATAGTGAAATCTAACTCCCGCTTCGGAGGCAGTCCCATAATTTCTTCTGGAAATACATCTGAATACTCCCTCAGGATTGAAAAATCTTCCAGTTTTAATTTCTCTTTGTTATTAGTATTTTCTTCATTAATTACTGTTACAGCAAAGGCTTGACAGCCCTTTCGAATATCTCTCTTAAGTTGCAAAGCAGAAATCTATCTTACAACTATTTTCCTAGGGATTCCTTTTACATTTACTGTTTCTCCATTGTTATTTACGTAAGTAAAGGTTTTATTGAAACAGTTCAGGACTAACCTATGTTTTTCTAACCAATCCATACCAATTAACATATCATAAGAACCTAAAGGTAAAACATTAATTTTAACAGAGGTTTCAAACTGATCCATTTTTACAATACAATTCTTAACAAAGCTTATCACCTTCCTTTTTGCTCCAGTGGCTAGCTGGACTAACCAAGACTTAGAAAAATTTTCTACTGATAATTTACATTTTTCTACTAAATCAGGAGAAATATAGCCTAAACTAGCCCCTGGATCGATTAAAATAGATATAGGTATTTGATTCAGCTTACCTTCCACTTCCACCATGGAAGTTTGGTAATCTGCCTGCCTGTTCTCCAGTGCTGCATTGATCCTGGGAATTGTCCTTGCTAGATCACCGATAGTCATCTTCTCCTGTATCATATGTATGTTGCTAATAGTCTTCTTCCGGTTGGGGCAAACTGATGCATAATGAGGACCATTACATTCCCAACACTTTACCGGTTCCTTTCGCTCAAAATTCTTGGTATAGTAACTGTGATTATTAACATATTCTTTATTTCTTTGACCATTTGGATTTATCTATGAATTACTTTTGTTCCCTTGGAAATTTTTATTAGGAAAGTTCCGTGTGTTATTATTCTTGAAATTTCGGTTAGGTAAAAAAACATTCTTCCTCTGTTCAAAATTATTAGTTCTTTTAGTCTTCCAGTTTGTTCTACTTTCCTTTTTGCGATTCTGTTCATAACATAAATTCGCCTTTCTCATTGCTTCTTCTAAAGTTTTTGGATTGTCATACTCAATTCTGTCTTTTATATGATAAGGTAAGCAGCTTAGGAACCATTGTACCTTAGGCTTCTTGTCCACAATATAAGGCACATATCTGAGCAGACTTAGAAATTTACTGTTTAGTTCTTTCATGTTCATTGTTCCCAGTTTTAATTCATAAAATTCCTTAGCCTGCTCCTCGTAGTACTGTTCAGACAAAATTTTTTTCTTAAAATATTTCTTAAATGTACTCTAGTTAATGTTTTTCTCCCTAATGCCTTTTACTCTTTTTAGGTCCTGCCACCAAATATCTGCTTTCCTAGTGAGGTTATAAATAGCCATTCTAGCTTTCAGCTAATTAGAGTAATTATAAATTTGAAAATATTTCTTCATCCCAGACAGCCATGATTCAGCCTCTTCTCCCTTCTCAATTTCACCATTAAAGGTTGGTGGCTTAATTTTCTTGGATTTTCTAGATATTTCTTCGTAAGGTTTAAACTTTCTCTTTCTTGTATGATGATTATCTTCGCTACTATCACTAGTATATTGATAGTTCTTTTTATGTGGATCGCCATAAACCTCAAAAGATGAGCTAATTTCGATTTTAATCTATTTAGACTTTTTATCTTTATGTTGATAAGGCATATCTTCAGACTTTGTTCGTTTATATTTTTCTTCATTCTGAAATCTTTCCATTAAAATATGACTTAGCTCCTCCCGAGCTCTCAGAATTCTCTCATTTTCCTTTTTGATCATTTTCATCTCTGTTTTTAGTTCCTTGACTGTTTGTAATAATTTAGAAGAGTTATTAGTTATTTCTTCTTGTATAGGTTCTCTTTTAGAATTACTTCATTCAGTAAATGGGGACTCCTCATCCGCATATTCTTCCAATCCTTCCATACCTGTAGTTAACTCAGAAAAATTCTCTATAGTGTAAATCAAAAGAAAAGTAAAAACCAGTATACATGTTTTAAATCTACTATTTTATTTATGCAAGTTGAGCCACATTTAGGCCTAGTGTCTGAACCTTGTGCTCTAATAACACATGTAATAACCTTGTAATTCATAAAAATTTAAAATTTTTCATGTAACTTAAAATGTTCAAGGATGTCATTGCCAATGAACCAATAACTGTTAGCGGTTACTCAAACAATAATAATTAACAAAGAGAATTATATTTCTTTAGTTATTTCTAATTCATTAGTTTATCTTGAAGTACTATGTTAGGGATGTTAAACACGACGGTTTATGTTTTAGAAATCAATAAAGGAAACTGCATCTTAATCTAATGCTAAGTGTGTTATTACTTTCTTTTGTCAAGTAGGAAATAATATTAGATGAGATCAGGGCTTACTTAGCTTACAGCTAATGCAGTGGAATGGTGCTTCTTTTACAGGTTCCAAACAGGTAATTCGTGTTGTTACCAGTAAAAATTTCCAGATCGAGAATAATATTCAACTAGCATAGGATAACATGCTAGTAAAAATGTTTGTTTGCAACTTGACCCTGTAAAAGGTATTGTTGGTATTTCTAATGTTATCAAATTGCATAAATGATTGTAATAACACTACTGTGAAAGAATGGGTTATGTGTAGTTAAGTTTACAACCATAGTACTTGATCCAAATAATCTTCCTTCTTGTATTTTCAATTATATGCATATATTTCATTTTGAGATGTTATAGATTACGAACAGTTCTACTTCTACCAATAAGAGCATAGTGGCCTAACAATTTTATAAACGAGAAGTTATGTTACACATACTTGCATCCATAACTAGATATTTGTCGTTTAGAGATTGGAATATGGTACTATTCATATCTATTTGAGTTCTTTGTAAACTTTAAATACTCTACGTTAGTCATTCTTCTAAATCATGTGTTATTACTTAGTTATCTTGTATATAAAACCTTGTTTTATATGAGATCTCAATTACAATAAGTATATTGTGATTTCTAAATGCATTATCATACTGATCTGTGCTCCAGGATTTTTATGATTAGGTATCTTCATGTAACTAGTTTATCTTCCTTGATTTTTAAACTACTATTGTCAAAAGTAGGCATTAATTAAAATGAGGGACTTTATATATGTTTAGGCTATAGTTAAACTATGCATAAACCCTAGTGTAAAAGAACACCTAACACAAAGTACAAGGTCTAAGGTTATAAGTGAAGAAAATCAAAACGAGGTTATGATATTATGCAATGATTTTATAAGGTTTTGACTTGAATCCTAATGATTATGCAGGATTTGAAACGAGACTCTCAACTATGGCTCGATACCCATAATTTGTAAATAATTTGATGGACACATGGTTGGTGATTGAAGCTTAGGGTTTTTGTTGACTTGAGACGCCATATAACTGGCTTCAAACCCTAAAAACACGCTTGTTTTAGTCTAGATGTGGAGTGGTCGAGCTGAGAGCTTGTGGCTACTAGGTTTACTATCAAACTTTCCTTCGTTTGCACCAAACCTTCATGAGCCATAACAAGCTCCTCTGCAGCTTTAATTTGCATGATCTGGTGTTGTAGTAAGAGTATGAAGCTTGCTGCCTTCGTGAGAGGGTTTTGGTCTGATGCAAAAAGTGATAGAGGTTGGGTTGGGTTTGTCGTCACTATTTTACTATGAGAGTTTGTTTTACTGTGCATAGTGTTCAGAGGGTTGCTGAAGGAAAGAGTTGAGTTCTAGTTTTTACTGCTTGTTTCTTCTCATGGATTTATTTCTCACCTCATTGTGGCTTGGTGTTTCTCTTTGACCACTGCAACAGTAAAATATTTTTGGAAAGGTTCTAAACCATCTTGTGGAGCTCATGAGTGAGGCTAGGCTGAGACTGCAACTTCCAGAAGCTGCGTTGTGCCTTCAGGGTAAGTTCTAAAAAATTTAGTTTTTTAATTGTTCTGCAATATATAATTTTTTATATTTTAATATGTGAGTTTATATATTAATATACATGTTTCAATCATTTGCGTGCAGGCTTCTCATAGTGACTCGAAATAATGTTTTAAACCAGTAAGCCTCGGTTTTACCTGGAGTTTTCTCCTGCACAAGTTGTAAGGTGGATTTTGATGGCACTTACATGTGTTGTGGTTGTTGGTTCGGTCGTGGTCATTAGTTGCTTTGTTTGTTCTTTTTAATTTCTGTTTTTAAAACCCTAGTGGTTGTTTGTAAAGGATGAACTCGGGATCTCTCAGCCGAGACCTGAGGAAGTAGTTTTGGGCCTTTTTAGCCACGATGAACTTATAAAAGTAAAGTTTGTAATCTGGCTTAAAGCTGTGACTCTTACTGTCAGACCAATTGGTTGTTAGATGCAGATTGTTTTGGGTTTTAATAAAAAAAGTCTTGATAGCTGTGCTTACAGCACTTCTCATTTTGGAAAGGGATTTCATAGCCGAAAATAGATAGTTGTTTTTAAATTTTGAGACTTCTCTTTATATTAGTATATTTTTGCTCGGGCTTTACGCCTTGACAAAAAATGGAGAAGGCCGTAGGCCAACTATTTTGTTCAGTTTATTTTTAGTATTAAAGGGATTTTCACAACTTAAGTGAAATTAGCAGTATCTCTGTTTATTTAAAAATTATGTATATTTTGTTTATTTAAGTTATTATTATTGTTATATAAATTTCGATGGTTAGGGTTAGATAGATCACCAATGAATTTTTGTTTCTTATTTTAAGGAATAAGATTTGAAGACCTTTGGTAAGAAAATATTTTGGTAGCATCAAAATTAATAAAGCTGCAATGAAATTTGAAAATAGGACTGAGATTGATATTATTAAATAAATGTATTTTTCTTCTGTAATTTTCTAGTATATATTGCTAGGTTTTGGTATTATAAATTTTTAATTTATTCATTTGTTTGTAAACCCTAATTATTTGAATGGTTTATAGAGCTAGTATTTTTTTGTTTTAGTAAAACTAGTTTACACTTTCTCATAAATGAACTAATTAGGTAATTAGTTAATCTAAAATATTGTTTTACTAAGTTAATCCTAACTTAAATAATTTACTGTTCCTATATTATTTATTTAGGTTTACATACCAGGTTTATAATATGTGACTTTACTAGTTTTACTGTATAAAATATTATACATACTAGTGTGTAATATTTAAACTTGTTCTTCTATCATTAATTAGTTAATTTAAATACCTTAAGTAGATAACACAAATACAGCTAAAGTTCTGTAAATAATTTTACACAAAATCCAGTAGATAGTATTCATTTGCATTTGCATTCAATTTTTATTGAATCTACTCATTTGAAATAAATAAACCTGTTGTACTGCCTTGCAAAAGGCGTGGAACAATACAGTTTAGGTAATTTTTCCTATCTATCAATTTAATCTAAAATTTCTTTACTTCTTTACCCTAATTTAGTTAACTACTAATTTTCACTGCATATATAATTCTCCTATTTATCCCGTAACAGAAATAAAACAACAATATACTATATTAATGAAAAACTCTTGAACTTTCCAGATGCAGTGAATAAATAAAATAATTGAACTAAGAAAAACCTGGAAGTATAAATGAGGTGACAACAGCTTAAGGAGGTTGTTCCTCCTAACCAAATCCTGGAGAAGAGCTAGACTGCAATTCTCAGGACCCTCGAGCTTGTCTCTTGGTCCTCCTGGTAGAGTACTGGGTGAGAGATGTAGTCTTGAGATCCTCTGCAACTCCACTGAGTGTTCAGCAGTAACTCAGTTCTTCTTATAGCAGTAAGAACTATAGCTTAGAATAACTACACTAGTTCATTCTTCAGCACTTATCCCCTCAAACTTACTTCAGCTAGTCCCCTCCATTGAATTCACATGTGCACTTCAATCACTCAGAATGATCACAAAATCTAGAATCAGCAGCCTCAGCTGTCTTCAATGGGAGGTTTTATTAGCATGGCTAGGTCTTTTGGGTCAGTTTTTACTAAATGAGCCACCTTCTCATGTTTCACTTTCTTAGGGAATCATGACAAAAAAAATAGGGAAGTTGCCAACTGCAACAGCTAGAAGTAGTTTCAGGATGCTGCCACATGTCAATCTGCTCTCAACCCAACCTCATCCACCAAGTGACCAGTAAAACACTCATTTAATAGCTCCCCTAAGTTGTTGCCTCATCTTTCATTTATTCATTAATAAAATATTATGAAATACATTAAATTATCCTTAACCACACTTGGTCATTAATTACAAACTTTAACATAAAATATAACATAATGTTCCTCAAAAACATAAAATTGTTTTGCAAATTGGGGCGTGTGACAGGTAGGAAGTATGGGTATCGTTATTTTCCTTTTCTTTCGGCGTTACCATGAATCCAGCTAAATCAAAATCCATGGTTTCTTTTTCTGGAATGAATCTGTCGCTCTGCCATAGAAAAAAACAATAAAACTGAGTTCTCATTTCACAATTCCAACAGACCATCCCAAGAAGAAAAAGGAGTGTCCATTGGGTATTAGTTTGATGATTAAATTGTAAGGGTGATATACTCTGAATAATATTAAAATCCTGTAAACATGTTTCACCCTAGCTACAATTCATTGTAATAAAAACCCAATTCTAGGAATTGCACTTTTTCAGCATAAAAATCATTTGAAAAAAATAGGGTAAAATGAAATATCCATACAGTGATAAAATCCGATCCGAGGCATTGCACTTTTTCAACATAAAAATCATCTATAAAAAAATAGGGTAAAATGAAAATATCCATACCGTGTAACCATTCATTGAAGCACCCTATTTTTGTATAGGATGAAGACATTTCTTCGCTGTGAAAAGGCTCTTAAAATCCATTGAATAGCAAGACTCATTCCCAAAATCTCAAGACAAAATACAATGTATGAGAAACAATCAATATACATAAACTCGCAAAAAAAGAAAAGTCAATTGTTCCAACAGAATTTGAATTGTAAAAGCTTGATGTTTGGTTCTCTGAATGTAGATCTTGCCATGTATCAGAAACCCCTGGTAGCAGCTTGACTTTCTCTTTGCCCATAACAAAGCAATATGCAAAACCAGACAAACCACGTCAACTGATTGATGGAAAGATGATGAAAAAAACTACGAAGACACATTAAATACTTAGCTAGCTTTACGCCAACAGTCTTAAAGCCAGCCAAGATATGGAATCAAGTGTTTCTTGTTACCAAACCATTCCCTTATTTGTGCTTCGGGCCTTGACTTTGACTTTATTAATGCCAAAGCATGGGAATAAATTGTTCTTATTGAATTATTTATCCAATTTTATTGTTAAAATTTTATAAAAGGTTAAGTATTCCATTTATATGTTAAAACTTTTAATATTAATTATTTTAAAATAATAAAAAATAAATATTTCTTTGTGTAAGTTATTTTGTAATTCATTAATATGTTGGAAGTCTCCCACATTAGCTCAATTGGTTGGGCCCTTTGGGGCTAGACTCAATTAGTCAATTTAATATAGATTGAGTGGTGGTTGGGAGAAGTGTTGTTATACTTCCCATGTTAGATCGTTCATAAATAAGTTGCATATCCTTAGTTTGGGGAATTTTATTTTTTCAAACATGCTCCTAGTAATATGATTGTGGAAGTTCCGTTATTAACAACTCTATATGATTCTAAATGGATTTCTTGGCAATCCACAAGGGAGAAAAAGTAAGAGGGGTAATCGAGTAGCACAACATTCCAACCCAATTTTCATGGGAATAAAATGTTATTATTGAATTATTTTTCCAATTTTATTATTAAATTTTTATAAAAGGTCAAGTTTTCCATTTATATATTACAAATTTTAATATTAAATATTTTAAAATAATAATAAATAAACATTTATGTGCTTAAGTTATTTTGTAATACATTAACAAGTTGGAAATCACCCACGGTAGCTTAGTTGGTTGGGTCCTTTCGGGCTAGACTCAACTGGTCAATTGAGTATAGATTGAGTGGTGGTTGGGAGAAATGTTGTTATACTTCCCATGTTTGATTCTTCATAGATAAGTTGAATATCCTTAGTTTGGGGAATTTTATTTTTTCAAATATGCTCTTAGTAATATGATTGGGGAAGTTCTGTTATTAACAACTCTATATGATTTTAAATGGATTTCTTGTCAATCCACAAGGGAAATAAAGTAAGAGGCATAATCGAGTAGCACAACATTGTAAGTGGTTTGAGTCACTTTATTGTTTGGGCTAGGGATGGGTTGAGTAGGAATTAAGAATGTCTTTGTGGTGAATTATTTGATTTAATGATTGCAATCATTGTGGTAGTGTTGTTTTTGACAATACTACTGTTAGGTTGGTTGTTGTGGTATATGTCCAAAGGGAGACCCTCCCCAATATTATTGCCAAGGTTGGTTTTGGCATTGCTTAGGATCCCATGGCTACCATGGTATGGGTGGATACCAACTCTAAGGGGGATAATAAATTCTAGCAAAAACTGAATTAGAAAATTAAGATGGGTCTTAAATCATATTTGGTGGTCATAGTTTCCATGACCATTTTTAATCGACAAATCAAATTTGTTATGTCTCTTGATTGGCCCCTTGGTATATTGCTTTTAAATTTGGAAATGAAAGGTAGTTATCAGTTGCATGATTCTACTCACATATGCCACAATTTTGACCTTGTTCAATGGGCAGTCTCTTAGGAGACACTCCTTTCGACATTTGGTATAGAAAATTGATACTTGGCCAACCCTACCTCACCGCAACTTTTTTTTTAGCTAGCAGTGCATTCAACTAAGAAGTTAAGGAGTTGAAATATTAGTTTTGAAATATTCCAAAAGATTTCTAATTTTGTCATAGTAACCAAGCTCTCTATGGATTTCCTAACTTAACCTAAAATATCCCAAGATATTTTTCCATCTTTTGTATTGCCATTGGAATATCATTTGTAGAGGTCACACATTTTTGTATAACCCAGTAGAGAAACAACAATAGATCCCATCAAATTATCTACATCAATGCAATCATATTGAATTCCTTTTAAAATTGAATTCTTAGAGTTTTTGAGCCCAACCTATTTTGTTTTGGTCATTGCAAGTTAAACAAGAATCTCTCCACCGACATATTATTCCAAAGTTTTGTTTTCTTTCTATGTTATCTTGAAAATTTCATCTTTTCGATCATGTGCTTTGTACTAGTCTTGATATTTATTCATAAATTTATGCCTAATTTCTTCTTAGGTTCGAATAGAAATCCCTCTAAGCCTCATGAACCAGAGAAAAACTACATTCTTGAGGGTGGTTGGAAATAACTTTGACTTATCAACATTTGTATAATAAGCATAATTTCAATAGATCACGTCAAATTTAGAGAGCAACGTGTCTAGATATTTATTAACAACAACATTAAAATTGGGAAGAGTCGAAGGATCAATGTTCTTTATCTTCCCTACTCTAATAGGATCTCTAATTATAAACTCATAAGTAACAATATCACTAGTATAAAATGACAAATTTGTGATTGAAAAAAGTAAGTAAAACATGTATATAAACTATTGTCCTGGGAAGACAACCAAAAGTGTTAAATTTGCAATCCATTATAATGTGACTCAAATTTAGTTGTATTTAGATTAATTATTAGTTCATCTCATTTATAAACTGGTAGAATAATTATTAGCTAATTTTTCAATAATTGTCATTAATATGCATTATATTTAGTAGTTTATCTAGTCATTAATGATATGTGGGTTTTGCATAATTATTGCAATTATTAATACTTTAATAGTTTTGTATTCATTTTATTTTTGGTACTCATTATTCTTCAATTTAAACTTAATGATGTAAATAATTTCTTAAATACCATGATTTTTTATAATGTTCTACTTAAATATCAAATACTGATGTTCATCAATTAAAGAATAAATAATAATGTCATATATGTGAAGCTAACACCAAATTAAAATGTATACATGTAATTAAACTTGCATTAAAACATATAAAATCATCAACTAAGTGTCACGCATGAATGAGAGATTAAATTATAAATTGCAAAATTTAATCAAACAATAATTTACATAATTTGTGTTTTGTTTGTTATAATTTCCCATCACTCGAGGCAAATGCATTTCAACCATTGGATAATAAACCGAAACCTAGGGGCATCTAAGCCATCAAAATCACCTAGGTATCACACCTGGCCTAGGCCACACCAACTCTTAACATGGATGGATTTTTTGGTGTATCCTCCTAACTAAGTCACCCCTAAGGGTATTGAACTCAGGTTTCCTTGCAAATGAAACCCACACCTTAAACATGAGAGTTAGCAGGAACTGACAAATAATTTACATAAAATCAATTACAAGATAAACTTATCTTTAAACTTCAAGATTAGATAAAGATCATAATTAAGCTAACAAGATCTAAGAAAAACTAACATGGTATTAGAGCCTCTCTGAAAGAAGGCACTATGCAGCAACGGTAAATAGGGATTCCTACTTCAAGTTTTTCTCTCCATAGATCATCAAGAAAAGAGGGCTAGGCTAACTTACCTCAGTAGGGTACTTATTTTGGTGGAAGCAGTTTCAGATTTGAAGAAGATTCAATTTGACGCTGACACTAGTGTCGGAAGAAACTAGGGCATCAAGTTTTAGAGGCCTGCCACCTTAGTCATCAGGAAAGGACCCTAGGTCATCCAGATCCGGAACTAGGTTGGACACCACAAATAGGATTATACGTTGATTACAATTATTTACTTAACTGATAAAGTCTTCCTTTTGATAGATACAACACATATGACTACTAATCCATTGACTACAACAATGACTCTAAAGCACAGGTCTCTATGGAACATTTTGAGTTAGATCTTGTTTAGTTCATTTAGTCTGAGTTCAACAAAGTTAGATATTGATCAACACAGTCAGACCATGATTAATCATAGCTAGCTCCTAATTCAATAAAGTAGATCCCTTGGAATAGTCAATCAACCATTGGTGCAATCCTCTGATTAGCATAGACATATTATGGTTTACAAGTTTTGGAGAAGATCGAGTTAGATAGATCATGGATTGATATCTCTCATCGTCCACATGTTATCCAATTGATATGACTAAACCATTTTCTTTGTGTGTTATTGTACACTGTGCATTATTGCTTGCACATCATTGTAATCATGATGAAGTTATTTGAAATCTTTGAATTAAACTAGAGTTTGATTAAGTTAATAAGGGAATTTTGTTTATTTAATCATCTTGAATAGGAAAGCTTGAAGCTGATCCACTTTCGATACTTTTATGCAATCACATTCAATTGTTTTTTTAGAATTTGAGGACGTATTTGCATGTCGCCAATTTTCTACATTCAATTGAGATATAACTTATTTCCACTTATGTCCAAGTAGTTCTTAGTTCCTGTCATGATATTGGATAAGCTCCCATCCAAGGGAAGTACATGAACTTGTGTTAATTAGGGTAGATTTGTAATGTCCCCATACCCCATAATGCGGATTAATTAAAAAAAATTCCTAAATAATACTTGTTGTCTTTTCAAACACTGGGCATGGGCGTTAACACACACTTGCATTTTCATTATCAGGTTTGAGAACCGATGTACATCACTCTAACAGTTATTCCACCCTTGACAGATCCCTTTTCTAACCAGAATGATCATTTCTGCACTGGACCTGTCTTTCTGCGGTCTGCGTTCGACACTTTTTCACTTCCGCCCTTCCAACCTTGGAAATCAGAAATCAGAATTATAAAGTTCGACAGACAATACTTAATCTCTCTTTTGCCTTCCGCATTTTGCTTTACTCCTTCTGGCCTTTGAAATAGGAAATCAGAAGCATAAGGTGCGATGGGAACAATTAACAAACCTTCCACCTTTTCCGCCTTCCACACCTCGAAACTCAAAAATTGAAACCTCAAAACGTGATGGAACACTTGATGACTCTTCCTCCTTCCACCTTCCGCCTTTTGCTTTCCCAACTTTGGAACTCACAAGTCGAAAACATAACGTGTGACGGATTTCTTCAACTACAGTTCTGCCTTCTGCCTTCTGCACCTCTAGTGCAGAACTCAAAAATTGAAAGACCAACTCTTACCTTAACATTTTTCTAGTTTTCCACCTCCCGCCTTTGTCCTTCCGTAGACAGACTCCGTGGTGTAAAAATCCCACTTCCTGCCTTATCTTTTCTCCTGATTTCCACATTCTGACTTCCACCTTCCATATGTAGATCCCAGAAGTCGAAAATCCTACATTCTGCTTTGATTAAATTTCTTTCTCTCGCCTCCCACATTTTTCCTTCCGCTGCGTATCTCGGGGTGCAGAAACACAACAATTCTTCCATGTTCAACTTTTCCTTTGTTCTGATTTTTGCCTTCTGCCTTCCCCGGGTGGATTTTAAATGAAGGAACGCTAAGACAAAAGAATTTTGACTCTATAATATGCTTCCAACCTCCATGGAATTAGGCAAAAACGCATAAAACATACCAGGCATAAACAAGCAAATACATGGACATTCATACACAAGTGAACGTCTACTTAATCATCCACAAGCATTCAACATGAACATAGCAATTCATCATATTCATAAGCATTCTTCATAACCAGTATAGTCATTCTTAAGCAAATACATTTCATAACAGAGTAACAAATATACTTGTCTTGATGATTAAGTTGTCACGCAGCGAGCTAGGTGACTGCAACATTACACCTAACCATAGGCTAGTGTGTTCCTTAATCTCTCAACACACTTCCACCCCTGAGATGGGCATGATTTCCACAAGGAACTAGGGAACAACAAGCTTACACACAACCAACACTCATCAAAACACAATCAAACCAACCTTTAGTTGGGTTTCACAAACTGTCCAACCAAGCCAATAAATGTTTATGTATTTGTAGCTTCAGAATGTATTCACTTGTATATTTTATGTATTGTACCACGATGTTTATTCTAGGAAGTATATACAATGTAATTGATTCATTTCATGCCTTGATGTTCCTATAGGGAGATTCAATAATGTAAACAAGTCATGTAAAGTCATAGAGGGTAACCCTCCTTATTGATCAAGGGTTAAAGTCCCCACAGTTGTGGGGCCCTAGGGTTATTAGACTCTCCTAGAGAAGTTGGCCCTAGTGAGTTATTGTCAAGTCGGGAATTAGTATAAATAGATAATGAGCCTCTCTATTTATCACACATTCACTCACACTCGGTTGTAGCACATAACTGAGAGAGAAAGAAGAAGCTGGAACAAGAGAGAGAGACTACTACTATCGGGAGATCATCTTATTGTTTTGGATTTTTATTTTGGTGTTGATTCTATCTCTAAGGACGTTGTGGGGTTTTCTCCTTTATGGTTTCCCCGAGGAAAATATTTGTGTCTATTGTCTCTTATGTTTGATTACTGTGCTTGTTATTCTCTCAGTTAAAGATCCGAAGATAATACTGTCTAAATGATAAAAATCTAACATGGTATCAAAGCTAACCTGAGAAGAATACACTATGCAGCTGCAAAAACCAGGGATTCTTTTTTTTGGGTCTCTCTCCACAATCCATCAGCAAAAGGAGGCTAGGTTGAACCTCCATTGAAGGGAGCATCTTTTTGTCGAAGCAAAATCTGGTTCTGAACATTTTCAGTTTTTGACCTACCATTGCATCAAGAAATTAGGGCTTTTCTCTGAAGAAGAATTTTTGAGTGAGCCCACACTAGGATTTCTCTCCTCCTCAAAATCAAAGTTTAGATACAAGAATTAAGGTTTTTGGTTGGGTAGAAATTCAGGAAATCCAAACCCTAATATTCCGTAGAACCAGAGAACCAACACTACAGAAGATCAGCTCCAGATCCAGTTTTCAGCTTCTCAAATTGGTAAGATCTAAATATTTTCTATTTCCATTTGAGGTTCTCAGTTAAGATGTCTCATCATACCAAGCTTGATTAAAATCTTGAGGGATCTGATAACTTTCAAGCCTAGAAGTATAGGATCTCCCTGGTACTGGAAGAAAATGAGTTGGACTCTTACATCAGTGAAGAGGTTTGAGTTCCAGAGGGAGATGAGGCAAAGGCCTTACACAAAAAGAAATTGATCATGGTTAAGACGATTATTTCTGATTCAATCAAGGATCACCTCATACCACAGGTGTCCTCCCTAAATATACCTAAAGAAATGTTTGATGCCCTAACCAAACTGTTTGAAGGAAATAACATAAATTGGAAAATTACTTTGAGGAACTAGTTGAAGAATGTGAAGATCAAGAATACGGAAACCATACAATCATACTTCACAAGGGTCTCCTAGATCAAAGAACAACTTGAAGTAATGGATCAAGAAGTGGAGAATGTAGAAATTGTGATGACTACCTTGAATGGTCTCCCTAGATCATGGGACACCTTCATTCAAGGGATTTGTGCAAGAAAAAATCTAGCCAAGTTTAGTAGTATGTGGGAAGAATGCTCACAAGAAGAAGCTCAAATAATAGCCCAAGAAGAAAACATGGGAAGTGAAGATCAAAATCTCACAAGTAAATCCAAGAAAAGTATAACAAACTATCACAAAGGTAAGCACTCCCACTAGAAAGATAAACTTAGAAGATATAGCAGAAATTTACCTAAATTCAGATGCTATACATGTGATGAAAGAGGACACTTTGCTAGAGATTGTCCTAGAAACAAAAATGGATCTCACAAGAAGAAGGGAAACAAGAGAATACATCATGCTCATGTTGCATAGGATGATGAACCTTCCACAAAGAAAATCAAACAAGAAAGTGATGATTCTTCAAGTGATGAAGAATATGTTCTGATTTCCGCTCTCGCGGGAACTATTGCACATGGAAGCAATGATTGGCTTATAGACAGCGGGGATTCCAAACATATGACAGGATTCAAAGAATCGTTTGTGAAACTGTCTGAACATGAGTCACCTCACAAGGTGAAACTTGGGGATGAATCCTCCTATAAGCTAGACTCTGGAATGTCTATGAAGATGAAGGATGTCTTGTTTGTACTTGGACTAAAGAAGAACCTCCTCTCCATATCTACATTAGATGTAAAAGGCATAAGGGTTGCATTTGTAGATGGCCAAGTTCTTATGTGGCCAAAGGGAAAGACTATTGGTGATGCAGTAGTGATTGGGGAACAAGAAGGAGGTATATACAAATTGAAGGGCCAACTAGAACAAGCTTTGGTTCATAACTCAGTAGAGCCAAATGAACTTTGGCATAGAAGGCTTGCACACGTGCACTATAGAGCACTACCACTTGCAAGCAAAGCTGTTGAAGGTCTTCCAGAAATACAGACAAAACACGGCGGTGTCTGCAAAGGATGTGCGAAAGGAAAAAACACAAAGAAGACATTTCCAAGTAGCGAGAGAAAGGCAAAAGGAATCTTGGAAATCATCCACTCTGATGTATGCGATCCGATGTCTTCTAGTTCATTAAGCGGGTATGTATACTATGTTTCTTTCATTGATGATTTTTCTAGGAAGACATGGATATACTTCTTGAAGAACAAAGATGAAGTATTCAGCAAGTTCAAGGAATTCAAATCCTTGATCGAGAACCACACATAAAAGAATATCAAGACCTTTCGATCAGACAATGGTGAAGAATTCACATCAAATGAATTCAAAGAGTTATGTAGAGATTCAGGGATTAAGAGGGAGTTAACCACTCCATATAATCCACAACAAATGGGGTTGCAGAAAGGAAGAATAGAACGATCATGGAACCTGCAAGGGCAATGATTCATGATCAAGATCTTCTCATGCATCTATGGGTAGAAGCTACCAGGACAGTGTTGTATGTACAGAACTGTACTCCACACAGAGTACTCGAGAACAAGACACATGAAGAAGTCTTTTTTGGAAAGAAACCAGAAGTCATCCATCTCAGAATATTTGGTTGTCTAGTGTACATACACATTTCAAAATAAAAGAGGTCAAAATTAGATCCTTCTGGAAAGAAGGTTATATTTGTGGGATACAGTGAAAGCTTGAAATATTACAGAATATACTTCCCAGGATTCAATAAGATAGACATTAGCAGAGACGTAACATTTAACGAAGATTCAACTTACAACAAATCCAGAAAGAGACCAGTTGAAGACTCTGAAGAAACATAAGTACCCATAATTCAAGATACAACTATGAGCAATACAAATCAAGATGAAGATAGAGAAATAGAAGAACTCCGGGAACCTGTAGATCCAACCCAAGAGAAGAATACTCATAACAAGAAACTTGCATGGGTACAAGAGGCTACCCAAGGTGCAGAAATATATGGGGCTCCAAAAGAAATGCACAGAGAGAGGAAAAGAACCAGGTCCTGCTCCGGCTATGTACCACTATTATGTGGCATCATTGATAAAGAACCTTCCACCTATGAAGAAGTGACAAAGAAGAAAGAATGGAAGGATGCTATGATCGAGGAGTACTAGTCAATCATGAAGAATGATGTATGGGATGTTATTCCTATACTAGAAGGGAAGTCTGTGGTGACTTCCAAGTGGATCTACAAGATCAAACATACTGCATTTGGCAGAATAGAGAAATATAAAGCAAGATTTGTAGCTCGTGGCTTCTCCCAGAAAGAAGGAATAGAATATGAAGAAAATTTTGCACCTGTATCCAGATACACTTCCATTAGATCAATACTTGCTTTGGATGTAGTGATGAAATGGAAGATACACCAGATGGATGTCAACACTGCTTTCTTGAATTATGTAGTAGAAGAGGAATTGTATGTGGAGCAGCCACTCGGTTTTGAGACACATGACAGGGAAAATAATGTGTGTAAATTGAAGAAAGCCTTGTACGGTTTAAAACAGGCACCCATGACATGCTATGGCAGAATTGACAGCTTCCTATCTAGTTTGGGATTTAAAATGAGTAAAGTAGATTCCAACCTTTACTACAAGGTTGAGGAAGGGAACCCAGTAATACTCCTACTGTATGTATATGGTTTGTTTATAACAGGTGTGGATGGGTTGATTGCTTATACGAAGAGGAAGCTTGCTGCCCGAGTTTGAGATGAAGGACTTGGGTATGATGCACTACTTTCTAGGCATGGAGGTGTGGTAGAATGCAGATGGAATCTCCATAGGACAAGGGAAGTATGCAGTAGAGATCCTGAAGAGGTTCGGGATGATGCACTGCAAGGCCATGAACACACCTATGGCATCAAACTTTAAGCGTTTAAGTGATGCTTCATCAGAGCCGGTTGATGCTACAATGTATCGTCAGATGAGTGGATCCTTGATGTACCTGACAAATATGAGACCAGATATTTTCTTTGCTGTGAATACATTGAGCCAGTTCCTGACAGATCCTAGACATGTTCACCTGATTTCTACAAAGCATATTCTAAGGTACCTAAAGGGTACAGTTGATTATGGACTCAAGTATGAGGCAGATCAAAATATTAACCTGGAAGGTTATGTTGATTCATATTGGGTAGGCAGTGCCATCGATCGGAAGAGCACTTCAGGGTGCTTCTTCAGTATGGGATCAGGTATGATCTCTTGGTTTAGCAGGAAACAGTCTTGCGTGGCACTGAGTCAGCTGAAGCAGAGTATGTCACAGCTTGTTTAACTAGTTGTGAGGTATTATGGCTGAGGAAGCTACTGCCCAATTTGTTTGATCTCCAGTTAGATGTTAATTGTATATATTGCAACAAGCAGAGTTGTGTGAAGTTGTTTGAGAACCCAGTGTTCTATGAAAAGTCCAAGCATATCGAGATCAAATATCACTATATCAGGGATATGGTGTAGAGAGGAGCAGTGAAGCTCCAGTATGTTGCGACGGACAAGCAAATAGCTGATGTGTTGACCAAGCCATTGGCCAGAGTGAAGTTTGAGTACTTTAGGGAGAAGCTTGGTGTTCTTCAGATCGAGGTTCCCTCCAAGGAGAGGTGATGAGTCTGAGATAATTTTTTACATGGTAGGATTGGTTCCTTCCATGGTCAGATATAAGTGAAGGAGCCATTCTGCTGTGATGGATGGATGTGTTCCCATATGATCAGATGTAAGTGCAGAGCCATTCTAATGTGACTGCGGGATGTTTTCCCAAATTATAAGATGTAAGCGCAGAGCCTTTCTTACATGGTTGTTGGATGTGTTCCTCCCATGGTAAGATATAAGTGTTGAGCCTTTCTAGCATGGTTTTTGGATGTGTTCCTCTCGGTTAGATGTAAGGGTTGAGCCTTTTTAACATGGTTTTTGGATTTGTTCCTCCCATGGTCAGATGTAAGTGTAGAGCCTTTCTTACATGGTCGTTGGATGTGTTCCTCCCATGGTAATATATAAGTGTTGAATATTTTTTGGCATGGTTGTTGGATGTGTTCCTCCCATGGTCAGATGTGAGTGATGGGACTTTCTGACATGGTTGATGAATGTGTTCCTCCCATGGTCAGATGTAAGTGTTGGGCATGCCTTTCTGACATGGTTGCTCAATGTGTTCCTCCCATGGTCAGTTGTAAGTGCTGGGTGGGCCATTCTAAATAAGGGTTACATATAAGCACTGAAAAATACCTACATGGAGGCTAGGCCTACAACCAACATGAAAAGGGGCTGGCTCTGTAGAACTTCCTATGACGAGAAGAATTGAGAGATAGCACAAGTGATGATGACCTAGTGATGATCCAGTAGTGATCATCCAGATCCAGCGATGATCCAGATCTAGTGATGATCCAGATCTAGAGATGAAGATGAAGATAACTTGATGATGATCTAGATGATACAGAGAAGAAGACCTGTGCTGATAAATTGTGTCGACAGAATACCTTCCTAGTTAAGATGGAGTGTTGATGTATTTGTAACTTTGGAATGTATTCACTTCTATATTTTATGTATTGTACCCTGAAGTTTATTCTAGGAAGTATTTGTAATGTAATTGAGTCATGGCATGCCCCGATGTTCCTATCAGGAGATTCAATAATGTAAACAAGTCACGTAAAGTCATAGAGGGTAACCCTCCTTATTGATCAAAAGGTTAAAGTACCCACAGTTGTGGGACCTAGGGTTATTAGACTCTCCTAGAGAAGTTGGCCCTAGTGAGTTACTGTCAAGTCAGGTGTAATACCCTGGTTTTGACCTTGTTTGCATTAAAATGTACATGATGTATATTTTGTAATTAATCGTGGTGTGGAGCTAAAGGCAAAATCCCCACCATTGATTTGGTTGTGTATGTTTCGGCAAGAGGGATCGTTGTCGATGGTATATCGTGCTATCTGGCACGATAGATTTTTGCATCATGTAAGTATGCACATTAATTAAAATAAACCTACAGCCAACTACAATGCTGCAACGTTAAATGAAAAGGGAATGATTCCTAAGGTTAAGGGGGGGTTGTCTAACCCGTGGGAGCCATTGGGAGTTTTCCATGTGTCGACCACCCACTAAACTTCTGTTGTATGATTAGTTGGGAGCAGTTATGGCTGGGGAGTGATGGGTGGCAGGACTACCAGTATTTTCCCCATGCACACTCCACCAATGAGCTCGCTCTTCCTCAAGCGGAGGGCAGGAGAACGGTCACCACTCTCCCACTCTTCCACTCACATTTATGGGGGTTTTTTCTCAGTCTCAAGCAGGGAGGTCGGGATCCTCATGCGCGCACCATTTGGGGGGGGGGGGTTTGGATCATTTGTTCATCCTCGCATGGAGAATCATTCTCTCTCACCTCCTCACGCACAGGAATTCTGCGTTGGTTTTCCTCACGCAGGGAGCGGGAGAAATTGTGGCTGTCACTCAAGATTTTCGGGTGCAGGAGCCATTCACGCTCGGGGTTGTGTGCATGTGTGTGTTCCATACCAGTTTCAGTGTAGGTGGATGCCTCCTTTCCGATTGAGGCCATGTAAGTTGCTGATTGTGGTCTGCGTCTATGTTTTCCCCTGTCCATGCTAGGAGTTTGGCTTCTTTCCCTTTTGGAAACTGTGTAATGTTACCATCATTTCATTGTGAGTTTGGAGCTATTGTCTTCCCCTATTTTTGGGTTGCCGTGTATGCAAGTACCTTTTTGGGTTGCTGCTGAGTTGTTTTGGCCACGCTAGGGCCAAGAACAACTCTGAATCGTCTTGTGGAATTAAGCCGTGTTCACCCTTTTCGTTTGGGGTTGTCACGCTGTTGTCTTCCTCTTCTTCACAGAGCTGTGAACTATTTGTTTTACTGCGATATGTAGTGGTTGGTCTTCGAACTGTTGAGAGTAGGATTAGAGGCTAGGTATGCTTGAAAAAACTGGTGTTTGGAGCCACTCAGACAATGTTAGTTTGTTGGCTTTCTTCTCCACAACCCTTGAAGAGCATTGGAAGAGGAAATCAGGGCCTGAGGGACTGTGAAGCAAAGAAAGGACTGATTCCTAATGTTGAGTGTTTGGATGTCTTAAAGGTCAGGGTCAGCTCCGGTGTAGATGTCCTTAACTCTCCATTGAGACCACCAACTTAACATTTAGCGTTTCCTAGCTCCTTGGCTGCCTGATAAACCCTATTGTGTGGGATTGGATGATTTTTGTACCTTGGCTATGTGTAAGCCTATTATGACCCTTATTCCTTGAGGAATCATGCCCATCTTAGGGGTGGCAGTGTTGTTGAGAGATTGGTGAGCATGCTGGCCTATGGTTGGGTGGAACATTGCAGCGACCTAGCTGGTTGCGGGACGAATTCCTTTTAAGATGAGTATTATTGACTATTCCGTTGCGTGAATGAATGTATGTTTGATTCCACTATGTATATGAAGGATTATGCATCTTAGTATGTTTTATGTTTTTAGAATTTATATTTCAGCATTATATGCCTATTCATGTTCATGGGGCTATTTTCCCGTATGTCTAGTGATAGTAGCATCCTCTTCACTGGTTTGAGGGTCGGGGACGTTATAGTGTGGTATCAGAGCTAAAGGTTGTAGCATGGGCCTGAATGGGCCGTGAAGGTGTAGTGACAGAGCTTATGTTGCAGCATTTGGGCCTCAGAGGGTCATGAAAGATCAACTAGCAGAGGCAGGTTTCCCTTTTCCCAGCAGAAATCAGAAAAAGGTTCCGGAAAATTTTGGTTGAAAAGTTCTCCAAGTGTCAAACTCATCGGATCATCGGAGGATTGAGTGAAAACATCCTCCGATATAGTAGAATGCTTAGTCGGAAGACCACCCGACGAGGGACCGGTGGAAGGAAATCCATGAAATTTTCTGAGTGTAAGACTATTGGCTCATCGAAGGACTTAGTGGGAAGCCCACCTGATGTAGCAGGCAGATTAGTCTGAAGAACCTCTGATGCATACCCAGGAAATGAAAAAATTAGTTAGCCATATCGGTGACATTTAGTTGATTTCATCGCCGATTATTAGACGATGGGAGCGCCGAAACGACGGATTTGTATTACCAAGGGTCGCCGAAACGTCGGCAGAAAATAGGCGAAGATCAAGCCGTGGTTTCAGCAGAGATCTGCCGAATATCGCCGAAGCATCGACGAGAATTAAAGGATGAATCAGCCGACGCAGTGACAAGAAAAGTTTCAAAAATTTTCCTAGGTGTTAAAAACTATTGGAGATCGACGCCACTAAGATGAAGGGATCACCAGTGACACGTACGTGGAGGTTAGTAGATTGATCGGTGATGATTAGTTGATCGCATCACCGATGCTTAAATGATTTTGCGTCCACTGTTGTGGCTGGCTAGAGGACTATCCCTCCAACAGATAGAGTCCCCGACCGCCGATGCCGCAGAGGAAAATTGCTCCGACAGCTGATGCAGTAGGAAAAGTTAATGTTTGAGCCGCCGACACATTGGAGGAGAATAGGAGATGGGATCACCGATAGACAGATAAGAAGGTGCCAATGATGCGACGGCGGAATATAAGACGAAGAAGACAGAACCGAAGGCTTTGGTGAAAGTTAGTTGTTTGGAAAGCTAACATAGTGACAGACAAGGGAAGAAAATTTTCAAAATTTATCTAAGTGCAGAAAGTGTCGAAAAGTTTAGTGGATGAAACCGCCAATGAACGTCGTCGGAAGAATTTAGTCATTGGCGTCCCATAGTTGCGGCTGTCAGTTGAGCTATCATTCCGACGACTAGAGGTTTCGATCGTCGATACGGTAGAGAAGATTAAGGGATCAGGAGGCCGATGAAAGATGTCGAAGAAGTTTAGTTGATTGGGAGTCCGCCATTGTGGCTACCTAGAATACTAACCACCCAACGCCGCAACCATTAGTGCTTTCGACCGTCGATCAGAAGCTTGCAGCTGTTAGACATTCCGACTGCCAGTAGAGTTATGGCCGCAAAAACTCCTATTAATTTGTTGGCCACCATTGCAAAAGCATAGATAGCTAGCCACCCAATGCTTAGAGCATCTGACCGCCAATACAATGGTTAGTCAATTTTCTTGCCAATGAAGTTTGGAATAGTAGACCACTGTAGGCCGATACAGCGGAAGGAAATAGACAAACAACCCATCGATACATCGAAGAAAATTAGACGTTCTATTCGCTGAAATGTCGGAAGGTTAGTGAGAAAAGGACCCAACGAACATTCCTTGGCATCGCCGATGCCGTCCAGAAGGCTTACTTCAGAAAAATATAGTCGAGGAAACTGCCGATATAACGGAAACTTATAGTTGATAGGGCCGCTGATGAGTTCCAGAGAAATGTAGTCATCTTGGCCACCAAAGGGTCAGAAGACTAGTCGACTAAGGATCTGAAACGTCGAAAACTTAGTTGGGAAGGGACCCGATAGGGAGAAAGAAAATTGGGTTTTCCAATGGAATTTTTAGCAGTTCCAGCTAATGTTCCAGTAGGCTTTGCAGTGAATTTTCTCATTGGATTTTTCAGCAGTTTCAGGACTAAAAATGAAGGAAGCCCTAGGTGACTGAAGTTAGCATTCTCGACCAAAATACAGTTGTATGTTTTGCCATCATTCTAGAAGTGGTGTGGTTTTCACACTCGAGGTCAGAATAAAGCATGTGGATAGGCGTTGGAAAGCTTATCCAGCAGGGAACAAGGGAGAGTCACCAGAATCTGAGTGTGGAGTAGCAAAGTGCTAGTGATTGCTTGAAATATAAATGTGATGCTATCAATATGGACAAATCCAAGAATTACATGCCTAGAGGTAGCAACACCATGCAGTCAATCCAGCTGTTGTGTGGAAGAGGAGTTCCATGCAAGGATGAGGGACTTGAAAAGGGAAATTTCCTTAAACCCTGTCTTGATAATTATGATTACAAGTTTTATACATGAAATATATGAGGATATGCCTTGCATGCATAAGATATTACATGTTGGTAATAATAGTGAGAATTATACATTTATAATGAGCCACTAATGATAATTATTGCATTGATGTTGGAATTAGTGGAAAAACCAACAACAAATGGACATGGATAAATGTGTTGTTGATGCTGACAAATGTAACTAGCAACCCTATGGAGAAAGGGATAAGGTAACAAGTCCAGAATCAAAAGTTGGTGAGCAAATTCTGCAATCTCCTACAAAGGACCAACCAAACTGGTAATGTCAAGGGTGTAAGTAGGACCCATGAAGGTAAGAGTTTAATTATGACAATTGCATGGAGTGGTAAAAGCAAGATGTCTCATACCATGTGGGTATTTGAATTTTATACTGCATTCATAGATAAATGTGTCATGCCTGTATTATGTTATTATGATCTTAGTAGCCCAAGGAAAGTAAGCATTGATAATCTTGATTGTAGCCATGCATCCTATATGAAGTAGTTATGGTTAGGTCATACACGGTATGTTTGAATGCATAGTATTCCTGAATCAATACAAGATAGAATTGAGTGGATATGAATTAAAAGATTTTATAAATCTTGTAGTTATGCATTGAATGGATGCATATGAAGGGTGTGAGTAACTGATTTCATAAGTATGGGTGCAAATGTTGTGATGCATTGCATGAATGCATTGAGATAGTGCATGTGATATTATGAATAACTAATGGTTGAAATGATGAATTGATGACAATTCTGAAACCATTTCAAGAGCTGTTATGAATGCAGGGTAGTAAGTGCATGAAGAGGGTATTCAGGATCAATAGGCTGCCATAAATTCCCTATGGAAGAGCATGGTGGTACAAACGATATGCTTGTGAAGTAAGGAGTATCTAAACATTTCATTTAATTGCATAAATGATGTGACTGTACCCTGTAATTTAAAGTATGATAATGATTGCGTGAAGTAAATGGGTTTTGGTAATATTGATGTGATTAACAGCTAGAAGTATTTGAATTTTATAAATTCTGAAAATACTTCGGTGATGGTTGCGGCAATGAAAAGGTTATATGCATCCAAACTTACCAAGTGTTTGGATAATTGAAGTTTAGGTTTCAGGTAGATTGTTTAGAACATGGCAATGAGAGTAAGACCATGAAAAATGCTGGAATCTACCATGTGAAAGAGCCAAACCTTATGAGAAGAGTCTCATATCTACGAAAATAGTTTGTATGCATAATGAGTTGTTAAATTTGAATTTGTGAATTTTGGATTTGAGAAATTGCTGACAACTACTAATCACTATTGGCTTGCATAAAGATTGTTTCAGGAGAACGCATTGTAAGTGGGCATTCATGTTATGCTAGTAAGCATAAAATTATAATGGGCATAGTGGTGCTACTTACAAGAGACCCACAATTGAGAATCACCTCATTGCCAATCAAATCAATTTCTGTAGTAAATAGAGTTGCAAATTCTTATTGAATTTAATTACTAATGTTATTGCTTGGTTATGGAACAATCGAATTTGGATTGCATATCAGATAATGATGGATTGTTTGGCTATTTGATGAATGTGCCAGGGGTACAGACTATAGGAATATCATGTGTGATGGCCTGCAGGAGCCAAACTTCATGGGAATATTTTTCCTTATCTTGGAAATGGGTTTTGGGTGAAATTCCATTGGAATCTGCACTACATGTTTGGTAAACAACATGAGTGAGATGGTATGGATTATGTCGGTAAGACCTGAATGAATATGAAATGTAAAAAGGGTTGGGATGGAAAACCGATGGACTGTCAACTCAGAGAAGGGAGCCCCCATTCCTCCTTAACGAAAGAATACTTCCTCGACAAATGGATAAGTGTTCTGTTACCCTAGCTAAGAATATGCATGTCAAATTGTTAAATTCAATATATAGAGCATGTTTTGATTTTATTTCCATTATGGCAGATTGCTTGAGTATGAATAGGGCCTACATGGCACACATCGGAAAGGGGTGCACACTTTCCTGATGTCGGATCATGGAAAGGTTTTTCAATATTGATTACACCCTAGGGAGTGGACACACTCCTGGTGTCTCAATACTTGATAGTGAATGCTGTGAAATATGATTTCAGTTTTAGAGCAATAACGCTGATGAGTTGCTTATATTGCTTGTGTTGTCAGGCTAAACAGATGTAGTCTGGTGTTGTACACTAAATGGATAATGGCTTGGGCTCATCCTACCTTCTACTAAAGAGCACGGAGAAGGGAGTGGTTTCTTGTGTTGTATGGGGTAGTGGAAGTAGAGCTCACTGCTGGAAATGAAACCTGGAAATGGTTGTTTATTGTTGATATAAGTGCATGTGTTATTGTTGATGGCCTGATAAACCCAACTGTGTTGGCTTGGATGATGATTGGTTTTTTATATAAGTGTATTGTTGAGATAAGTACAGGCTATTTGTTGACGGTCTAATAAATCCAAATGAAAGTTGGATTGATTGTGCCAGATATATATATATAAAAGATGTTGTGAAGTAGCCTACATGCTGGCCTAACATCCAAGTCCATAGGCGATCCCAAGGCTTGCAAAGCGAAACAAGATCCTGTGGACCAACGAGGAAATGCACAATATAGATAAGTATTGGATCATTTTGCAATTCTAGCTTATGAATATATATGTGTGTATGATTTGGTTATGATGTTTTAAGCTCTTGTGTAAGAAGTAAAAACTGATGGGAATAAAGTAAACATGTGAATCCATTTAGTGTTTGAATATAGGTATCGCTGGAAGTGAGGAATACAAAGGCATCCTAGGGTTGCATGTGGACATGTAACTGTCCTGAAGAGCTTAGAATGAGCAGTAATGAAAAAGGTGCTAGTGAGACTGTGAAGGTCCTAGCAGCCGAGACAAACCATGTGGGGAGGCTCCATGGTTGAGAGGTCTGAAATAGACCAGGGACACTAAGTGTCATGATCAAGAGGGATTGGTCCAACATTCATGGTGAAGTGAAAGAGGCTGAGAGCATGAAAACCACAGCGGTGGTGTGGGTTCCAAGATGGAAAAAAACAAAAAGGGGAAAAACTCTTGCTGCTCTCTCTTGCCCTTTTGATTATATATATATATATATATATATATATATATATATATATATATATGCATTGTGAAAACAAAATATTGTTGAATGCATGCATGTCTGAAAATAGAATGTGTGTATTTGCTTAAAGTAAATTGTGAATGCTAGAATGGTTAATTCCCTGCCCAAGAATGGACATGAATTAGCTCATGTGCCTATTGGGAAGGCATGAAAAATATGAAAGTCTCCTTGATGAGACTTGGACTGTCGTGCCAATTGGGCAATTAATTTACTGATATTAATGCCTATATTATGCTTGGTCTAACAAAATTTCAATGATGCATTTCACAGGTGAGAAAGGTGAAATCCAGTGGTGCACATTGATCATGGTAGCAAACCAAAAGTTGTTGGACTTGGCTGGAAGTCTCCTTCAAATGATTCCCATGACCCAAGAGAAGCTTGCAGAGATGCTCAATATACAGAAAAGACAGAATGAGATGAACTACTAGATTTTGCAGGAATCTATTGGTTTGCAAAAGGAGGTAAAAAGCCTTATGGGGGCAATCCGTAAAGGTGAGGAAAGTGGATCAATGATGGGACATTCATCCAAGCGATCTGTTAAGAAACGGTCTAGGCATGAAGACTCAAAGGAAATTGAGCAGGTAAAGCTGAAGCAGCTAGCGAAATGTTGGAAGTGCGGAGGACATCATTTATGCCAAGCCTACCTAACGAGGGAACATAAAGAGGGCAGCATCCACAAAGTTCCTCGATTTGGGGATGAGCCGAAAGCTAAGAACCTGCAAGAGAAGATCGTGGAAGCCAAGGGGCTTGGTCCTGAAATTTCAAAGTAAATAATTGAACATGGGACAGATCTGCAAAATTTTTGAAATTTTGAATGTGCAAATGGTTATGCATTCCTATGTATTGGAACATCGAGGACGATGTTATTCCAAGGGGGAGGGGATTGTAATACCCTAGTTTTGACCCCATTTTCATTAAAAGGTACATGATGTATATTTTGTAATTAATCATGGTGTGGAGCTAAGGCAAAAGCCCCACCATCGATTTGCTTGTGTATGCTTTGGCAAGAGGGATCGTTGCCGATGGTATATCGTGCTATTTGACACAATAAAGTTTTGGCATCATGTAAGTATGCACATTAATTAAAGTAAACCTACAACCAGCTATGACGGTGCAACGTTAAATGAAAAGGGCATGATTCCTAAGGTTAAGGGGGGGTTTTCTAACTCGTGGGGGCCATTGGGAGTTTGCCATGTGTCAACTACCCACTAAAATTCTTTTGTTTGATTAGTTGGGATTAGTTATGGTTGGGGAGTGGTGAGTGGAAGGACTACCAGTCTTTTCCCCGTGCACACTCCACTAGTGAGCTCACTCTTCCTTGGGCCGAGGGAAGGAGAACGGTGACCACTCTCCCACTCTTCCACTCACATTTCTGAGGGTTTTTGCTCAGTCTCATGCAGGGAGGTCGAGATCCTCACACGCACACCATTTGGGGGGGGATTTCCGTATCGTTTGTTCATCCTCGCACGGAGAATCATTCTCTCTCACCTCCTCATGCACAGGAATTCTGCGTTGGTTTTCCTCATGCAGGGAGTGGGAGAAATCATGGCTGTCACTCAGGATTTTTGGGTCCAGGATCCATTCACGCTCGGCGCTGTGTTCCTATGTGTGTTCCATACCGGTTTCGATGTAGGTGGATGCCTCCTTGCCGATTGTGGCCGTGTAAGTTGTCGATTGTGGTTTGCGTCTATGTTTTCCCCTGTCCATGCCGGGAGTTTGGCTTCTTCCCACTTTGTGGACTGTGTAATGTTTCCATCGTTTCATTGTGAGTTTGGGGTTGTTGTCTTCCCCTGGTTTTGGGTTGCCGTGTATGCAAGTACCTTTTTGGGTTGCTGCTGAGTTGTTTTTGCCACACTAGGGCCAAGAACAACTCTGAATCGTCTTGTGGACTTGAGCCGTGTTCACCCTTTTCATTTAGGGTTGTCACCCTGTTGTCTTCATCTTCTTCACAAAGCTGTGAACTGTTTGTTTTACTGCGGTATGCAGTGGTTTGTCTTCGTACTGTTGAGAGGAGGATTAGAGGCTAGGTATGCTTGAGAAAACTGGTGCTTGGAGACACTAAGACAGAGTTAGACTGCTGGCTTTCTTCTCCACAACCCTTGAAGAGTATCGGAAGGGGAAGTCAGGGCATGAGGGACTGTGAAGCAGAGAAATGACTGATTCATGGTGTTGGGTGTGTGGATGTCTTAGAGGTCAGGTTCAGCTCTGGTGTAGGCATCCTTAGCTCTCCATTGATACCACCAGCTTAACATTTAGCCTTTCCTAGCTCGTTGACGGCCTGATAAACCCTACTGTGTGGGCTTGGCTGATTTGTGTATCTTGGCTATGTGTAAGCCTGCTATGACCCTTATTCCTTGAGGAATCATGCCCAACTCGAGGGTGACATCATTGTTGAGATATTGATCAGGACGCTGGCCTATGGTTGGGTGGAACGTTGCAGCAACCTAGCTGGTTGCGGGACGAATTCCTTTTAAGATGAGTATTCTTGACTATTCTATCTCTGCATTTATATTTACTGATTAATGAATATGATGAACATGTTGTATGCTTGAATGAATGTATGTTTGCTTCCGCTATGTATATTAAGGATTATGCATCTTAGTATGTTTTATGTTTTTAGAATTTATATTTCAGCATTATATGCATGTTCATGTTCATGGGGCTATTTTCCCGTATGTATGGTGATAGTAGCGTCATCTTCGCCGGTTTGAGGGTCAGGGACGTTACATTAGGAGTTAGTATAAATAGAGAATGGGCCTCTCTATTTATCATACATTCACTCACACTCAGTTGTAGCACATAACTGAGAGAGAAAGAAGAAGTTGGGACAAGAGAGAGAGAGAGAGACTATTACTGTCGGGAGATCATATTATTGTTTTGGGTTTTTCTTTGGGTGTTGATTCTATCTCTGAGGAAGTTGCGAGGTTTTCTCCTTTATGGTTTCCCCGAGGAAAATATTTGTGTCTATTGTCTCTTATTTTTGATTGTTGTGCTTGTTATTTTCTTAGTTAAAAATCCTAAGATAATATTGTATAAATGATAAAAATATAAAAATAACCAATCGAGTTTCACATGATACTAAGGAAACAAGCCAATAACATGTGGGTTCCTTGGACTTACTCATCCAAGCCAACACTCACCTCAAAACATAGTCAACCAAAAAATAGATGGGTTTCTCAAACTGCTGAGGCTATGGAAAGCTAGAATTGCTAGGATAGTCAGCTCGACCTCAGAGCTAAGGACACCAACACCATATGTGTCTTGTCCTCCACAACTCCTACACCACCCAAGACAAAGAAGTATTACCTTCACTTCTACACATTCCCTTAGGCCATACCTTCCCTTCTAGTGTTCTCTTGGGTGTGCAGGCAGGACTTACCAACCCCTCTTAATTTGTCTGTGCGGTTCCTCTCTTCACTAGGCTTAACATCCAATTCTGTCCCTCCTCAACTCCTAAGACTTCAAACCAAAACATGGACGCATAACACAACAATCCACAAGGAAAAACACAATGCAAAGGCTTCACTCTATAACACAATGAAAATCACTACAGAACCACTCATTTGCGACTCTAGATAGCAAAAAGAACAATGCATAATCGTGAGTGAACGACTCCTGCGTCCCTTGTGAATAATGATAATGAACAGAATGAATTATCCCCCTTTAGGTAAAATCCAGATGATCTACTAGGCACGCATTCACATGGGTTTTTCTTGCTGTAGAAGAAAGAATATGGGTTCCCCCAAAATGTAGGCTTGCTCAATCATGAAATTGACAGCCATGCTTTTTCTTCCCAAGGCATTAACTGCCTCAACCATTTTCCTGCAAGAAAATTGAATGACTGAGTACCAAGAATGTTAGTTGTGGAGCCTAATCTTCTAGATCTAGAGATATTATTTAGGTGTACTGTACACTCATTCCCCCTGCCTTGGAGTTCGGGGCAACACCCCGAAAAAGGGTGTTTTGGGGCAACGCCCCCGAGACACGAGGGTTCGGGGGTGGAGCCCCTAAAAAAAATTGGGATGTGTGTTGGCCAACAATTTTGCGGACCCATGGTATTGGGTTCATCGTAGTATTTTCCCATGGTATTTCCCCTATAAAATAAAGCATTGTAACACGACTGTGTATGGTATTGTATTGTATTGGAAGGGATACTGTGAGAGTGTGAAGAGGAAGTGCAACATTTTTGCTATAGGGTGTATCCCTTCATCTTTCTGGACTGTGATAAAAGGACTGGCAATTTCTTTGTGGACGTAGCCCATCATGTGGGTGAACCATGTTATATATGTGTCTCTTTGTAATTTTTTAATGTGTTTTGCATCTTGTTTATTGATTTAACTATATATCTATTATTGCTTCGCGGTCTTGTTTTCTAACAATTGGTATCAAAACAAAAAGGTCTATTTGGTTGGTAAACTCGCAGGAAAGAAGGGTTCCTGGTTCGAGTGGGAGCAATGGCGGAAGAAGGAAAGTTTAGGGTGGACAAATTTAACGGCCAAAACTATCAGTTATGGAAGATTCAAATGGAGGACTATCTTTACCAGAAGGATCTGCACCTGCCGTTGGGTGGAAAAGAAAAACAACCGACGACTTTGAAGGATGAAGAATGGGAGGTTCTTGACAGAAAGGCACTGGGAACAATACAGATGTGCTTGGTTTCGTCGGTGGCCTTCAATATTTCAAAAGAAAAAAAATAGAGGGTGTGATGAGCACATTGAGTAAGCTCTACGAAAAACCCTCGGCTTCTAACAAGGTATTTTTAATGAAGTGTTTATTTAATATGAAGATGTCAGAAGGTGGATTTGTTGCTAACCATTTAAATGAGTTTAATACACTTACCAGTCAGTTAAGTTCTTAAAAGTGAACTTTGATGATGAGGTTAGGGATCTTCTAATCTTGTGCTCATTGCCAGAAAGCTGGAATAGCTTGGTCATGGTTGTAAGTAACTCTGTCCCTAGTTCAAACACTCTTAAGTTTGATGATGTTGTTGGTGTTATTCTTAGAGAGGAAATGCAAAGAAAAACCACAGGTGAGACATCAGGTAATGCGTTGACCATGGAGAGCAGAGGGAGAAAAAACGAGAGAGGAAGGAGCCCAAGAAATCGTAGCAAGTCTACAAAGGGAAGATCCAAGTCCAGATTCGGAAAAATAGAGTGCTGGAACTGTGGTAAGAAAGGACATATGAAGAAAGACTATCAAGCACCAAAGAAGAAAGGTGAGAGGCAGCAAGAGACTACTCAGGAAGCGAATGTAGCAGGTGATGTGTTACAAGATGCTTTGATTCTTGCATTAGATAATACTAATGATTACCAGGTAGTAGATTCAGGGGCTTCATGTCATGCTACACCCCATAGGAAATTCTTTCATGATTATGTTCAAGGTGATTTTGGGCATGTGTTATTGGGGGATGATGAACCATGTAAAATTGTTGGAAAGGGTAAGGTACATATTAAGTTAAATAATGGAAGTGAATGGATGCTAAAGGATGTAAGGCACATTCCTACTATGAAAATAAATTTGATCTCAACAAGACAGTTGGGATATAACGGTTGTTTGTCTATGTTTGGAGAAACGTGGTGGAAGCTCGCTAAAGGATCACTGGTAATAGAAAAAAGGAGATAGGGTAGGTACGTTATATTTACGTCCTCATAATACTGATTATTCTATCTCTATAGCTTCCACAGAAACAGGTGTGGCACTGTGGCATCATAGGCTTGGCCACATGAATGAGAAGGGGATGCATATTCTCCACTCAAAGAAACTGCTTCCAGATCTGAAGCAGGTAAGTTTGGAATTCTGTGAGAACTGTGTTTATGGAAAACAAAAGAGAGTTAGATTTCTCAGGGTTGGGAAACAAAAGAAGAGTGAAAAGTTAGAGCTTGTCCATACAGATGTATGGGGACCATATCAGGTACAATATCTTGGTGGCTCTCATTATTATGTTACTTTTATTGATGATGCAACTAGAAAAACTTGGGTTTATTGCATTAGACAAAAATATGATGTGTTTGATACTTTTAAGAAGTGGAAAGATTTGGCTGAGAATGAGACAAGAAAAATGTTAAAATGTCTTAGATCTAATAATGGAGGTGAATACTGAAGCAAGGAGTTTGATACTTACTATTCATGCAATGGGATTTGCAGAGAGAAGACAGACCCTGGAACACCACAAGAAAATGGTGTGTTAGAAAGGATGAAGAGAACAATCATGGAGCATGCAAGGTGTATGAAAATCATGGAGGGTTTCCCTTACAGTTTTGGGCTGATGCTGTAAAGACTGCTATTTATTTAATAAATAGAGGGCCTTCAAGTGCTTTGGATGGTGGCATTATAGAGGAGGCATGGACAGGTAAACAGGTAAAATACTCATTTCTGAGAACTTTTGGTTGTGAACCATTTGTCCACATTGATAAAGATGATAGAACAAATCTTGAGGATAAATCGAAGAAATGTACCTTTATTGGATACGGGGTTGATGATTTTGGCTATCGCTTATGGTATCTTGAAAATCACAAAATCATTAGGAGTAGAGATGTAGTATTCAATGAAAAGGTCATGTACAAAGATCAATTGCAGGGAAAGAAAGAAGAAAAGGAAAACACAGAGTACATAGTGCTTGATGAAATCAAAGAAAATGAAGTTCCAAAGGCACCAAAAAATCAAGACCAGCAGCAGGTACCTGAAACTCTTGCAACTGTAAGAAAGTATACCAGGTTAAGTAGACCCCCTGAACGATTCTCTCCTTCACTATATTATTTATTGATGACTGATTCTGGTGAATCAAAATGTTATGAAGAAGCAATGTAGGTAGAAACTAGAAAGAAGTGGGAGCAAGGCATGGATGAGGAGATGGACTCATTGGTAAGAAACCAGACTTGGGATCTGGTTAAGTTTCCTGCAGAAAAAAGGGGATTGCAGAATAAATGGGTTTACAGGTTGAAGGAAGAAGATGGAGGCAATAAGCGATACAAGGATAGACTTGTTGTAAAGGGGTTTGCGCAAAAGAAAGGTATAGAATTTGATGAAATATTTTCTCCTGTTGTTAAAATGACTTCAATTAGAACTATTTTAAGTCTAGTGGTAGTAGAAGATTTGCATCTTGAACAGTTAGATGTAAAAACAGCCTTTCTCCGCGGGGATTTGGAGGAAGAGATTTATATGCATTAGCCACAAGGGTATGAGGTCAAAGGGAAGGAGAATTTGGTTTGCAGGTTGAAGAAGAGCTTGTATGGATTGAAGCAAGCTCCAAGGCGGTGGTATTTGAAATTTGATAAGTTTATGACAGAACAAGGTTATGATAGATGTCATTCTGACCACTGTGTTTATTTCAAAAGGCTAGACAATGGAAGATATATTATCTTGTTATTGTATGTGGATGACATGCTTGTTGTAGGCTCTAACATGCAGGATATAAATGTGCTCAAAATAAAACTAGCTAAATAATTTGCGATGAAGGATTTGGTTGCTGCAAAGCAAATCCTTGGTATGAGAATAACAAGAGACAGGAAAAATCGCAAATTGACGTTGTCTCAAGGTGAGTACATAGAAAAGGTGTTGCAAAGGTTTAGAATGCAGAATGCGAAACTAGTCAGTACACCTTTGGCCATCCATTTCAAACTAAGCAAGGATATGTGTCCAAAGACACAAGAAGAGATAGATTACATGTCCAAGATTCCCTATTCATCAACAGTCCGAAGCTTGATGTATGCCATGGTGTGCATAAGACTAGATATTGCACATGCAGTGGGATTTGTGAGTAGGTATATGCATAATCCAGGTAAAGAGAATTGGAGAGCAGTACAATGGATTCTCAGGTATTTGAGAGGTACCACTTCACATGCATGATGTTTTGGAGGTTCAAACACTATTCTACAGGGATATGTTGATGCAGATATGGCTGGTGATAAAGATAGTAGGAGGAGCACCATAGGGTATGTGTTCACTATGGGTGCAACAACAGTAAGTTGGATTTCAAAATTGCAATAGGTTGTTGCACTTTCAACAACGGAAGCAGAGTATGTTGCTGCTATAGAGGCTAGTAAGGAGATGATTTGGTTGTAGAGGTTCTTGGAAGAATTGGGTAAGAAGTAGGAGAATAATATGATGTATAGTGATAGCCAGAGTGCCATTCATCTTGCAAAGAACTCAGCCTTTCATTCAAGGACTAAACATATACAACTGAAGTACCACTTCATAAGATCTGTTCTATATGAAGAACTGTTAAAAATGGAAAAGATACATACTAGCCAGAATCCTGCAGACATGTTGACAAAAGAAGTAACTAGAGAGAAACATAGTTCCTGCTCGTTTTCTGTTGTCCTTCAAACATGAATGTGAAAATAAGAAATTTTCCAAGTCCAAGGTCCAGAGCATAGTCCAACAAGTGCAATAGCGGTGGAGTTGCTGTGATCAGTCTCCAAGTGGGAGATTGTTGGTTGTGGAGCCTAATCTTCTAGATCAAGAGATATTATTCAGTTGTATTTGTACCCCAGGTGTACTATACACTCATTCCCCCTGTCTTGGGGTTTTGGGATGTGTGTTGGCCAACAGTTTTGCAGACCCATGGTATTGGGTTAACCGTAGTATTTTCCCATGGTATTTCCCCTATAAAAGAAAGCATTGTAACATGACTGTGTATGGTATTGTATTGTATTGAAAGAGAGACTGTGAGAGCGTGAAGAGGAAGTGCAACAGTTTTGTTGTAGGGTTTATCCCTTCATCTTTCTGGACTGTAATAAAAAGACTGGCAATTTCTTTGTGGACGTAGCCCATCGTTTGAGTGAACCACCTTATATCTATGTCTCTTTGTAATGTTTTAATGTGTTTTGCATATTGTTTATTGATTTAACTATATATATGTTATTGCTCCGTGGTCCTATTTTCTAACAGGGAACGAACCAGGGTATACGGGTCAAAGAATGTGAAACTTTTACACAGATCTATGGCTGAGATCAAACTTCAAACAGATTGATGACCCATAGTGATTTCCTTGATTCAAATAGAACGTCTAAACAAACTCTTGATATGTGCAAAATTTCAATGTAATCCGCTTCATCAAGTTTGGATTCCACCAGTATCTAGCGGGGACATGGATCCAACAGAACACAAAAATTCTGCTGATTCAACTGGCAAGTTGTTTAACATCAGCTAGCAAGCACAGAATTTCTATTCAAAAGGATTTAATTTTGATTTCGCATCTACTTAGGTGACTTGGGAGACAAAACAACAAAGTTTTTTAAACAAGGTTTTTGTGAGGATTGAACCTACAATCTCTCACCTTCCATCTGCTGGATATCTCCCCACCCCATCCCTTTTGGAATCATGCCCCCATCTCTTTAACATTTTGCAGTCCCGTATCCAGTTGTGGTATTATATTAATTTGTACAATTACATGATATATCCAAATATACAGTTTCTGACTCGACACCAAAACCATAGATATCAACCTTGATCACCTATCCACAAAACATCAATCAATGGTAGGGCCTTGGCTTTGAGCTCCATGGCATGATTCAAATAAAATACTTACATCATGTACAATTAAATATGAAGGGGTCAAAACTGGGGTATTACAATCCCCTCCCCCTTACAACATCATTGTCCTCAGTGCTTTACAAACTTAAACAAAATGCTACATTGGAACCACCCTCAATGCTCTGCAAAATTGAACAAATATGGATGTGCTAATCACATGGCATCCTCCATCTCCCATGTAGCCTCTTCAAGACTGTAGTGCTCCCATTGCACCTTTACCTGTCCAATGACTTGATTCCAGAGCATTGTGACCTTCCTGTCCAGGATACGCAATGGCTCGGTTTGGAACTCTCCCTCGGGATACACCTGAATCACATTCTAATCAATCGCATGGTTGGGATCATGTACATATTTTTTAAGAAAAAAAACATGAAAAACATTATGATCCCTAATGCTAGCAATAAATGCCAGTTTATATGCAACTGACCCTATTCTTTCAAGCACTTCAAATAGTCCATAGTATCTATGAGACAGCTTGGGACAACTTTCAAGCTTCAAGGAAATATTCATTTTCCTCACTCTAAGGTAAACATGATCCTCAACATTGAACTCTTTTTCCACCCTATGCTTATCAACATAACTTTTCTGTCTATATTGTGCAGCTTTCATATTCTGCCTAATCTTTGCAACCTTTGGCTCCATCTCCTTGAGCAATTCTAGACCAAGTACAATCATGTTCACTGGATTATCCCATGTCATGGGTGTCCTACACCTTCTTCCATACAAAGCTTCATAAGGATCATCCCCAAGGATGCTTGCTGTCCATTATTATAAGCAAACTCTACCAAGTGTAAATAATCCTCCCACTCGGATGGTTTGTCCATCACAAACATGCGAAGCATGCCTTCAAGCACTTGATTCACTCTCTCTTTTTGACTAGCATTCTAAAGATGGTAGGCAATGTTAAATTTCAACTTGGTACCCAAATCTATAGACAAACCCTTCCAAAAATTGGAAGTGAACTTAGGATCTCTGTTAGAGACTATTTCCTTAGGCAATCCATGCAATTTGAAAATATTCTTCAGTAATATTTTTGCAATGGAATGAATTTTATATGTGGAATTAACCGGTATAAAATGTGTTGCCTTTGTCAACTTTTCCACTACAACCATGATGGAGTCATGTTTCCTCCAAGTCATTGGAAATCCTGTAATAAAATCCATGGAAACAACTTCCCATTTCCATTCTAGAACTTGCAAGGGCTGCAACAAACATGCTGGGTGTTGATCCTCAACCTTCACCCACTGACATTTCATGCACTTTTAAATATAATCAGCAATGTCCTTCTTCATTCCTATCCAAAAATACTGTTTTCTGGCTGTAGAAATTGTCTTCTGATATCCTTGGTGACCAGAATATGGATTCTGGTGGATTCCATCAATAACTCTTCTCCTCAACTCTGCAACAATTGGAATATTAATTCTGTCTTTATAAGTAAGAATTCCATCTTCTTCCAATTTATATCCCTCACACCTCTTCTCAAGACTTTGCTGCTGCAATTTGTCTTTTTCCTACACATACAATTCATCTTCAATAGCATGATTAACAATCTGCTCTCTCAAATCTGATTGGAAAATACTAAGAGATGCCTAGTGCATTTCATGCACCTTCTTGCTGAGTGCATCAACAACTTTGTTTTCTTTCCCTTTTATGTGTTTGATTTCAAAATCAAAATCACATAAAAACTCCAGCCATTTAGGTTGCCTAGCATTTAGACTTGGCTGATCAAACAAATATTTCAAAATGCAGTGGTCTGTCCTTAACTCAAACTTTCTACCCATTAAGTAATGCCTCCACATCTTGAGAACATGTACTATGGCTGCAAGTTCTAAATAATGAGTAGCATAGTTATTTTCATGATCCTTCAACTTTATTGACTCATAACATACCACATGGTTGTCTTGCATAAGAACTCCTCCCAGTCCTTATCCACATGCATCAATACACACCACAAAGTCTTTCTCTGGGTCTACAATTTTCAAAACTGGTGAACTTGTGAGAAGATCCTTCAGCTGCTGGAAGCTTTCCTCACATCTTGGTGTCCATTCAAACTTCATCCCCTTCCTTTGCAAGGAAGTGATTGGATATTCAACCTTGGATAATCCTTCAATGGATCTGGTGTAGTATCCTGCAAGGCCCATAAAATATCTTACATCTGACACATGTCACAGGGTAGGCCAATTCATAATGGCCTCAATCTTTTCAGGGTCTACATATATGCCCTCAACTGAGATGATGTGACCTAAATAATGAATCCTATCTTTGTAGAAGTCACATTTTCTTAGATTTGCATACAATTTATGCTCCCTTAGCAATTGCAATGTCAATGTAAAATGTTCTTCATGTTCTTCCTCATTATTAGAATAAATGAGAATGTCATCAAGGAAGACAAGAACAAACTTGTCTAGATACCCGCTGAAAACAATGTTCATAAGGCACATAAATGTAGCTGGTGCGTTTGTGAGACCAAATGGTACCACTTCAAACTCATAATGTCCACACCTTGTTCTGAAGGTTGTCTTATGAATATCTTCATCCTTGATTCTTACCTGATGGTAACCAGACCTCCAGTCAATCTTGGAAAATACATTTTCTCCTCTCATTTGATCAAAGAGCTCATCAATCCTAGGAAAATGATATCTATTCTTCACAGTGACCTTGTTCAACTATCTATAATCAATACACAATTCGAGTGTACCATATTTATTTTTCACAAACAACACAGGTGCTCCCCAAGGGGACACACTTGGTCTGATATACTTCTTCTCCAACAAATATTGCAGCTGCATCTTCAACTCTAGCATTTTTGGTGTACTCATCCTGTAGGGTGTCTTAGACATTGGTACTGCTCCTGGAACAGGTTCAATTATGAAATCAATATCCCTCTTTAGTGGAAGCCCTGGAATCTCATTAGGAAAAACATCCATGAATTCCTGCAACACATAAAATTCCTCCAACCAAGGATTTTCATTCTATGTTGCCTCCAACAAATGGTTTGCATACACTTTACAACCTTTCCTAGAGAACTTCTTCAGCTGCATGGTTGAAATCTGCCTAACAAAAATCACCTTTGAAATTCCTTTCACGACCTTTAAGTTGAGTTCTTCATCCAAGCACTCAAAAGTCTTGTTGTATCAATCAAGCTTCAATCTATGTGCTTCCAACGAATCCATTCCAATGATAACATCGTAGGAAACAATTGGTAGAACATTCATGACCAATGGACATTGCTTTACCATTTCACTAACCCTTATCTTGGTTCCAGTGGCTAATTGGACTAACCATGATTTGCTATGCCTTAACTTCTTAAAGGCACAAATATCAACAAATCTAGGAGTGATATAACTATGAGTAGATCTAGGGTCAATAAAAAAATAAATAGATTCCTCAGCAATCTTACCTACAACTGTGGAAATTGAACCCAAGAGATAGAACAATTACACTCACAAAATTGCTAATCCAACATGTAAAATTAACACCAAAGGAGACTAAAATTGGAGGATAACACTAATCTGTATTAATTAAGTGTACAATAGCCAACATTATGAAGTAATAGGCTCTTGTAATATATAATTACATGATAGGTTCGAATGCATAAGGATGCCATTCGAAATAGTAAAAAAACAGGCTTACCAAATCTAGTCAAAGCGGTTTCCAAATCTATGAAGATGATCACGAATTCACTACGTCAAGTGGGAAAGCTAAAGAGGGATGGAAATACAACTCTTACATGCTTTTATTTGGAGAAAAGGAGGGAGGATGATGTGGACAAAAAACAAGGAAGTTAGACCTAGACTAGCTTTTCCTTTTGCCTTAAATCAACTATAAAGCAAGGCAGCTTTTCAAAAAAGGTAGATATGCGCTTTATAGAATCTAGGATAAAGAAGACAAGCTAAAATTGGTTTCCAGGATGTTTCCCAAGCACTCCATGACTCGTTTTTAGAAAGTGTTGACTTCTAGGACATGTAGAAGGCAACTAGCATAGAATGGAATCTAGGAATCTAGGTAATAAGACAAAAATAATTTAATTAATGTCTAATGTAGGTAACTATGGGTTAATTATTCTAACACCCCCCCTTAAGCCTGAAGTTATGAGTAAATATCAGAAAAATATAGGGCCTAGAAACAAGGCTTAGTCACCCTTTACATACTGCTTGTCCATACAACCAAGGAAAGAGGCAAAACCCTAGTGAGAAAATCCTCCCTTAAACATGGACAAGAAAAACAAAATTTGGAAATCTTGTCATCAATCATGCTTCATAGCATGATCAATAATCCCCAACAATAATTTGAGATTGTTGAAGGTATTCTCACAAAAAACTTTGGTGAAGATGTCTGCTACTTGTTTTAAAGATGAATAAAAGAGTAGAACAATGGTACCATCATGCACAAGCTATCTGATGTAGTGCATATGGATCTCAATGTGCTTGGTTCGTTGTTTCTAAACTGTATCATTGTAGATTTGAATGGTGCTCTGATTATCACAGTAGATAATAGTTGAAAACTTTGATTAGAAGCAACATTTTCCAAGTATCCCCTGCAACCACAAACATTGAGTTGCTGCATTTACAACTCCTTTATACTCTGCTTCTGTATGATGAGAGTGCTATGGCACTCTGCTTCTTGCTTGACCAGTTGATTGGTCCTTCTGTAAGCATGAAAAAATATCCTGATGTAGACTTTCGATCTGTGTTGTCACGTGCCTAATCATTGTCAGTAAATCCAATAAAATCAAGATCAGATTTTGCTTTGTAGAAGATCCCATGAGTTCTTGTTCCTTGAACAAAGTTTAGGATCCTTTTGGATTCTCTCTAGTGGATCTCATGACGCTGATCCATGTATCTTGAAGCCACACTAATTGCATAAGATAGATCAGTTCGAGTGTGTGTAAGATAAAGCAAACACCCAATCAACTGCCTATACAGTGTATTATGTACCATAGGAGAAGAAGGCTACTTCTTCAAGCTTAAGTCCTGAAAGGAAGGGAGTATTGCTTGGCTTGCAATATTTCATGTTGAACTTGATGAGCATATATGAATCAAACTTGTACTGATGTACTTTGATTCCATGTTGGGATTGAGCAATTTCGAGACCCAAGAAATGGCTCAACAATCCCAAAAATGTCATAGAAAATGCATGGTTCATTGCATCCTTCAAGGAGGCAATCTCTTTCTTTGAACTTCTGGTAATTAGTAGGTCAGCCACATACAAGAAAATAATCATCAAATAACCATGAATCAGCTTCAAATAGATATTAGGATCAGAATTGCATTGAACAAAACTCAATAACAGCAAAAAGCTATCAATCTTGGCATACCAAGCCCTGGGGGCTTACTTGAGCCCATACAATGATTTCTTTAACGTGCACACTAAAGATGGATTAGAAACAAACCCTTAAGGTTGTTGCATGTAAATATCCTCAATGAGATATCCATTTAGGAAAGCACACTTCACATCCATGTGATGCACTTCCCACTGCTTCGAAGCTGCAATGGCTAGAGCTAGCCTTATGGAGTCAATCTTTGCCACTGGTGCAAATGTTTCATTGTAGTCAATACCATGTACTTGTGAGTAGCCCTTGGCTACCAATATTGCCTTATATTTCAAAGGTGACCATCAGCAGCAAACTTGGTCTTGAAAACCCACTTACATTGAACTAGCTTCCTCCCTTGGGGAAGATCAACCAGTTCCCAAGTGTTGTTCTTCTGGAGCAAGCTGAATTCTTCTTTCATGGATGTTTGTCATTTTGGATCATGTGTTGCATATTCATATGTCTATGGATCTGATTCAACCATCAGATAGCACTTCTCAGCAAATAGAGGATCTTTCACACAAATGTCACTCTCAAATTGAGATCTAGTCCTCCTTGTGTCATTAGGATTTCCAGTTAGTTCCCCAGCTGCATGAATGGTCTTTACTTCCCATTTTGGTCTTGTAGGACTGCTAGGATATGAAATCAAATAATCATTATCATATATATCAGAATAAGAAAACTCATTAGACTCTTCACTTACAATCAATTGTTCTGATGGCGAAGAGGACTCTCCAACTTCAACTGCTGCTAAAGGCTCTTCTTGGAACTGAACACTTCTTTCAATGAAATATTTGTCAGTGCTCAAGTTTATCAGCTTGTACCCTTTTGAATATTTAGAATACCCAACAAATAGACACTCTTGGCTTTGGGGTTGCAAAGCCTTCTTCTTTTTAGTTGGAATTCTAGCCCAAGCCTTTGAACCAAAAATCCTGAAATGGGTCACATCTCGCTTGTGCTCACTCTAAGCTTTGAATGAAGTCATACCATCAAGCTACTTATGAGACACCATGTTATGGATGTAGGATGCACAGTTTATAGCTTCGGTCCAAAACTTTGGTGGCAAAGTCTTAGCCTCCATCATGCAGCTTTCCATCTCCTTCAGTGATCTGTTCTTTCTCTCACCAACACCATTTTGCTGTGGTGTGTAAGGTATCGAATGTTGCATCTGAATACCTGCATATTTGAAATATTGAATGAAATCAGACTTGAAATAATCACCACCATTGTCACATCTAAGGATCTTGAGTTTCCTCCCATACTGGTTTTCAACAAAGGATCTAAATACTTTGAAGAGGTCAAAAACTTCAGACTTATGCTTTAGGAAGTGAACCCAACAATACCTGGAAAAGTCATCTATAAAGGTCAGTGCATATTTGGCTTGACTCGTGGACATATGAGGGAATGGACCAGCAATGTCATTGTGGATCAACTCAAGAGGTGCAGAGGTTCTCTTATGACTAGCTTTCTCATACTTCTACTCTGGGTGTTTTCCTAAGATACATCCTTGATATACTCCCTTAGAAAACTTGATCTTTGGTAACCCTATGACCATATCTTTTTCACTCAAATTAGAAATATACTTGTAGTTAAGATGTCCAAATATTTCATGCCAAATCTTGCTTGCTTCATTAGCATGATCAAAAGAGCAGAGGGGTTTGATTAGGGTAGAAAATGGGAAAACTTGTATACCTTTGAAGTGTGATCAACAACACCTTTTGCTGTGAATTTACCATTCGAAATCTCAGTGATTTCAACATCATCAGGGGAGAATATGACCTTCTTTGGAGTCCCATTATGAGTCATCTGATACATTGACAAGAGACAAGACCTGAAACATATAACACATTATTGAAACTACCATGGTCAAGATCAATCCTACCCTTCCCCAAACTATCAATGAGATAGTCATCTCCCAAAAATATTGGTGGACCTTTCGACACGTCAAGAGAGGAGAATGTCTCCTTTGTCGAAACCATATGTCTAGAAGCCCCAGAATCTATGATGAAGCTAGGTGACCTTGATGTACCAGCAACCAAGGTATGTACTCTCTCTATCTTTTGAATTTGATCCTCCTTGCTTCTTCTTTGAGAAATCAGGAAGGGAGATGTTATTCTTCTCCAGGAGTTGGTTCAACATGTCAATTTGATTCTTCATACAAGAGCTCTCAGGATGATAGCCCTTACTGCAGTATGCACACTTGCTCATTTCTCCTTTATTCTTCTCCTTCTGGGAGTTCTTCTTGGAACCTTGGGGCTCCTCTTGAGACTTAGACTTGTCTCTCTTTTGCTCAAGTGGATTTTTAGATTTTTTTCTTGATTTTTGAATCCACCCTTGAATCTCCAGCAACCAAAGCTTGGTCTTTGGAAGGTTTGTTGGTGCCCATCATCACCAACTTATCTTGCTCCTGTGTGAGGGATTCCATGAACTCTGCAAGCTTAGGCATCTTCCAGTATCGAGCTGTCAAATTGGTGGCATGGAAGGTCAAAACAAACACTGAATAGTCAGGACCAAGCTTAGAGAGTATGGCCAAGACTAGTTGTTGTTCCTTCTTTTTGATCCCACACTGTTTTAGCTGCAAAACAAGGGCCTTAAACTTGGAAAAGTAAAGTTGCAATGATTCGAAGCTACTGGGACTCAACGATATCATATCATTATTGATTTGATGTCCTCTCATCTCATCTGTATTTCCAAAAATATCTTCAAGATTCTCCCACACTTCATTAGGTGATTTCAATCCATCAAGATGGAAAATGAGGTCTCTTGAAATGCTCAGACACAAAAGACCATAGGCCTCATCCCTCCTGTTGTGCCATTTAATTTTATCTGCACATGCATTGGGCTCTACCTCAGTTGCCATAGTCACCTTGTAGATGACTTTGACTCTCAACAATATCTGCTTCTCAGCTTTCCACTCAAAGAAATTGAATGGAGTCAAGATGATCTTCTGAGATTGGTCCATAGCTCAGTAGTTGTGCCCTCCAGTCAGTAGAATGCGCTCTCAATCAATGATGTCGAACCTGCAATAACAATTTGGAAGGAGAGAAATCAATATACAAAGAATTTGATACCATGTGGAAATTGAACCCAATAGATACAACAATTACACTCACAAAATTGCTAATCAAACATGCAAAATTAACACCAAAGGAGATTGAAATTGGAGCATAACACTAATCTGTATTGAGTAAGCGTACAATATCCAACCTTATGAAGTAATAGGCTGCTGTAATATATAATTACATGAGAGGTTCGAATGCATAAGGATTCCATTCGAAATAGTAAAAAAGCAGGCTTACCAAATCTAGTCAAATCCCCCATAGGTGCATAAAGCAGTTTCCAGATCTATGAATATGCTCATGAATTTGCTAATTCAAGTGGGAAAGCTAAATAGGGATGGAAAGAAAACTCATACATGCTTTTATTTGGAGAAAATGAGGGAGTATGATGTGGGGAAAAAACAAGGCAATTACACCTAGACTAGCTTTTCCTTTTTCCTTAAATGAACTATAAAGCAAGGAAGCTTTTCAAAAAAAGAAGATATGCGCTTTAGAGAATTTGGAATAAAGAAGACATGCTAAAATTGGTTTCAATGATGTTTCCTAGGCACTTCATGACTCATTTTTAGCAAGTCTTGACTTCTAGGACATGTAGAAGGCAACTAGCATAGAATGGAATATAGGAATCTAGGTAATAAGACAAAAATAATTTAATTAATATCTAATGTAGGTAACTATGGGTTGATTATTCTAACTGCAACTTCAACCACAGTTTACTGATGATCTGCATGGCGGTCCTCCAATGCTACATAAATCCTAGGGACTTCCCTTGCAACTTGATCCACAGTTTCTACTTCTTGAATGGTGTAAGTTGGCCTTACATTCCCATCCTCAAGTGGACAGTTCCTGCACATGTTGTGTCCTCCACATATCCAACATTGAAGAGGCTCTATGTTCTGCTGTGGATATCTTGGCTTTTCTCCCATCACCCTAGTTGTCTTGTGATGGCTGCTTCTATTGATTCCTAAAGTTAGAAGGTTTGAAACCTTTCTTCCTCTTATGAGACTTTTCATTCTTCTTATCCTTACATGTCTTATGGTAATCAGGTTTTCCTTTGCTTTTCTCATAACAATACTTATCCTTTCTTATAGCTTATTCTAAATTTTTGGGTTCTTCTAAGGTAGTTCATCGCCACTTCTATTCCAAAAAAGGAAAGAGAAGACATGGTAGGAGAGTAAAAAGGATATAAGATGCTAGGGAAAATAAGTACAATATTCTCCTTTCTTAGATACAGAGGATCCTTATGACCACCAGGATATAGAAGAATAAGAGCCTCCTAAAGACCTATATGATGTCACCACCAACAACACTTCCACATGTATGGATAGTAGTGTGTTGTTATAAGAAAAAGAGAAAAAAACATTACAATCATCGAATCAATTTAAAGAGAAAGAACAAGAAACTATGAAATGGAAAAGAATAACCTTCATGGCCACCAAGAACATGAGATTCATCCACTAGAAGAGAAAATCCACCTTTTAAAGATACAACACCTTGAAGTTAGGAAGCAGTTGATAGAGGACAATTATAACTTAATCAAGATTTATAATCTTGTAGACCTGAATTAGAAACCAAGATAAGGGAGAAAACATAGGTAGAGGAAATGGCAAAGAGATGTTTCAAAATTATGTAAGAAGTACTCACATGTAGGCCACCTTCTAGATTGTACTCGATGTTTTTGAAGGAACTGTAGTGATAGTTCTAGCTCAAAAGGATTCAAGAGCACTCGTCTAAGAAATTAGACACCCCGAAGGACTTCATTGGTACCTGCTATGAAATAGGTGATATGGGGAAGGATCATTTGAGAGAATTTTATATGCAGAAATATATACTACTACATCCATATAGATGGTCACCAAATCCCTATGTGGGGGATGTACAACTTAAATATAATTTCTCTTGATTTACAAATGAAAGAAGCAGGGCTACAAAGATGATTATGTATCATGAAACTAAGAAAAAATCATAGTTGTGAATAAGAGCATAAGCTTCCAACCATGAAGTTGTCATCACAACACACCAGTTGCTAGGGAAAGATCCTAAGTTGACCCGTATGTTGAAAGAGAAGCAAGCAACATTGATAACACATTTCAAAGAGGAAGCATTGGGAAAAAGAAGAGACAGAGTAATAAAATAGAATGCAACCAAATGAAAGGACATACCCTCCAGACTACAACATCTACAGATCCACTCACCATCTAAACTAAAAAGGGCATTGTTTAGGTCCAGTTTATATATATGTACTTTGGAAAGTATGGAGTTGGAATGGATTGGCTTAAAGTTTAGTCCCCCTCTGCTCCTACTTGATCCCAATCAGGAATTTAGTGCGCAAGTATAGAAAACAATTTGAGAGAAGATAGAGAAAGATAAAGGATACCATCAAGTAGGGCAAAAAACCAAATTTTGGCTTGGGACCTCAGAGTAGCAGAAGATGAGAAATCTACACAAAATATAGGTCTCCTTCCTTGATTACACAACAGTGTGCAATTGTTTATGTTGTGGGAATATGATGGATCATATTTTTGGGTAAGAAAAGCCATCCATTTCTTGTTATATTTCAACACTTGAGAACACAATAAAGCTAGAAAGGGGGTACCATGGATAGTAAGGCTGATGTACATGTGGTATGCATTTTATATATGATTATGGCTTGATTACAATTATTTACTTAACTGATAAAGTATTACTTTTGATAGATACAACACATATGACTACTAATGCATTGACTACAACAATGACTCTTAAGTACAGGTCCCTATGGCACGATTTGAGTTAGATCCTGCTTAGTTCAGTTAGTCCAAGTCCAACAGAGTTAGATCTTGATCAACACGGTTAGACCATGATTAAGCATAGCAAGCTCCTAATCCAGTGAAGTAGATCCCTTGGCATAGCCAATCAACCATTAGAGCAATCCTTTGACTAGCACAGACAGATTGTGGTTGACAAGTTTTGGTGAAGATCGAGTTAGATAGATCATGGATTGATATCTCTCATTGTCCACATGCTATCCAATTGTGATGACCAGATCCTTTTCATTTTGTTTTACTATACACACTGTGCACTATTGCTCGCACATCATTGTAATCATGATGAAGTATTTTGAAATCTTTGAATTAAACTAGAGTCTGATTAAGTTAATTAGGGACTTCTATTATTTAATCATCTAGAACAAGCAAGCTTAAAGCTGATCCACTTTCGATACGATTATGCTATCACATTCAATTTTGTTTATTTACAATTTGAGGACATATTTTCATGTAGCCAATTTTCTACATTTAATCGAGATATAACTTACTTCCGCTTATGTCCGAGTAGTTCTAAGTTCCAGTGATGATATTGGATAAGGTCCCATCCAAGGGAAGTACATGAACTTGTGTTAATTAGAGTAGATTCATTTTTCATATTATTTTTAATCAATATAGAACATAGTACTTTACAGTAGATTTACTGCATTTCATAAATTTACAAAATTTATTGTTAGAATGTTCTTTTCTGCTATATATGCACATGATTATCATATATCTGTTCTTGTAATTGAAATTTAAATTGAGCATGTTATTTCCTTCAAATATAGGATCTCATTATCCTCGCTTGGTTAATGTTAGCCCTCTGCATGTCAGAATATGTGGATGGAACTCATCGCCTTCGAATGTCTGTGTCTAGTAACCTGAAGGTAGAGTAAGTCAAGATTTCATTGAAATATATCATAGCTAATGACAGATATCACCCTATGATTACCCCTTAAGGAATTGATGAGGAACTAAGTGCCAAGTAGGAAAGTCAAATGTTATACTTTTGCAACAGTAGTTAGAAGTTATTTAGAATTTTCTTGTGTTTTAAAGATAAATTACATTGCTTCTTGACTAATTAGGATTTCATGCTACTAGACACCTTTCATTTCCTTTTGTTGCATATGTTTTGCAAAACCCTCATAAGTTTGTACGGATCTCTGGGTTGATAATTAAAAGTTAAAGGTTGTAGATACAATATTCTTGTTGGGACCTTGTCCTACTAGATATCGTATCGTTGTCGATATCAAGAGCCCACCAAATAAGTTAGAACTCATGGATCCATTTTTACTATCAAGTAAATTGATAGAAAATTTATTTTTTTGATGTCTTACCAAGCATCTATTAGCAATGCATGATAAATTACAAATCATGGGAAAATTTTGAAGAATGAAACCATGATTCAAATTTGAACCGAATTTATATTATCCAATGAAAACCTCCACTATTAAGCATAAATAAAAGTATTGCAAAATACATCGAAAAAAAATCATGAAATAAACTTGATGAGTTTGCTACATAGTGTGATAGAGAATGCATTGCAAGATCCAACACAATTATATATACAATTCATGAAACTTACTAGAGCTGTGAGTCAATAACTTTTGTTTGTTTCTATGCAGATCACCAAGATTAGATCACAATGGCCTTATAGCTAACTTTATGTTTAATATCCACATGTCACAATAGGCCTCATCACATATCCATAATCACAATATATCTTATTGTAAAATTGGCTCTTCCATCCCTATCATTGTCATACACACTCTTTGAAATTTTCAACCAATACATTGTAATTGCAATATTTATTTCAACCCCATCTTCCTTGGAACTGGATATACAAGTTTATATAAAAATGAAACCATGATTGAAAGTTTAATTGAATATAATCCATGAAATAGTTATATACAATTGCACTTCTTGATAAAACAATAACCTTTGTTTGCTTACATGTCCATCACCAAGATATATCAAAGTGTTCTTGTAGCTAACTTTATGTTGCAACATCCACATGTCACAATTGGCGGATCACTACATCCCAAATCACTATCTTATTCCAAAACTAGACCTTCCATCCCTTTCATTAAAGTCTTTTGCGAAATTAGCTCCATCCCTAAAATTGTCACACATAATCTTTGAATTTTTTTTCGCCAAAACATTATAATTGCAATATTTCCTGAACTTAATATATAGGGTTATATAAAATTTAATGAATCATTACAACATAAAGGTGATATAGTCCATGCATATGTGATATTGATTCATATAGAACTTATGGAGAAACATTATGTATATGATCACACTATTTTTAGTCATTATATGTGATAGTTAAAAAAAGGTTGTGGACTAATAAGTAGTTCCTTTGAATACTTAATTTGATTTTAATTCCATTACAAAGAATCAATTAGCACCTAGTAGAGGTACTTAAAAGCTTCAACTTCATTATCTTTAAGAATAATACTTTTTAAGATTATGGACAATTCCACTAAAACAATCTTAGTTTGGCCTCATTTTTTAAATTGTTGCTTAATGCAATTGTTGCCAATGCTATTTTAAATTATGGGTAATTCTTCTAAATCAATTGGAACAATTGTTGCTTAATGCAATTGTTGCCAATGCTATTTTAAATTTTGGTATTTTACTTTTTTTCAAATTACTTCAATTTTATCGCAATTGCTATGCATACTCTCCTCAAAAAATTTATCCATACAAAACATATAAAGTATATACATTCTTAATGCACCGGTTACCAATTTTATTCAATGCTATTCTCAAATATTTTGTCAATTCCAAACATATGTTTACACTTAACATCAATCTTATACATATTTATTAGACTCATGAAATCCACACTAACATACTCAAAATCTCTGAAGAATTTGCATTTTTTTTTTGTATATTGCCATATTGGTTAAAATTAGTTATCATTTTTCCCAACTTGTTAAAAATTTTTTGATTTATAAATATTTAATATTCAGCATTTTGCAATTTCTTGTATTATTAATAAAATATATTAACTCACTGCAACAATTAATATATATAAATAATAAATAATAATAAAATGTAAACTTTTAGTTTTATGGTTGCTTATAAAACATTTTATTATCTTGACACAAAAAATTGCTTTTTAAAGTGTAAGTTGTTAAAAGTGTAGATAAAGAAACTGAAAATCTAATATACAAAAGAGAAATGTTAATATACCCGCAGCCTGAAGTAAGTAACAACACATGAAATGTCAAAAATTCACCCAGGGTAAACAAAACAGACTGAACTTTTAGTTATTTGATGCAATTCTATATTGTAATGCAAAATCTAAACAAAAACAGAACAATAGAATCTTCAGGTAAACAAAACAGACTGAACTTTTAGTTATTTGATGCAATTCTATATTGTAATGCAAAATCTAAACAAAAACAGAACAATAGAATCTTCAGGAAACACTTGTGATTTACATCTACAGAGAGGCAATGCCCTTTCAAAAAATTATCATTAGCTTTGAAGTAATGAAGAGTGCAGATCTAATTTTTCTGTTTGGTTCGGAATGCATTAAACCTTAATCACAGAAAAGCTTCATGTTGATTTCCAATTTAGTAATCTGAAGGGTGGAAAATTTTCCAATGGATTGGTGGCATTTAAAAATGCCGTTGCCGGTAAAAAGAAAATGGGGCAGACAATCAATGATTATCAATGCCCAAAGTGAAGAGCTACAATGAGGAAACCGTCAATGAAAAATGCAATACAAGAAAATGAAATTACTAACACAATTCATTAAAGAGAAGATAATAAAGATGAAGCACAATATGAGCAATAGGTACTTACAGATTCCGTTGTGTTGGATAATTGAACTGCAAAAGAGAGCACCTTAGAATGTCTAAATATAAAAAATTGGTATTGAGAGAACATGCTACTCTTATCTGTATGGTTCTTCTTCGCAAAGTTAACACATTCTTGTTGCCGTGATCACGTGTTTAGCAAAGAGAAGCAATTCACCGTGTTACACATATCTTAAATGGCAGTATGCGTTCAACTTTCTCATATTAGAATTACAGCCACACAAATCAGAGTAACATCTATGTTGGTTAGTTATTATAATCAATATTTTATCAGAATGCATATAATATATGCACCATGACATAGTGTACAATTGTACAGAAATAAACATAAACATATCTATATACATATCTAAAAATATAGATACAAAACTATTAAACCTTCTATGTTTATTTCAATTTAGAAATTTCACAAGTACCTTAAAGCTAATCAAGATAAATAATTCAAGAATTACCTACAAACATTGAACATCACCTTATCATCATTTTAGGCTTAAAATTACCTACAACGTTGAGCATCACCTTATCATCATTTAGATGTGAATGAGATACTTGTTCACGTCTTGAAGCGCCAAAGACTTGGCAAAACCTTTTTAAATTTTATCATGCAGCTGAAGAATCTGATCATTGTCTCACAAAGCTGTTGCAACATTGTTCCATCAGGGTTCACAGAAGAAAAATTACACAATTCATGCTATATGAGTACCAATGGAAGGAATAAAATACAAAGAAGAAAGTAGAACGTACTGTATATGAGTACCAAAGGAAGGAACAAAATACAAAGAAGAAAGTAGAACGTACTACATAAAAATTCAACAGAACTACAGAGCGCGTGCAGAGATTTATAAAGAGAAAACAAAACATTAATTACTACCTTGAGTTGAACATCCATCAATGTGGACAGATACTTCTTAGCGGATGTGAGTATGAAAGTTGCTGAAAGCCACTCTTGACTCTTTAATCTTAGCCTTCTTTGAGGTATCCGGAGCTCCAAAAATTTTCCAAAACCTGAGTGTTTCATCTGCTGCAGCTGATACAACTGTGTACCCATCAGGGCTCTGAAGAGGCAAAAAAATAGGGAAGCTTTATCAGGACAAATCTATTCATAAAGGGAAAACATGAATGCATAAAAACATAACTTTTGATACCTGTGCCATATGAAGAACTCGAGAAGTATGCCCTGTAAGCTCAGTCATCTTCACCATGGACGGGTATTTCCATAAGGTTAACTGGTTCTTATCTAACCCATGTGAACTCAATAACTCACGCTCATGCCTATTCCACAGTAAAGAACAGACTTGGGAATGGGTGTCGATAGTATTCAAGCATGCACCTGTTTGAGTGTGCCAAAACTTTATAGACCTGTCTAAACCCCCTCCACCAGATGCCAAAAGATTGTTTTGGAAGGGGCACCATGCTAAGGCCTTCACTGCTGCACAATGTTCATCTAATTTGTGTAGATATTGAGAGGAAGAATTATGAGATGCCATGCTCTTGTCCCAAATGTAGACTAAATTGTCATTTCCCCCACTTGCAAGTTGTTGGCCAGAAGGAGACCATTTCAATCCACAAACCTCTTGGGTATGCCCTCTGTATGTTTGAACAATGGGCTCACGCATGCGAACATCATGATTGATTACGATCCCATCCAGTCCTCCAGTGGTTAGAATAGGACCATTCCAAGCAAGGGCACCAACACGTTCATGATGACCTTCCAAAGCTCTTAACTGTAATTTTATCCATGTCAATGTCAAATTTAGGGATTGCCATAATTACCTTAGAATGAGAAAACCTTGGAAGAGATAAAGAGGTTTAATTTACCTTTTTATCGGATGCAGAGTCCCATAGCTGTACAACAGAATTATTCATCCCGACGGCAATTTGCCTCCCATCAGGTGCCCAACTAACGCTGGTAACGGGACCCTCTTCATCATCTGCAATCAAAAGCTCGGATATAGAGCTATCTGAAGCATCCAACAAGTATACAGTGTTTCCAAGGGCTACGGACAAAACGTTGGTAGAACTCCAATCCAGTAGATTCAAGTAATAATCATCCAACATGTCTGGTGCATCCAGAGTTCTGTCTGCAGACTACAATCAACATGGATACATTAAATTTATGGTCTAAGAAAACAGGACAAAGGAAAATGATTCTCAAATGGCCACATCCAGCGTACTAATGACAAAAACCCCAAATACTATGTAGTTTATCTGGTCCCCAAACAGTATAATTAAAGAAACGTAAATGTCAATGGTTTTACAAAACGAAACGGCACCAGGGCTTCGTTTGCGAAAGGGTAATTTTCTGTGCTGATTTTTTAAGAAATTGGATTGGTAGCGAATTCAGCGTTGCAAAGTGGAAAAAAAAAAGATTGTAAAACATCCATCCAAATGGGATAATGCTGCAATAACAAGCACAAGTCATTTCGCACACAAATCCAAATAGTTCAATAACGAGTAAACATCAATGAAAGTCGCACACAAATCCAAATAGTTCAAAAACGAGTAAACATCAATGAAAGTCAGGATCTGTTTATAAAATGTCAAATGAAAATGACTAGAAATAAAATATGAAAACCAAGCTATACCTGGGGAATACATCTGCGTGCTCTTTTGGCAACAGGGAGATTAGCTGACAAATATTGTTGTGAAACCTGAGAATCGGTTGATGATTTTCCTTTGAAAGAAAGAATTCTGCAATTGTTGTCTGCAACATTTGCATTCTTAAATAAAGTTGTTGCCATCTCCTTTTTGTATGCTTTTTTGGAAGGGGAGGGGTAGGAAGTATGGGTATCGCTATTTTCTTTTTCTTTCCGCGTGACCATGAATCTAGCTAAATCAAAATCCATGGTTGCTTTTTCTGGAATGAATCTGTCGCTCTGCCATAGAAAAAAACAATAAAACCGAGTTCTCATTTCACAATTCCAACAGACCATCCCAAGAAGAAAAAGGAGTGTCCACTGGGTATTAGTTTGACGATTACATTGTAAGGGTGATATACTCTGAATAATATTAAAATCCTGTAAACATGTTTAGCCTTGGGTACAATTCATTGTAATAAAAACCCTAAAATCCTCTTAAACATGTTTCGCCCTAGCTGCAATTCATTGTAATAAAAACCCAATTCTAGGAATTGCACTTTTTCAGCATAAAAATCATCTGAAAAAAAAGGGTAAAATTATCCATACAGTGATAACCTAATCCGAGGCATTGCATTTTTTCAGCATAATAATCATCTTAAAAAATAGGGTAAAATGAAAATATCCATACCTTGTAACCTTTCATTGAAGCACCCTGTTTCTGTATAGGACGAAGACATTTCTTCGCTGTGAAGAGGCTCTTAGAATCCATTGAATAGCAAGACTCCTCAAAATCTCAAGACAAAACACAATGTATGAGAAACAATCAATATAGGTAAACTAGCAAAAAATGAAAAATCAATTGTTCCAGCAGAATTTGAATTGTAAAAGCTTGATGTCTTGTTCTCCGAATGTATATCCAGCGAAGTATCAGAAGCCCTTGGTGACAGCTTGACTTTCTCTTTGCCCAGAACAAAGCAATATGCAAAACCAAACAAACCACGTCAACTGATTGATAGCAAGATGATGAAAAAAACTGCGAAGACACATTAAATACTTAGCTATTAAATACTTAGCTAGCTTTACGCCAACAGTCATAAAGTCAGCCAAGATATGGAATCATGTGTTTTTTGTTACCAAACCATTCACTTATTTGTGCTTCTAGCCTTGGCCCGTTCATCAAATTTGAATTTATTAATGCTAAAACATGGGAATAAATTGTTCTTATTGAATTATTTATCTAATTTTATTATTAAAATTTTATAAAAGGTCAAGTTTTCCATTTATATGTTAAAACTTTTAATATTAATTCTTTTAAAATAATAAAAAATAAATATTTGTTTGCGTAAGTTATTTTGTAATACATTAATATGTTGGAAGTCTCCCACATTAGCTCAGTTGGTTGGGTCCTTTGGGGCTAGATTCAATTAGTCAATTTAATATAGATTGAGTGGTGGTTGGGAGAAATGTTGTTACACTTCCCATGTTAGATTCTTCATAAATAAGTTGCATATCCTTAGTTTGGGGAATTTTATTTTTTTCAAATATACTCTTAGTGATATGATTGGGGAAGTTCTGTTATTAACAACTTTATATGATTGTAAATGGATTTCTTGGCAATCCACAAAGGAGATAAAGTAAGAGGGGTAATCGAGTAGCACAACATTCCAACCTAATTTTCATGGGGATAAGATGTTATTATTGAATTATTTTTCCAATTTTATTATTAAATTTTTATAAAAGGTCAAGTTTTCCATTTATATATTAAAACTTTTAATAGTAAATGTTTTAAAATAATAATAAATAAATATTTATTTGCTTAAGTTATTTTGTAATACATTAAGAGGTTGGAAGTCTTGGTTGGGTCCTTTCGGGCTAGACTCAACAGGTGAATTGAGTATAGATTGAGTGGTGGTTGGGAGAAATGTTGTTATACTTCCCATGTGAGATGTTTCATAAATAAGTTGCATATCCTTAGTTTGGGGAATTTTATTTTTTCAAATGAGCTCTTAGTAATATGATTGGGGAAGTTCTGTTATTAACAAGTCTATATGATTGTAAATGGATTTCTTGGCAATCCACAAGGGAAATAAAGTAAGAGGGGTAATCGAGTAACACAACATTGTAAGTGGTTTGAGTCACTTTATTGTTTGGGTTAGGGATGGGTTGAGTAGGAATTAAGAATGTCTTTATGGTGAATTATTTGATTTAATGATTGCAATCATTGTGGCAGTGTTGTTGTTGACGGTACTACTGTTAGGTTGGTTGTTGTGGTATATGTCCAAAGGGAGACCCTCCCCAATATTATTGCCAAGGTTGGTTTTAGGATTGCTTAGGATCCCATGGCTACCATGGTATGGGTGGATACCAACTCTAAGGGGGATAATAAATGCTAGCAAAAAATGAATTAGAAAATTAAGATGGGTCTTAAATCATATTTGGTGGTCATAGTTTCCATGACCATTTTTAATCGACAAATCAAATTTGTTATGTCTTGGTATATTGCTTTTAACTTTGGAAATGAAAGGTAGTTATCAGTTGCATGATTCTACTCACATATGCCACAGTTTTGACCTTGTTCAATGGGCAGACTCTTAGGAGATGCTCCTTTCGACATTTGGTATAGAAAATTGATACTTGGCCAACCCTACCTCACCGCAACCTTTTTTTTGCTAGCAGTGCATTCAACTAAGAACTTAAGGAGTTGAAATACTAGTTTTGAAATCTTCCAGAAGATTTCTAATTTTGTCATAGTAACCAAGCTCTCTATGGATTTTGTAACTTAACCTAAAATATCCCAAGCGATTTTTCCATCTTTTGCATTGCCATTGAAATATCATTTGTAGAGGCCACACATTTTTGTATAACCCAGTAGAGAAACAACAATAGATCCCATCAAATTATGTACATCAATGCAATCATATTGAATTCCTTTTAAAATTGAATTCTTAGAGTTTTTGAGACCAACCTATTTTGTTTTGGTCATTGCAAGTTAAACAAGAATCTCTCCACCGACCTATTATTCCAAAGTTTTGTTTTCTTTCTAGGTTATCTTGAAAATTTCTTCTTTCCCATCATGTGCTTTGCAGTAGTCTTGATATTTCTTCATAAATTTCTGCCTCATTTCTTCTTAGGTTCGAATAGAAATCCCTCTAAGCCTCATGAACCAGAGAAAAACTACATTCTTGAGGGTGGTTGGAAATAACTTCGACTTATGAGCATTTGAATAATAACCATAATTTCAATAGAGCACGTCAAATTCAAAGAGCAATGTGTCTAGATATTTATTAACAACAACATTAAAGTTGGGAAGAGCCGAAGGATCAATGTTCTTTATCTTCCCTACTCTAATAGGATCTCTAATTAGAAACTTAGAAGTAACAATATCACTAGTATAAAATGACAAATTTGTGATTGAAAAAAATAAGTAAAACATGTATATAAACTATTGTCTTGGGAAGACAACCAAAAGTGTTAAATTTGCAACCCATTATAACATGACTCAAATTTTTAGTTGTATTTAGATTAATTATTAGTTGATCTCATTTATAAACTGGTAGAATATTTATTAGCAAATTTTTCAATAATTGTCATTAATGATATGTGGGTTTTGCATTATTATTGCAATTATTAATACTTTAATAGTTTTGTATTCATTTTGTTTTTGGTACTCATTATTCTTCAATTTAAACTTACATGATGTAAATAATTTCTTAAATACCATGAATTTTTATAAAGTTCTAGTTAAATATCAAAAATTGATGTTCATCAATTAAAGAATAAATAATAATGTCATAGATGTGAAGCTAACACTAATTTAAAATGTATACATGTAATTAAACTTGCATTAAAACATATAAAATGATCAATTATGTGTCATGAGTAAATGAGAGATTAAATTATAAATTGTAAACTTCAATTAAACAATAATTTACATAATTTTTGTTTTGTTTTTTTATCGTTGCCCATCACTCGGGGCAAGTGCATTTCAACCATTAGATAATAAACCGCAACCCAGGGGCATCTAAGCCATCAAAGTCGCCTAGGTATCACACCTGGCCTGGGCCACACCAACTCTTAACATGGATGGATTTTTTGGTGTATCCTCCTAACTAAGTCACCCCTAAGGGTATTGAACTCGGGTCGCCTTGCAAATGAAACCCACACCTTAACCATGAGAGTTAGCAAGAATTGACAAATAATTTACATAAACTTTCAATTACAAGATAAACTTATCTTTAAACTTCAAGATTAGATAAAGATCCTAATTAAGCTAACAAGATCTAAGAAAAACTAACATGGTATCAGAGCCTCTCTGAAGGAAGGCACTGTGCAGCAACGATAACTAGGGATTCCTAGTTCAAGGTTTTCTCTCTAGAGATCATCAAGAAAATAGAGCTAGGCTAACTTACCTTATTAGGGCACTTATTTTGGTGGAAGCAGTTTCAGATTTGAAGAAGATTCAATTTGACCCTGGCATTAGTGCCGAGAGAAACTAGCGCATCAAGTTTCGAAAGATTGCCACCTTAGTCTTCAGGAAATGACCCTCTTGAGAAACACTCCTCAAGGAGGCATATCTTTCTGTCCAAACAGAATTTCCAAACTCCAAATTTGGAAAATTAGTGTTTCTCTAAAAAACCCTAGGTGATCCAGCTCCGGAACCTGGTCGGACACCGCAAATAGGTAAGATATAAATATTTCTTATTTCCATTTGAGGTTCTCATTTGAAAATATGACTCACCATACTCAGCTTGAGGACAAGCTTGGAGGGGCTGATAACTTCTGAGCATAGAAGTACAGAATCTCCCTGGTCGTTGAAGAGAATGATTTGGATCAGTACATCATTGGAGGAGTTCCAAAACCAGAGGGATATGAGGCTAAGGCTACTCAGAAGAAGAACTTGGCTAAGGACAAGAGAATCATTGCAGATTCTATTAAGGATTACCTCATCCCCCATGTGTCTTCCTTCAAGACGCCCGAGGAAGTATATGATGTTGAATTTTCTTAATTTGCTTAGATGATATCTTAAAACAAATAGTCACTAGTATATCACTGAAATAACAACAAGAATAGAAAACACAAGAGAAAAAGAACACAAATATTTCCCTCGGGTAAACCACAAGGGAGAAAAACCTTGCAAAAAATTCCTCAGTATAGAACTCAACCAGAGCAGTGTTGACCCCCAGGAAAAGATCCTAAATTGACAGCTATGTTGAAAGAGAAGCAAGCAACATCGATAACACATTTCAGAGAGGAAGCATTGGGAGAAGGAAGAGACCGAGTAATCAAACAGAATGCAACAAAATGAAAGGATATACCCTCCAGACTACAACATCTAGAGATCCACTCACCATCTAATCTAAAAATGGCATTGTTCAATTCCAGTTTATATATACCTACTTTGGAAAATACGGGGTTGGAATGAATTGAGTTAAAGTTTAGTCCCCCTCTGCTCCTACTTGATACCAATCAAGAATTTAGTGTGCAAGTATAGAAAAAAATTTAAGAGAAGATAGAGAAAGATAAAGGATACCAACAAGTAGGGGAAACAACCAAATTTTGGCTTCGGACGTCAGAGAAGTAGAAGATGAGACATCTACAAAAAAATATAGGTCTCCTTCCTTGATTACACAATGATGTGCAATTGTTTATGTTGTGGGAAGTTGATGGATTCTTTTTTGGGGTAAGAAAAACTATCCATTTCTTGTTATTTCAACACTTGAGAACACAATAAAGCTAGAAATGGGATACCACGAATAGTAAGGTTGATGTACATGTGGTATGCATTTTAGATAGGATTATGGGTTGATTACAATTATTTACTTAACTGATAAAGTCTTCCTTTTGATAGATACAACACATATGGCTACTAATCCATTGACTACAACAATGACTCTTAAGTACAGGTCCCTATGGCAGATTTTGAGTTAGATCTTGTTTAGTTCACTTAGTCTAAGTTCAAGAAAGTTAGATCTTGATCAACATAGTTAGACCATGATTAAGCATAGCTAGCTCCTAATTCAATGAAGTAGATCCCTTGGAATAGTCAATCAACCATTGGCGCAATCCTCTAATTAGCATAGAAATATTGTGGTTTACAAGTTTTGGTGAAGATTGAGTTAGATAGATCATGGATTGATATCTCTCATCATCCACATGTTATCCAATTGTGATGACTAAACCCCTTTCATTGTGTTTTATTGTACACTATGCATTACTGCTTGCACATCATTGTAATCATGATGAAGTTATTTGAAAGCTTTGAGTTAAACTAGAGTTTGATTAAGTTAATAAGGGAATTTTTTTTATTTAATCATCTTGAACAAGAAATCTTAAAGTTGATCCACTTTCAATACGATTATGCGATCACATTCAATTGTTTTTTTAGAATTTGAGGATGTATTTGCATGTAGCCAAATTTCTATGTTTAATTGAGATATAACTTATTTCCGCTTATCTCCGAGTAGTTCTTAGTTCCTGTCATGATATTGGATAAGCTCCCATCTATGGGAAGTACATGAACTTGTGTTAATTAGGGTATATTTGTAACGTCCCCATACCCCATAATGCAGATTAATTAAAAATTTTGCCTCAAGAATACTTGTTCTCTTTTCAAACACCAAGCATGGGCATTAACACACACTTACATTTTCATTATCAGGCTTGAGAACCCCTGTACATCACTGTAATAGTCATTCCTCCCTTGACAGATCCCTTCTATAACCAGAATGATCATTTCCTCACTGGAACTGTCTTTCTGCAGTCTGCGTTCTACACATCCGCACTTCCGCCCTTCCAACCTCGGAAATCGAAAATCATAATTATAAAGTTTGACGGATAATACTAATTAATCTCTCTTCTGCCTTCCACTTTACTCCTTCTGGCCTCGAAAATTGGAAATCAGAAGCATATCTGTGATGGAAACATTTAACGGCCCTTCCGCCTTCTGCCTTCTGCTTTCCACCTTCCGTACCTCAGAACTCAGAAATCAGAACCTCAAAAGGTGATGAAACACTTGACGGCTCTTCCTCCTTCCACCTTCCGCCTTCCGCTTTCCCAACTTAGGAACTCACAAGTAAAAAACATAACGCATGACAGAGTTCTTCAACAACAGTTCCACCTTCCACCTTCCGCACCTCCAATGTAGAACTCAAAAATCAAATACCAACTCTTACCTTACCCTTTTTCTGGTTTTCCACCCCCCGCCGAGTCTCCTTTCGAAGACAGATTCCGGGGTGTAAAAATCCCACTTCCTTCCTTGTCTTTTCTCCTAATTTCCACTTTCTGACTTCCACCTTCTGTAGGCGGACCTTGGAAGTCGAAAATCCCACATTCTATTTTGATAAAATTTCTTTCTCTTGCCTCCCACATTCTGCCTTCCACTATGGATCCCGGGCTGCAGAAACACAACAATTCTTCCATGTTCAACTTTTCCTTTGTTCTGATTTCCACCTTCCGCCTTCCCCAGGAGGATTTTAAATGTAGGAACGCTAAGTCAAAAGAATTTTGACTATGTAACAGGCTTCCAACCTTCATGGAATTAGGAAAAAATGCATAAAACATACCAGGCATAAACAAGCAAATACATGGATATTCATACAAAAGTGAACCTCTACTTAATCATCCACAAGCATTCAACATGAACATAGAAATTCATCATATTCATAAGCATTCTACATAGCCAGTATAGTCATTCATAAGAAAATACATTGCATAACAGAGTAACAAAGATATTTGTCTTGATGATTAAGATGTCCGGCAACTAGCTAGGTGACTGCAACATTCCACCCAACTATAGGCCAGTGTGTTCCTTAATCTCTCAAAACACTTCCACCCCCAAGATGGGCATGATTTCCACAAGGAACTAGGGAACAACATGCTTACACATAGCCAACACTCATCAGAACACAATCAAACCAACCTGTAGTTGGTTTTCACAAACTGTCCAACCAAGCCAATAAATGTTGATGTATTTGTAATTTCAGAATGTATTCACTTGTATATTTTATCTATTGTACCCCGATGTTTATTTCAAGAAGTATCTGTAATGTAATTGATTCATGTCATGCCCCGATGCTCTTATCGGGAGATTCAATAATGTAAACAAGTCATGTAAAGTCATAGAGGGTAACCCTCCTTATTGATCAAGGGTTAATATCCACGCAGTTGTGGGGCCCTAAGGTTATTAGACTCTCCTAGAGAAGTCGGCCCTAGTGAGTTATTGTCAAATTGAGAATTGTTATAAATAGAGAGTGAGCCTCTCTATTTATCACAAATTCACTCACACTCAGTTGTAGCGCATAACTGAGTGAGAAAGAAGAAGCTGGGACAAGAGAGAGAGATTACTACTGTCGGGAGATCATCTTACCATTTTGGGTTTTTCTTTTGGTGCTGATTCTATCTCTGAGGAGGTTGCGGGGTTTTCTCCTTTATGGTTTTCCCGAGGAAAATATTTGTATCTATTGGCTCTTATGTTTGATTCTTGTGCTTGTTATTCTCTCAGTTAAATATCCGAAGATAATACTGTCTAAATGATAAAAATCTAACATGGTATCAGAGCTAACCTGAGAAGAAGACACTGTGCATCTGCGAAAACTAGGGATTCTTATTTTTTGGGTCTTTCTCCAGAATCCATCAGTAAAAGGAGGCTAGGTTGAACCTCCATTGAAGTTTGCATCTTTCTATCGAAGCAGAATCTAGTTCTGAGCATTTTCAGTTTTTGACCTACCACTACATCGAGAAATTAGGGCTTTTCACTGAAGAAGAATTTTTGAGTGAGCCCAGACTAAGATTTCTCTCCTCCTCAAAATCGAATTTTAGAGACAAGAATCAAGGTTTTTGGTTGGGTATAACTCTGGGAAAGCCAAACCCTAATCTTCCCTAGAACCAGAGAACCAACATTACAGAAGAACAACTCCATATCCAATTTTCAGTTTCTCAAATTGGTAAGATCTAAATCTTTTGTATTTCCATTTGAGGTTCTTAGTTAAGATGTCTCATCGTACCAAGCTTGATGAAAAGCTTGAGGGAGTTGATAACTTCCAAGCCTAGAAGTACAATATCTCCCTTGTCCTGGAAGAAAATGAGTTGGACTCTTACATCAATGAAGAGGTTCCAGTTCCAGAGGGAGATGAGGATAAGGCCTTACAGAAAAATAAATTGATCATGGCTAAGAGGATTATTGCTTATTCACTCAAGGATCACCTCATACCATAGGTGTCCTCCCTAAAGACACCTAAAGCAATGTTTGATGCCCTGACCAAACTATTTGAAGGAAAGAACATGAATTGGAAAATGACTTTGAGGAATTAGTTGAAGAATGTGAAGATCAAGAATATGAAAACCATACAAACATACTTCACAAGGGTCTCCTAGATCAAAGAACAACTTGAAGTAGTGGATGAAGAAGTGGAGAATGCAGAAATTGTGATGACTACCTTGAATGGTCTCCCTAGATCATGGGACTCCTCCATTCAAGGGATTTGTGCAAGAAAGAAGCTAGTCAATTTTAGTAGGTTGTGGGAAGAATGCTCACAAGAAGAAGCTCAAATAATAGCCGAAGAAGAATATATGGAAAGTGAAGATCAAGCTCTCATAGTACAATCCAAGAAAAGCAGAACAGACTATCACAAAGGTAAGCACTGCCACCAGAAAGATAACCCTAGAAGATCTAGCAGAAATTTACCTAAATTCAGATGCTATACATGTGATGAAAGAGGACACATTGCTAGTGATTGTCCTAGAAACAAAAATGGCTCTCACAAGAAGAAGGTAAACAATACTTGCTTTGGCTGTAGTGATGAAATGGAAGATACACCAGATGGATGTCAAGATTGCTTTCTTGAATGGTGTAGTAGAAGAGGAAGTGTATGTGGAGCAACCACTCGGTTTTGAGACACATGACAGGGAAACTCATGTGTGTAAATTGAAGAAATCCCTGTACGGTTTAAAAAAGGAACCCGGGAAATGGTACGACAGAATTGACAGCTTCCTATCCAGTTTGGGATTTACCAAGAGTAAAGCAGATTCCAACCTTTACTACAAGGTTGAAGAAGGGAACCCAGTAATACTCCTACTATATGTAGATGATCTGTTTGTAATGGGTGTGGATGGGTTGATTGCTGATACGAAGAGGAATATTGCTGCCGAGTTTGAGATGAAGGACTTGGGTATGATGCACTACTTTATAGGCATGGAGGTGTGGAAGAATGCAGATGGAATCTCCCTAGGACAAGGGAAGTATGCAATAGAGATCTTGAAGAGGTTCGGGATGATGGACTGCAAGGCCATGACCACACCTATGGCATCGAAACTGAAGCTTTTAAGTGATGCTTCATCAGAGTCAATTGATGCTAAGATGTATCATCAGATGATTGGGTCTTCGATGTACTTGACGAATACGAGACTAGATATTTGCTTTATTGTTAACACATTGAGCCAGTTCCTTACAGATCCTAGACATGTTCACCTGATTGTTGCAAAGCATATTCTGAGGTACCTGAAGGGTATAGTTGATTATGGAATCAAGTATGAGGTGGATCAAAATATTAACCTGGAAGGTTATGTCGATTCAAATTGGGCAGGAAGTGCCATCGATAGGAAGAGCGCTTCAAGGTGCTACTTCAGTATGGGATCAGTTTTGATCTCTTCGTTTAGCAGGAAACAGTCTTGCGTGGCACTTAGTACAGCTGAAGTAGAGTATGTCGCAACTTGTTCAGCTAGTTGTGAGGCAGTATGGCTAAGGAAGCTACTGTCTAATTTGTTTGATCTCCAGTTAGATGCTACTTGTATATATTGTGACAACCAGAGTTGTGTGAAGTTGTCTGAGAACTCGGTGTTCCATGAAAATTCGAAGCATATCGAGTTCAAATATCACTATATCAAGGATATGGTGCATAGAGGAGCAGTGAAGCTCCAGTATGTTGCAACGGACGAGCAAATAGTTAATGTGTTGACCAAGCCATTGGCCAGAGTGAATTTTGAGTACTTTAGGGAGAATCTTGGTGTTCTTTAGATCGAGGTTCCCTCCAAGGGGAGGTGATGAGTCCGAGAACCTTTCAAACATGGTAGGATTGGTTCCTTCCATGGTTAGATATAACTGTAGGATCCATTCTGATGTGACCAAGGGATGTGTTCCCACATGATCACATCTAAGCGCAGAGCCATTCTGATGTGACTGCGGGATGTGTTCCCACATGATCAGATGTAAGTGTGGAGCATTTCTTACATGGTTTTTGGATGTGTTCCTCCCATGGTAAGATATAAGTGTTGGCCCTTTATGACATGGCTTTTGTATGTGTTCCTCCCATGGTTAGAACTGAGTGTTGAGCCTTTCTGACATGGTTGTTGGATGTGTTCCTCCCATGGTTAGATGTAAGTGTAAAGTCGTTCTTACATGGTTGTTGGATGTGTTCCTCCCATGGTAAGATATCAGTGTTGAAGCCTTTCTGACATGGTTATTGGATGTGTTCCTTCCATGGTCAGATGTGAGTGTTGGGACTTTTTGACATGGTTGTTGGATGTGTTCCTCTCATGGTTAGATGTAAGTGTTGGGCATTCCTTTCTGACATGGTTGTTGGATGTGTTCCTCCCATGGTCATATGTAAGTGATGGGCGGGCCATTTTGACTGAGGGTTAGAAATAATTGCTAAAGAAGACCTACATGGAGGCTAGGCCTACAACTAGCATGAAAAAAGGTTGGCTCTGTAGAACTTCCTATGACGAGAAGAATTGAGAGATAGCACTAGTGATGATGACCCAGTGAAGATCCAACAGTGATGGTCCAGATACACTGATGATCCAAATCTAGTGATGATCTAGATCTAGATCCAGTGATGATCTAGATCCAGATATGAAGATGACTTGAAGATGAAGATAACTTGATGATGATCCATATGATACAGAGAAGAAGACTTGTGTTGATAAATTGTGTTGAGAGAGTACCTTCCTAGTTAAGAGGGAGTGTTGATGTATTTGTAACTTCGGAATGTATTGACTTGTGTATTTTATGTATTGTACCCCAATGTTTATTCTGGGAAGTATCTGTAATGTAATTGAGTCATGTCATGCCCCGATGTTCCTATCGAGAGATTTACTAATGTAAAAAAGTCATGTAAAGTCATAGAGGGTAACCCTCCTTATTGATCATGGGTGAAAGTCCCTGCAGTTGTGGGGCCCTAGGGTTATGTTGAGGCCTGAAAAATCGCAGGCGACAACAGCAAGGGATTCTCCCTAGTAGATGTTCCCAACTAGCCTATTACTGTTTGGTATGGGGAATCTATCCTGTTTGTGGTCCGGCTCCAGTAGGTCAAGTAACCAAAATAAAGGGTTTTACCAGTTACGGCCTGGTCCACCGTGTATCATTTTTAGTTTTTTTAGTTTTAAGTATGAGATGCAAATGCCTATCTAAAATGCAGATTGATAGAGAATACGAGGAGTGGTCACAATGTGATGCGCAGGTTCTTACCTCTCATCTTAACTCTCTTGCATCTAAATCACACACAGCAAGAAAACTAAAACTAACTTAACTAAATTGTCCCTAGGGAGCGAGATTATCATTTAATGAGTAATGTATTACTGTTCATGCATTAAGAAAAATCACAGGTAGCTATTCTTTATTTCAAAACACATAAACATGAATAGATAGATGAACAACAAGATAGCTCATTGTTTATGAAAAGCATTCATTACTCATAGTGTAAATTCCATGAAATAAACTAGAGAGCATTCATACAAGAACATAGGTTCAACAAGTTAGAACGATCTCACAGTTAATAGACAAAAGCTGAAAACGAAATATTTCCCCTTCAACAACATCCATTACATAGCATTTGAACATTCCACCAAAGCTTTCTCCAACAGGAAAAATTGTAATTATCTATTGCAAAAGGAAATAGTTCTTCTTACAACATGTTCTCACAAGTCTAACTGGGAAAAAAATCCCACTTATATCTAACTCTCCTATACTTATACTACAAGCCAAACTCTTGGACTGCCCCTTGGTGACCTTTGGGCTCCCCCAACCGTTTAATCTCATAATTTTGTCTTTTGTGAGTGCTCATGATTCATACAAACGTTGCGTTTCAAACTAAGATTTAAAATCACTTCTATGAAAAAGACCAGCTTGGTAACTGACGAAATCTTCCCCAAGCCTGGGCCTTTGCTGCTATCGATCTGTCTGAGATCTCAAACCTTTAATTTCTTCTTCTCTGTTTCTTCACTGCTGCCTCATTTTTTTTGCTTAGTCTTCTAGACATATCTTCTCTGTAGTATCCATCACCCTATCATGAACAACAAATTCTTAGATCACTTAGCTTTTGACAAATTAACTCAAACTGAATTAATACATGCATTCTATAAAATGAGCTATAAACAATATTAATGCATGAAAAGAAAAATGATAAGGAAAATAAAATATTACACGCTGGGTCTGGAAAAATTCTAAGCATGTTGTCCCACTAAAACCATAGTCCCAACAGAACAGATTCTTCATCTAAAACCAAACCGCAACTGAACTAACTAGAAACCCTACAAAAGAAGCATGAATCTAGACAATGCAACCGCCACCTCTCAAACACCCCACCCCCAAACTGCACTCTTCACTTCAGAAAAAACCTCGACTCAACCAGTACCCATGGGAAAACTTCACCATCCCATAAAATAGAGTAAGAGCACAACAAACGATAGGAAAACCCTACCAACAGTCGGAAGCAAAAACACTAAGAATTGGATGATCTGTTCACTACGAAATCGCAACGGCGGGCGACAGACAAAGTATGGGCTCCGTGGCCAAATAAAACGCCGGCGAAATAAACACTAGAGACAGCAGCATCGGACATCAGAATGACTATAGCATCAGATGGTTAGTTCACTATGGGGCCGCAACAATGAAGAACAATCAATCTAAGGGATCTGTGGCAAATAAAACAAATTGGAAAAAACCAAGTGAAACATCGACGAACGTAAAAACTACATGTCGAATGGTTAGTCCGCTTCGGAGCCGCAATGGTGGGATTCAAATAGACTACGACTTCCGCAAAACTTCAGCGAGCGGAACAACCAAAGGTCATGCATCGGCGAAGCAAAAGACTAATCCCCCTATTAAATGTCCAACATAGTTCTGACAATGAAGAGAGCAACAGAAACCCATGGAGTCGACAATTATAAGGGCTTCCATCGGAGTGCTTGCAATCTGCCATCCGAAATGGCGACAACACAAAGGACCATCATTCCGACAGTGATGAACAAAAAATGCCAATAGTCAAAAGCTTTTAAAACAAAACAAAGGGAATAAAACTATCGGCAAAAACATGGATGTCCATTGGGGGAATTCATAAGTAAGCTTCCACAACGGTGGTTGCATAGATGACTACGACCCCGCTTCATAGTCCAATAAACAAGTTCTGATGGTGAAAAAACAAAACTTCAAACCAAGTCAAACAAAATATAGTCATTCATCTTCTTTAATTCAACTACACAGGATCCAAATTTGTAGTAGAAAACAACAGAGTTCAGCAATCCCAAACAATCTAAGCAAGACAAAATTTGAAAGGAGGGTCCAAAATTTAAAAAAAATTGGGAAAATGTTGCAGCTGCAACAATTGGTGACTACCTGGTGAACCTAGATTATCTGGACTATTTCTTCCTTAAGTAACAGACTGTTTAACAATAAAACCAACATGTTGAATTCCTATAGATGTCTGGATTCCCCAAATGGAAAATATATGTACTTTTAATCATTGACGATAGTCCAATTTAGGAAAATGGAAACCAAGATTTTAAAGTCAAGATAACTCTTTTGAGGCCAGGAATATGAGTTTCGTTATTACCTCCGCCTTTGGGTAGTTTCCAGCTTGGACACCATAGGATTGTAACATATGGAAAACATAAATATTCATTTGTTCCTCATTCCCATGCCATTTTGCACTTTTTGTGCTTTCAGACTTTTGTCCTTCCATTTGAGTCCTCCTCATGCCTTTCTTTCTGAATTTTTTATTCAGGCTCCTCTATCCATAGTGTCTTTTTGTGTGAGAGATGTATTTAATTTTTAGCTCACGGACGGAGAAGAACTTTTGGCAATTTTGTACTCATATGATTCAGTACTTTGTTTTGATACATATTGCTTTCTTAGGAGTTTTTTTTTTTTTTACTCTTATTTGCCTTTTGGCATTCAATTCTTGCCATGGGATCATTTATATATAATATATTGTTTACCCTGCTTCCTTTCCATGGGCCTTTTGCTATCACTCCCTAGGACATTTTTAAATGTGAGATGGATGGAGCCTCGAAATAGTATTCTAGACCTTTTGATCCTGATTTATTTTACAAGGATTAAGTAGGACTTCAATGTGTTCATAGCCATCCAGGAAAACTGTTGAACTAGAAGAAATTCGTTCAGATAAAACTATAGTACACAGTCTTATAATCAAGGATTTTAGTTAATCCAGAATTCTGATGTTCTCCATGCAAACAAAATTTTGCCTCTTTTAATGAAATCAATCAAAATCTAAACTAAAGCAAAACAGAAATAAAATAAATCAAAATAGAAAATCAAATCAGTTTATTTATGTACAAAACAAAAACAAAAAAATCAGGAAAAATAAGGTTTGAGAACCAAACCATTTACTGGTAAGTTCTCTTCCCACCCCTGTAAGTCTTGCAATTTATAGGTTGAGGGGCCAAGTTCTGCTACAATCTGAAAAGGGCCCACCCATAATTGTTGAAAATTTGTGTGCTTCCCCTTCTCATCATGTGGGTGATCCCACTTAAGAACCAGGTCTCCCACTTCAAATTCCTTTGTTCCAGCTTTGTGCTTATCAAACCACCTTTTCACTACTTCCTGTTGTTGCTTAAAACGTTCTTTGGCCCTAGATCTAGACTCTTCGCCTTCAAAAGATTATAGATTCTAAATTGCAGGATTTCGTTATCTATGCCTCTAGACTCTTGAGCTATTATGGAAGATGGTAGTATAATGTTAGGAGGAAGTATAGCCTCTTTCCCATAAACAAGGGTATACGGTGACACACCTAAGGAATTCTTGGGTGTGACCCTATTAGCCCAAAGAGCGTTTGGTAGTGCTAAATGCCAACTTCTCTGGTTTTCTATCACAGTCTTTTTTAAGATCCTAATCAAATTCTTGTTTGTATATTTTGCCAAACCATTCCTTTGGGGATAGTAGTTGGCAGAATAATGCAACTTAATTCCTTTTTCATGAGCAAATGCAGTTAATCTAATAGAATAAAAATAAGTAGCATTATCGAAAACCAGGGAAATTGGAACCCCAAACCTGGTCATAATATGGTCTTGCAAGAAATCCATGATCGCATCTTCATTGACCTTACGTAGCGGAATGGCCTCGACCCATCTAGTGAATTAGTCAGTTGCTGTTAAAATATATTTGTACTACAAGGAAGAATTTGGTTTTATTTCTCCAATGATATCAATTCCCCACTGCTCAAATGGTTCTGTTATCATCACAAGCTTCAATGGTCCTGTTGCTTTGGCTTGTCTTCCCCCACACCCCTGGCATATATCACACTTTCTAACATGGGCATGAGCATCCTTGAATAGCGTGGGACAATAGTATCTGGCTCTGAGAATCTTTTCGGCTGTCGTATCTTTGAAAAAATGGCCTCCAGCAGGCCCATCATGTAACTCTGTTATGACCTTTTTTGCATCTTCTTTCTCTAAGCATCTGAGCAGGACTCCATCATAATTCTTCCTGAATAAAATTCCATCAATGATCTGATATGCAACTGATTTAAGGCGCAACGCTCTTCTCTGGTTAGAATTCCAATGTTCTGGCAACAATCCTTCCTGAAGGTAATGAACAAGGTCTCAGTACCAGGAATCTGAAGCTGTGAAAAGAGGACATACATCCATCATATGTAATTTAGCTTCATTTTCCCAATCGTTTTCTTCATTGTTTTTACCTTCAGCCATTAATTTGCACAGTCCTTGTCCTTTAACTATGCACGCTGGTTTGAATTCAAGGTCATATTCTTGTAAAGCTGTTACCCAGTTTCCTCTTCTTTCTCCTAATTCCTTTTGTACGAAAAGAGATCTCACAGCTGGGTGTGGAACTATTACCTTTGTCTGGTTCTTAAGTATGTACGGCCTGAATTGTTTTACCACTTTGAAGACTGCATAAGCTTGTTTATCTACCGCTAGGTAATTCAATTCACCCCCCTGCATACCAGTGCTCATAAATGATATGTGGAACTCATCTCCTCCATCTTCCTTCTGAGTAAGCACCGCTGCTAGTGAATCGTCAGAAGCGAAAGTGTACAAAATAAAATCCTTCTCAAAATATGGACTTTTGAGAGAGGGGGCATGAGCAATAGATGTCTTTATTTTACTGAATTCATTCTTCTCTACATCAATCCACTTGAATTGTATAGTTTGTTTTACCATTTGCTGCAAAGGTTTAACAATTTGAGCGAAATCTGGCACAAACCTTCGTAGGAAATTTATTGTCCCCATGAATGATTGCATCCCTTTTTTGTTATGGGGTAAGGGGATCTGTTCAATAACTTTGATCCTTTCTGGGTCTATGGAGATCCCCTTTTTAGAAACCATGTGACCCAGTAGCTTTCCTTCTATAACAACAAACACACATTTCCTTGGATTCAGTAAGATGCCGTATTTTCGACAATGCTCGAAAATTTGTTTTAAATGGAATGCGTGTTCTTCTCTCTTCTTTGAAAATATCGTCACATCGTTGAGATACACTAAAACACTACGGCCAATTAGACCATGGAAAGCTATATCCATAGCCCTCTGGAAAGTAGCTCCAGCGTTAATGAGTTCGAAGGGCATCCTTTTGTAAGCAAAAGTTCCCCATTTTGTTCTGAATGTAGTCTTAAGTTTGTCTTCCTCAGCTACTAACACTTGATTGTAGCCAGAGAATCCATCTAGTAACGAAAATAACTCAGAACCTGAAACCATTTTCAATATCTGTTCCATGGACGGGACTGGACAGTTGTCTTTGTCTAAAGCACGATTAAGGTTTCTGAAATCCACACATAGTTTGATTTCTCCAGATTTCTTCCTTACTGGTACCAAATTTGAAACCCATTTTGAGTGTCTAACTTTGAATATAATTTTGGCATCCAATAATTTCTTCACTTCATTCTGAATTAATGGCTCCAATTTTGGATGCATCTTCCTCAAAGGTTGCTGATAAGGCTTGACTCCAAATCTAATAGGAATGATGTGCTGTATAATCTTGGTATCATACATTTTAACTTCTTCATATGTCCAGGAAAATACATCTTTGTACTATTTGAACAAACTAATGAACTTATTTCTTTCACCCGGGGAGCAACATTTTCCCAAATTTACGTATTTGGGTTTAACTCCAGTTCCCAAATTTATCAGCTTGAATTGTAAAGACGAGTTGTGAGTCTTGACATTTGTTGGTCTTCTGAACTTGCTGTCTAAATCAAACATCTGCTCTAAATTCCTGACCCCTTTAGGAATGAAGTTGTCAAATTTTAACTCAGCTTGGTGTTCTTCATCATCAATAACTTCCCCTTTGAAAGTTTCATCATTCATTAAACATTCCAAGATTTGTTGATCATCATAAAAAACTCATAGATTAGTAATCATGTCTAGAACTGAAGGCCTGAAAAGTAATTCAATAGAACACTTGTTATTTGTAGGCACAAGCCTTGCAACCAAGGTAGCTAACAAGTCATCTGCTGCATTCTTAAGTCTAGGAATGGATAAAATATTAAATGCATAAAAATTTGTCAGCAAATCCCTTACTTCATTTTGATAAGCTTTTAAATGAGGTGAGATGCAATGTATCTGTTTTCGAATCTGCTTTACAATTATTTCAAAATCCCCATATACTTTCAGATTTTCTACTTTTAATTCAATTGCTTTTCTTAGTCCTTGAACTAATGCTTCATATTCGGCTGTGTTATTGGTACATTCAAACTCTAATCTACATGAAAGAAAATGTTTATTCTTCTTTGGATCAATCAAGACACAACCAGCTCCTGATCCTTCCAAAGTTTTAGATCCATAAAAAAAGTGTCCAAAAACTATCTACTTCTATTGTACTTGAATCAACAACTACATCTGAAACTAATTCTACTATTTTACAGTCAAATTCATCAGCCCGTGAAAACCAAAGGAGATCAGGCTGTGTGTTTGGTGTGCCGCTAACTTCTCCCGCTTGGTAGTTTTCCATTTCTAGTTCAATGAAGTAATTCCCCAATACAGAATTCACTGGTTCATTCTTACCTTCCAGCTGAGTAACATTTTACTTCATGTGGGACTCTCTTAATACTTTAATTTGATTGGGACTCCTCTTATAAGGAAACCATAGATGTGACCAATCTAAAGCAAAATACCCATTTAGCTTTGCTGACCAATCCCGACTCAAAACAAGTCCATCAGTTTCAGGTATGTCTGCTACTACAATATCTATGAACTGACATACCTTTTCATTTGAAGATAGTTGAATCAAAACATCCTCCATTTCCCCAATTACCTTCACATTTGTTCTGTCTGACTGAATAACCTGCCAGGTAGATGGTTTAGGCTGTCCATTTATCTTTTTGCAGACTGAAAGTGGCATAACATTTACTGATGCCCCTGAGTCCACTAAACAGTTGTGTATGTTATGGTTGAAAATTTCAAAAGTCAGGAGAAATGGTCGAGTTTTTCATTTAGGCTTACCTCCCACACTTGCTTCACCAATTTCCTCTTCTTCCGGTTGATTGTCAGTGGGAAGCTTTTCTTCAGGAATCTCAAGTGCTTTTAACAATCTTTCTTTCTGTTGAGGCATATTACACATTTCAAACAGCGAGATATTTTCCTTAGCCCTATTAATATCTTCCACAATGTCATATTCCATCCTATGCTCTTTGAGATTATTTTTTACATCATCAGTCTTCTCTTCAATGGGATTGACAGGCATGTTGATTTGCTTTGGATCTTGACTCATAATGGTGAATTCAGGTATTTTATCAGCTGTGGTGATTTTCTGAATTTTATTTATGTTCTTTTGAAGTCTCTTAATTTTTGGGATTACTGATCTGTATTTACTTAACAAGCCTTGACTTCTTGTTGTCACATTTGTTTCTGTTGTTTCTTCCTCTTCTGTATCAAAAAGTGAGACACAGTCCCATAAAACCAGAGCATCATCCTCTTGTTTCTCTGCGGGTTTACTATTCTCTTCTTCTTCATTATCAGATTCTGTTAATTTAGAGTCCAATAGCTGATTCATAACTAATGTCATCGAATTTATCCATTGAGGACAATTTTTTTCAAAATGGGGCTATTGATGAAAAGTGCAAAATTTATCCATACCTACCTCTATCAAGTTCATTGTTGCAGGACTGTGTGGAGGAGGTTTATGTTGATTGTTGTCCTCTCTCCTCTTGTAGTAAGGCTTATATGCTTTCTGAGCTTCCTTTCATTTTTCCAAATCTATTATTCTATTAGATAGCTTCTGCATCATTTTTACCCTCCCTTCAAAGTCATGTGACTTCTCTTCCTTGGGCTTAGTAAATAGTAAGGCTTTCTTATCAAAAAAAATTTCTCCTGACTGCTTGGGATAGTCTTCTATGCTCTCTTTTTCAGCTTCTATTCTCCCCGCCTCTTCATATGTTTCTGACAACGTAGGTTTGAATTGCATCTTGGAAAACATGGCCAAGTCAAGCCCTAAAGCTGAAGTATAATACTCAATCAGAACTTTATCAAAGGGCTTATCAGCTGCAGAGAAATTCTTAAGATAAGCAGCAAACCTTTGGGTAAAACTATGCACCTTTTCTTTTCTTTCTTTCTTTAAAGCGCACAGTCCTTTCATGAGAGTTGCATGAGTCTTCTGGGCTGCATATTTTCTTCTGAATATCCTTTCAAAGGTATCCCAGTTTGGGCTTGATTTTGCGGGAAGACCAAAATACCATGAGGTTGCTACTCCTTTAAGGGTATGTGGAAAAAGTCTGCAGAATACATCTTCGTGTTCTCCAGCCTTTAGTCCTTCTATGGCCAAGTAGAAACTTTGCAAGTGATCATCTACTAAAATATTTTCACTGGGCTCAAACTTAGGAAGCATTTTTTCAAAAGCCAGAGGTAAGTCATGCAAAGGAGGTGTTAGGTTTAAAGGTGATCTGGCTTTCCAAGCAGGTGGTGGATTTGGTGGGTTAGGTGGCTGGTTTGCATTTATGCCTGCCATGAGTCTGGATGGAGAGTGAGGCGGTGAATGAACAAGAGTATTAACAGGTGAACCGTAAGGTGTGTTTGGGGCCACTTGATTCAAAGGTTGAACAATTTCCTGCAAGGTTGTTTCTACCAATTCTTCCAAATCTCCAACCAAAACTGAGTCTTCCAATACAAGACGGTCTTTTTTATTATACTCTCTTCTGGGTAAATTAGGAATAATCGGTAATCCTCCAATACTTTTCACATATGCCCTAGTATGTCTTCTCAGATCATTAACTACTTCATTGTTTACAGAATACAAATGTTCTTTACCTTTCTCTTCAGGAATTGGATTGGTAAACAAACTGTTTTTAGAACTGTCACCGGTAGAATAATCTCGAGAAAATGGGTATCCTCAACAAGCCATGCACTAGTGGCCCTCCTTCTAGCACCAAAAACTGTTGAGGCTTGGAAAATCGTAGGAGATAACAACAAGGGATTATTCCCAGTAAACATTCCCAACTAGCCCATTACTGTTTGGTATGGGGAATCCGTCCAGTTTGTGGTCCGGCTACTATAGGTCAAGTAACCAAAATAAAGGGTTTTACCGGTTATGGCCCAGTCCACCGTGTATCTTTTTTAGTTTTTTAGTTTTAAGTATAAGATACAAATGCCTATCTAAAATGCAGATTGATAGAGAATACGAGGAGCAGTCACAATGTGATGCGCATGTTCTTACCTCTCGTCTTAACTCTCTCGTATCTAAATCACACACAGCAAGAAAACTAAAACTAACTTAACTAAACTATCCCTAGGGAGCGAGATTATCATTTAATGAGTAATGTATTACTGTTCATGCATTCAGAAAAATCATAGGTAGTTGTTCTTTATTTCAAAACACATAAACATGAATAGATAGATGAACAACAAGATAGCTCATTGTTTATGAAAAGCATTCATTACTCATAGTGGAAATTCCATGAAATAAACTAGAGAGCATTCATACAAGAACATAGGTTCAACAAGTTAGAACGATCTCACAATTAATGGACAAAAGCTGAAAACGAAATAGTTCCCCTTCAACAACATCCATTGCACAGCATTTTAACATTCCACCAAAGCTTCCTACAACAAGCAAAATTGTAATTATCTATTGCAAAAGGAAATAATTCTTCTTACAACATGTTCTTACAAGTCTAACTGGGAAAAAATCCCACTTCTATCTAACTCTCCTATACTTATACTACAATCCAAACTCTTGGATTGCCCCTCAGTGACCTTTAGGCTCCCCCAACCGTTTAATCTCACAATTTTGTCTTTTGTGAGTGCTCATGATTCATACAAACGTTACATTTCAAACTAAGATTTAAAAGCACTTCTATGAAAAGGACCAGCTTGGTAACTGACGAAATCTTCCCCAAGCCTGGGCCTTTGCTGCTATCAATCTGTCTAAGATCTCAAACCTTTAATTTCTTCTTCTCTGTTTCTTCACTGCTGCCTCATTTTTTCTGCTTAGTCTTCTAGACATATCTTCTCTACAGTAGCCATCACCCTGTCATGGACAACCAGTTCTTAGATCACTTAGCTTTTGACAAATTAACTCAAACTGAATTAATACATGCATTCTGTAAAATGAGCTATAAACAATATTAATGCATGAAAAGAAAAATGATAAGGCAAAGAAAATCTTGCATGCTGGGTCCGGAAAACTTCTAATCCTACTGTCCCACTAAAACCACAGTCCTAATATAACAGATTCTTCATCTAAAACCAAACCTCAATTGAACTAACTAGAAACCCTGCGAAAGAAGCATGAATCTAGACAATGCAACCGCCACCTCTCAAACACCACACCCCCAAACTGCACTCTTCACTTCAGAAAAAACCTTGACTCAACCAACACCAATGGGAAAACTCCGCCATCCCATAAAATAGAGTAAGAGCACAAAAAATGGTGGGAAAAACCTACCGACAGTTAAAAGCAAAACACTAAGCATCGGATGATCAGTTCACTGAGAAACGGTAACGGCGGGTGACGGACAGAGTAGGGGCTCCGCGACCAAATAAAACGCCAAAAAAAAAACACTAGAGACAGCAGCATCAGACATCGAAACGACTATAGAATCAGATGGTTAGTTCGCTACGGGGCCGCAATGACGGAGAACAATCAGTCTAAGGGATCCGCAGCAAATAAAATAAATCGACGAACGGAAAAACTACATGTCGGATGGTTAGTCCGCTCCGGAGCCGCAATGGTGGGATTCAAATAGACTACTACTTTCGCAAAAATTCAGCAAGCGGAACAACCAAAGGTCATGCATCGGCGAAGAAAAAGACTAATCCCCCGATTAAATGTCCAACACAATTTTGATAGCAAAAAGAGCAACAGAAACCCGCGGGGTTGAAAAATATAAGGGCTTCCGTCGGAGTGCTTGCAATCTGCCATCTGAAACGACGACAACACAAAGGACCATAATTCCGACGGTGATGAACAAAAAACGCTGATAGTAAAAAGTTTTTAAAACAAAACAAAGGGAATAAAACTATCTGCAAAAACATGACTGTCTATCGGGGGCATTCATAAGTAAGCTTCCGCAACGGCGGCTGCGTAGATGACTATGGCCCCGCTTCACAGTCCAATAAACTTCCAATGGTGAAAAACCAAAACTTCAAACCAAGTCAAACAAAAGATATTCATTTAGCTTCTTTAATTCAACCTCACAGGATCCAAATTTGTAGTAGAAAACAACAGAGTTCAGCAATCCCAAACAATCTAAGCAAGACAAAATTTAGAAGGAAGGTCCAAAATTTTAAAAAATTTGGGAAAACGTTGCAGCTGCAACAGGTTATTAGAATCTCCTAGAGAATTCGCCCCTAGTGAGTTATTTTCAAGTTAGGAATTAGTATAAATAGAGAGTGAGCGTCTCTATTTATCACACATTCACTCACACTCAGTTGTAGCGCATAAATGAAAGAGCAAGAAGAAGTTGGGACAAGAGAGAGAGAGTCTACTGCTGTCAGGAGATCATCTTACTATTTTGGGTTTTTCTTTTGGTGTTGATTCTATATCTGAGGAAGTTGCAGGGTTTTCTCCATTATGGTTTTCCCGAGGAAAATATTTGTCTCTATTGTCTCTTATGTTTGATTGTTGTTCTTTTTATTCTCTCAGTTAAAGATCCTAAGATATTACCGTCTAAATGATAAAAATATAACATGGTATCAGAGCTAACCTAAGAAGAAGACACTGTGCAGCTGCGGAAACTAGGGATTCTTATTTTTTGGTTCTCTCTCCACAATCCATAAACAAAAGGAGGCTAGGTTGAACCTCCATTGAAGGGCGCATATTTCTATCAAAGCAGAATCTGGTTCTGAGCATTTTCAGTTTTTGACCTACCACTGCATCGAGAAATTAGGGTTTTTCACTGAAGAATAATTTTTGAGTGTGCTTGGACTAGGATTGCTCTCTCCTCAAAATTTAAGTTTAGAGACAAGAATCAAGGTTTTTGGTTGGTTAGAACTCCAGGAAAGCCAAACTATAATATTCCCTAGAACCAGACAACCAACACTACAGAAGATCAGCTCCAGATCCAGTTTTCAGCTTCTCAAATTGGTAAGATCTAAATCTTTTGTATTTCCATTTGAGGTTCTCAGTTAAGATGTCTCATCATACCAATCTTGATGAAAATATTGAGGGATCTGATAACTTCCGAGCCTAGAATTATAGGATCTACCTAGTTTCGAAAGAAAATGAATTGGACTCTTACATCAGTGAAGAGGTTCCAAATCTGGAGGGAGATGAGGCTAAGTCCTTACAAAAAAAGAAATTGATCATGGCTAAGAGGATTATTTATGATTCAATCAAGGATCACCTTATACCATAGGTGTCCTCCCTAAAGAAACCTAAAGCAATGTTTGATGCCCTGACTAAAGCAATGTTTGATTCCCTGACCAAACAATTTGAAGGAAAGAACATAAATCAGAAAATGACTTTGAGGAACCAATTGAAGAATGTGAAGATCAAGAATATAGAAACCATACAATCATACTTCACAAGGGTCTCCCAGATCAAAGAACAACTTGAAGCGGTGGATGAATAAGTGGAGAATGTAGAAATTGTGATGACTACCTTGAATGGTCTCCCTAGATCATGGGACTCCTTCATTCAAGGGATTTGTGCAAGAAGGAAGCTAGTCAAGTTTAGTAGGCTGTGGGAAGAATGCTCAAAAGAAGAAGCTAGAATAATAGCCCGAGAAGAAAATATGGGAAGTGAATTTCAATCTCTCACAGTACAATCTAAGAAGATCAGAACAGACTATCACAAAGGTAAGCACTCCCACAACAAACATAACCCTATAAGGTCTAGTAGAAATTTACTTAAATTCAGATGCTATACATGTGATGAAAGAGGACACTTTGCCAGAGATTTTCCTAGAAACAAAAATGGCTCTCACAAGAAGAAGGGAAACAATACTTGCTTTGGCTGCAGTGATGAAATAGAAGATATACCAGATGGATGTCAAGACTGCTTTCTTGAATGGTGCAGTAGAAGAGGAAGTGTATGTGGAGCAACCACTGAGTTTTGAGACACATGACAGGGAAAATCATGAGTGTTAATTGAATAAATCCTTGTACAGTTTAAAACAAGCACTCAAGACATGGTATGGTAAAATTGACAGCTTCCTATCTAGTTTGGGATTTACCAAGAGTAAAGCAGATTCCAACATTTACTACAAGTTCGAAGATGGGAACCTATTAATACTCATACTGTATGTAGATGATCTGTTTGTAACATGTGTGAATGGGTTGACTGTTGATATGAAGAGGAAGCTTGCTACCAAGTTCGAGATGAAGGACATGGGTATGATGCACTACTTTCTAGGCATGGAGGTGTGGAAGAATGCAGATTGAATCTCCCTAGGACAAGGGAAGTATGCAGTAGAGATCCTGAAGAGGTTTGGAATGATGGACTGCAAGGCCATGACCACACCTATGGCATCAAACCTAAAGCTTTTAAGTGATGCTTCATCAGAGTCGGTTGATGCTACGATGTATCGTCAGATGATTGGGTCCTTGATGTACCTGAAGAATATGAGACCATATATTTTCTTTGTTGTGAACACATTGAGCCAGTTCCTGACAAATCTTAGACATGTTCACCTAATTGATACAAAGCATATTCTGAGGTACCTGAAGGGTACAGTTGATTATGGAATCAAGTATGAGTTGGATCAAAAGATTAGCCTGGAAGGTTATGTTGATTCAGATTGGGCAGTCAGCGCCATTGGTAGGAAGAGCACTTTAGGGTGCTGCTTCAGTATGGGATCAGGTGTGATCTCTTGGTTTAGAAGGAAATAATCTTGCATGGCACTAAGTACAGCTGAAGCATAGTATGTCGTAGCTCGTTCAGGTAGTTGTGAGGTAGTATGGTTGAGGAAGCTACTGTCTGATTTGTTTGATCTCCAATTAGATGCTATTTGTATATATTGCGAAAACCACAGTTGTGTGAAGTTGTTTGAGAACCCAGTGTTCCATGAAAATTCAAAGCATATCAAGATCAAATATTACTATATCAGGGACATGGTGCAGAGAGGAGCAGTGAAGCTCTAGTATGTTGCGATGAACGAGCAGATAGATGATGTGTTGACCAAGCCATTGGCCATAGTGAAGTTCGAGTAATTTAGGGAGAAGCTTGATGTTCTTCATATCGAGGTTCCCTCCAAGGGGAGATGATGAGTCCAAGAGCCTTTCTGACATGGTAGGATTGGTTCCTTCCATGGTAAGATATAAGTGCAGGATCCATTCTGATGTGACCGAGGGATGTATTCCCACATGATTAGATGTAAGTGCAGAGCCATTTTGATGTGACTGCGGGATGTGTTCCCACATGATTAGATGTAAGTGCAGAGCCATTTTGATGTGACTGCGGGATGTGTTCCCACATGATTAGATGTAAGCGCATAGCCTTTCTTACATGGTTGTTGAATGTGTTCCTCCCATGGTAAGATACAAGTGCTGAGCCTTTTTGACATCGTTTTTGGATGTGTTCCTCCCATGGTTAGATGTAAGTGCTGAGCCTTTCTGACATGGTTGTTAGATGTGTTCCTCCCATGGTTAGATGTAAGTGCAGAGCCTTTCTTACATGGCCATTGAATGTGTTCCTCACATGGTAAGATTTAAGTGTTGAAGCCTTTCTCACATGGTTGTTGGATGTGTTCCTCCCATGGTCAGATGTGAGTGCTGGGCCTTTCTGACATGGTTGTTGGATGTGTTCCCCCCATGGTCAGATGTAAGTGTTGGGAATTCCTTTCTGACATGGTTGTTGGATGTGTTCGTCCCATGGTCAGATGTAAGTGCTGGGCGGGCCTTTTTGACTAAGGGTTAGATATAAGCGCTGAAGAAGACCTACATGGAAGCTAGGCCTACAACCAACATGAAAAAGGGATAGCTCTGTAGAAATTCCTATGAAGAGAAGAATCAACAGATAGCACTAGTGATGATGACCCACTGATGATCTAGTAGTGATGATCCAGATCTAGTGATGATCCATATCCAGTGATGATCCAGATCTAGAGATGAAGATGACTTGAAGATGAAGATAACTTGATGATGATCCAAATGATATAGAGAAGAAGACTTGTGCTGATAAATTGTGTCGAGAGAATACCTTCCTAGTTAAGAGGGAGCGTCGATGTATTTTTAACTTTAGAATGTATTCACTTGTATATTTTACGTATTGTACCCCAACGTTTATTCTGGGAAGTATCATTAGAGGAAATTTGGGGTCTAAAATGGGCCTTATAAGAAAACGTGCCAAAATAAGTTTTTGTGAGTTGGAATTCAAGAACCAATAGAATTTCAATAAAATAAGTCAACCATAATGGTTGAATTGACATATTTGTCATTAAAAAAAACTATTTTTTTTGTTCGTATTTTTGACATATCTCATTGTGTTTTTACTCCAATTTCGATCGGTAGAGCTCGTTGGATGCGGAATTAAATTCCGCATCCAACGAGCTCTCCCAATCGAAATTTGAGTAAAAACACAGGGAGATATGTCGAAAATACGAACACAAAAAGTAGTTTTTTTCTTTCTTCCTCTAAAATTAATCAATATTATTTTATTATTTTAACTATTATTTTATTATTTTAACTGTTATTTTATTATTTTCCTTAGGAGGTCCATTTTAGACCCCAAAATTCCTCTAATGATTTAATGTAATTGAGTCATTTCATGCCCCAATGTTCCTATGGGGAGATTCAATAATGTAAATAAGTCATGTAAAGCCATAGAGGGTAACCCTCCTTATTGATCAAGAGTTAAAGTCCCTGCAATTGTGGGGCCCTAAGGTTATTAGACTCTCCTAGAGAAGTCGGCCCTAGTGAGTTATTTCCAAGTCAAGAATTAGTATAAATAGAGAGTGAGCCTCTCTATTTATCACACATTCACTCACACTCAGTTGTAGCACATAATTGAGAGAGAAAGAAGAAGCCAGGACAAGAGAGAGAGAGAGTATTGTTGTCGATAGATCATCTTATAGTTTTTGGTTTTTCTTTTGGTGTTGATTCTATCTCTAAGGAAGTTGCGGGGTTTTCTCCTTCATGGTTTCCCTGAGGAAAATATTTATGTCTATTGTCTCTTATGTTTGATTGATCTGCTTGTTATTCTCTCAGTTAATGATCCTGAGATAATACTGTCTAAATGATAAAAATCTAACAATAAACAATTGGGTTTCACTTGATACTAAGGAAACAAGCCAATAACATATGGGTTCCTTGGAATTACTCAGCTAAGCCAACACTCACCTCAAAAACATAGTCAACCAACTAATAGATGGGTTTCTTAGACTGCTAAGGCTATGGAAAGGTATAATTGCTAGGCTAGTCAGCTCAAACCCAGAGCTAAGGAAACCCACACCATATCTGGCTTGGCCTCCACAACTCCTACACCACCAAACACAAAGAAGTATTCCCTTCACTGCTACACATTCCCTCTAGCCATACCTTCCATTCTAGTGTTCTACTGGTTGTGCAGGAAAGGCTTACCAACCCCTCTTAATATGTCTCTGTGGTTCCTCTCTTTACTAGGCTTATCATCCAATTCTGTCCCTCCTCTACTCCTAAGTCTTCAAACCAAAATATGGACGTATAACACAACAATCCACAAGGAAAAAAAAAGTACAAAGGATTCACTCTATAACACAGTGAAAATCACTGCGGAACCAATCGTCTGCGACTCTGGATAGAAGAACAATGCATAATCATGAGTGAACGACTCCTTCGTCCCTCGTGAATAATGATAATTAACAGAATGAATTCCCCCCCTTTAGGTAAAATCCAGATGATCTACTACACACGCATTCACGTGGGTTTTGCTTGCTGTAGAAGAAAGAATATGGGTTCCCCCAAACTACAGAGTTGCAGGCTTGCTCAGTCATGAAATCAATTGCCATGCTTTCTCTGCCCAAGGCATTAACTGCCTCAACCATTTTCCTACAAGAAAATTGAATCACTAAGTACCTAGAATGAACTAGGGTAGATGGGTCAAAGAACGGGAAACTTTTACACAGATCTATAGCTAAGATCAAACATCAAACAAATCGACGACCCACAGTGATTTCGCTGATTCAAATAACATGTCTTAACAAACCCTTGATGTGTGCTATTAGGTCATGTTTTTGTATTCCATTGTTTTTCATGTTTTTATTCATATTTTGAATCTTGCTTTTACTTTTTGTTCCTAAAAATTTTGTTGATAGAGTCAAATTTAATTTTAAACTTTTATTCTCATGATTTTTTATTTCTTAGCTTAGTTTTACAAGTTTTTGCTTTGATTTTATAAATGGAAGGGTTTTATAAGGCATATGTGGATTAAAAAGGTTTTTTAAAATAGCATTAAAGCCAAATTAGATCCCTAAACCAAGTGCAAACCATCATCATTAGCCTAAAGTTGTGAAATCATTAAAATAGATTTTCTTGTAGCGCAAAGCAGAAATTGATACACTAGAGCGCTACAAGAAAATCGCCCGAGCTAAAATCATGATTTTTTGGTCAAAATTCTTCGGTGTTCTCATCTCTGAGGTCTCAATCATATTGTATGATGTATTTGATACGTGTCTTGCATAGTTTAATCACTGAAACAGGTGGATGATCATCATAAGGGTGAGATCGTGGCGATTTTATGCAGAACAGATAAATGATGACAGTGGAGTGTAATGAGACAAACTATTTGGGATTATGTTTTTCATTTAAAGGACACGAGAAATAAGTGAAGATCGTGGTGAGAAGATAGTGCTGAGAAATCAGGATTTGGTAACTGAACGAGAAATTAGGGTTTTCAGTAGCTGCTGGCTGGAGCAGTCTAGGCATTTGAAGATAGGTGGAGCATGCAATTCAACACTTGACCATTAAAATAGCCACATTCCAATGCTTGAATTGGTCTTCTTAACAGGTAGCCCACGTGCCATTGCTAGGGTTTTCTAATTTGGGGCTTTTCTAAAAAAATCATTAATAACAAATTTAAAGGTTGAATATTAGTTTTAAGACCCAATCCATGATATATGATGACTTATTCACCAATACATTCAAAGTATTCATCATTTGAACAATAGTATTCAGAGCAGAGCTTGTTGGAGTTTCCTGAACTATATTTTAGGTCAGTCTGTTGAGATTTGAAGATATTTAGACTGTGGAATATCGAAAGAAGCTGATTAACCTTAGTAGAGATGAAAAAAAGTGGGAAAACAAACAGGGCTGAGCCCTTTGACCTAAGCTGGGTGAAGAATTTTCCACAATGTGCACAGTTATTTTTAGATGCAGGATGGTTAACATTCTTTAAGAAGATTGAAGGATATCAGGCAGAGGTGTCCTATAGATTTGCTCAATGCCTGGACAGAGACATAGTGTCTTTTGACACCTTAAAGTTTAAGTTGACTAAGGAATTGATAGCTGAGGCAACATGGATCTTGGACGAGGGAGAGTTATGGTTTAAAAAGGTTCGATTCACCTTCAATGCTCAGCAATACTTGTTTCCTGGTGTGATTCCAGATTGGGGAAAAGATGTCCCAATCCAAAACTTCAAACCTGAATGGATTGAGCCCATTAAAGTCTTGCAGAGTTATGCCACTTGTGAGGCAGATTTGCATTTGTTTTCAAATATCACTTTAGGTTTCTTCAGCATATTAGTGATGAGTCCAAAATGAACTTACCTTTCTTCTTTCTGAAAAGTCTACAAAAGATGTCATGCAGAGTTAGAGAGCACCAAGATCATACAAAGCAGTATTTTTTCCATCATGGAATCATCAAGCTTATCATAAGCACTGTTTTGCAGAATAAGGGGAAGACTTGGGATTATTTCATCTTCTGGTCTGGTTGCAAAACTGATCAAGAACAACAATGACAAAGAAGACAGGTAGACAAAGGTCAAGCTTTGACTAAGAAGCTTAGGAAAAAGGTAGCAGTCAAGGATGAAGAAAAGGTTGAACCAGAAGAAGTTTCAAACAAAGAAAATAAAAATTCTGAGTTTGAACAGCAAATTAATGAGAATGAGAGCAATAATTTACAGTCAGAAATCAAAGAAGCTAAGCCTATTGTGGATGTAATACCTACAAAAATAGTTCAAGGTGTTGAAGAAGACATTGAGGAACAAAATAAGAGTCATATTATAGTTTTATCAGATGAACATGAAAAATGCCTATTTGATGATGATAAAATTCCCGTCACAGATGAAACTAGGGTTTTTGCTGATCAAGAGCTTCACACTCATTGTGATAAGGAAGCAGCTTCAAAAAGGAAGAAGATGAAGGTGGTTGATTTTTCTACAATCATTCATCAAGGAAAGACTCTCAAAATGTTGGGAGAGATTGCTCCAGTTTGGAGACCTAAAACAAGACCTAAAAACAAACTAAGGCTAAACATGAAAAAGTTGTTGAATCCTAAACTTGCTAAAGAAAAAGTTACACTGATAGAGGATTCATCTTCTGAAGATAAATTGGATGAAAGGCCAAAAGAATCAAAAAGAAAATCTGCCATGACTGATACCAAGATCTCTGATATATTTTTAGAAATTCGAAATCAAATGATACAGGAACAACAACTAAATGAGACAAAGATTTCTTGTTCAGAGAAGAGGGAGACAATTGAAGAGGAAGCTCCATGCAATGCTGAAAATGAATAATTTCCAAAGTTTCCTATAACTTCTTCAGAACTCATGGAAGAGGATGAGGAGATTTATAAAAAATTAAAGATCCCATGGATACCTGAGGGGCTGCAAACATCAAGAGGAGACATGTGTATTGATTCAAAACAAGAGAATTTACAAAAAAGTATAAAGCAATATAAGTACTAGGCTGAGTACAGGAAACTAATGATGGCTTAGTCATTGCAAATAGAAAGCTCAGAGAGGATTTGGAGGAAGTAAACAATCAGTATCAGGAGTTAATTATAGTTTCAAGAGAAGCACTAAAAAGGAAAAGGCAAACAGAAAGACAGTTTACAGTGTTGAAGTAAACCATCCAGGACCTGCAACAGCATAATGAAGAGCTAACAAGGAAGATTGCAGATATGGAGAAACATCAATTGAAGGCAAGAAGAAAAGCTCAAGCCTTGGAAGGGATTTCCTTACTAGCTGAAGCAGCTAAGGATCTGTAAAGTTAGTTAAGATAATCAGTTATTAGTTAGGTTTGAAAGTTACTTTATTTTTGTAAGTATTATTTAGATGAAACTCTTCGATGGGGAGACTAAAAAACAGTTAGGGTTTAGTTACTTAACCAATTTTGGATATTAGTATAAATGTAAGTCTCAAAGAAGACAAAGGGTTCGATTTTTTGCTGACAAGGGGAGGTCATCAGGCTAGTTTATGAGCTAAGTAAAGACTCTTATGTGTATTTTGAGGATTGAATTATGAAATATATGCACTATATGCCCTTCAGTTTATTGTCTAGTTTCATTTATAACTTGTGTTAGTTACTTAGCTGGTATATTAATTGCTTGTTTAATGTTTTTATGCTTGGAATTCTTGCCAACTATGGGTGAAATTCAGTATTGTGTTTTCTGTTGGATTATGGTTTATATGTTATGCATCTTAGCCATTCAATGCTCATGATTTAGTGTTTACTTTGGTTTTATGAATGTTTTCCCTCTTGTCTTCAAATTGCTCAACCAAAAAACCTTGAAAACCCTAAAAACCCTATTTTACTTTATTGAGATTATTGAGATTGTGTTGGCTTGTTCTCTTGTAGTTTGGGAACAATTTCTGGCACTAACATCTTTGGCGCCGTTTCCAGGGAACGAAGTTGAAAAAATATTTTTCCCTGGGATACTTATCATTTCACTGGTTTTTAGAGGTGAACTTAAACAAACAAATATTAAAGACTACTTTTCACCAGTTTGTCACAGTGACTACTAAGGGAGTTGGAACAAGAAACATACCTAGTTCACCTTTGCAGTTGGGTGTTTCAGACCCAGAACAGATACTAAAAATAGCTAGAAGAATTAGAAGGTCTTAGTCATCACCAACCCTATGTAACCTTGATCAATTAGATATTACATCACCTTTATCTGATTTGAAAAGAGAAGAAGAAACCTCACCTTGGTTGAAACCTATAATTCCTATCAGTAATTTTCAAGTTTTCATTGATCCTCAATCCTTCAAAAAAGAAAAAACAATATCTCTTGGTAAAATTCCTCTATTTCATCTAAAAGTTGGTAAAACTCCATTTCAGCAAAGTTCCTGTCAAGTCTTTCCATCACCAAATTCAGTCAACCTAAAAATGGAAGCCCAAAATTAGCTAGTAGATATGATGGACCGAATGGTTGCAACTCGGTATGCACCTTTAGTTTTGCCTCAGCCTTTGAATGTACTCCCTGGAGGTGATTATCAGAAATACCTGCCTAGGTTTAATGGACATGGTGAAACTACAGCTGAGGAGCACTGGGAATCCTTTCTCAGTTATGCTGATAAGCAGAATATTGAAGCTAAGGATGTATGGATGAGGATCTTTGTACAAAGCCTTGATTGAGATATCAGAAAATGGTTTAGGGAGTTACCTACAAATTCTATCACTATCATAGAGGAGCTTTGGGACCTTTTCACGAGACAATGGGGTGACATCAAGGATCATACCTATTATATAACTGAATTTGGAGCCCTTAGGAGAAAGAAGGATGAAACCATGGCTGATTTTTCAAAAAGATTCAATAAAATGTATGGCAAAATTCCTGTAGAGATAAAACCTTCAGAAACATATACAAAACTTACATATGCAAATGCTTTTGATCATGAATTTTCCTTACTTCTAAGAGAAAGAAGACCTGTTTCTTTACTGAACATGCAGGATGCAGCATTAGAAATAGAATCTAATATATTGACTTCTAATAGATTGAAGAAGGAAACAACTCAACGAATATATGACAGGAAGGGTGAGAAGGAAGTAGTTCCAGGGGTTTCAACATCCCATTCTACAGAAAGTAAAATTGATGAAATGGCCAAGCTAGTTAAGATCCTGACTACAAAATTAAACAAGTTGGAACTAGAAAAGAATTCAAACAAACCTGTTCAAGAGGGTGAGAGAAACCCTAACAATCAAAACCAATTTAGAAGACAGTTTGCACCTCGTTTCATACCTGGAGAGAGAAGAAACAATGATATACAGCGAGAAAGGAGAGAAATTGAGGATCAAAGAGTACCACCCCCTCTTCAGAATAATGTTGTTGATGAAGAAAAAATTGAAGAGGAAGTGTTATTTGAAGATACAGACCAAGATATGAATTATTTTGGAGAACAAGTAACAGAGGGTTTTGTTACTAAAGAAGAGTTTTTAAATTTAGAATACTATGATGCTGATATGTTTGAAATAGAAAATGATTTAAATCTTGAAATGACTGCTGTAATTGCTGATGCATATCAGACTGAGCCAAAGAAAACATTGAATTTGAGGTCAGGTCCAAAGCAAGTAGTTCAAAATCCAAAGAAAAAGGTAGTTGTACCTACTAAACAACAATCCGATCCTGTGTTAGAGAAAAAACAAATTCAGGATAAACAAAAGAAGAATGTGGAGGTTGAGGAGGTAAACAAAAATGTGCAGAATTTTAATCTGGAAAATGAATTAGGAAAAATTAAGATCCCTATGCCTTTTACTAAATTAATGAAGAATCCTTCTTACAAAGAATCAGTTCTTAAAATGATTGGTTCAGCAAACAGTCAGCCTCTTTCTGATACAGTGAATCTACAAGAAGAAAATCCTAAAATCTTTATTGGATCAACTTTGGCTAAAAAGACTGAGAATGAAGCAAGTGCATCACCCCCATTCTACATCACACTAACTATTCATGAACAAATGATACATAACTGTCTTTTGGATTCAGGAGCATCACATAACTTAATGCCAAAGGCTATCATGGAGGCTCTAGGTTTGAGTATAACAAAAACCTATCATGATTTGTATGCTTTTGATTTACGAGCTGTAAAATGTTTGGGAGTGATTAAAGATATGGTTGTCAGTTTGGTTAGTTACCAATGAAGAGTGTGATTATGGATGTGGTAGTAGCAGACATTACACCTAAATTTGGATTACTTCTTTCTAGATCTTGGGCAAAGAAAGTTGGTGGAACTTTGCAAATGGATTTAACATATGCTACTATTCTTGTGTTTGGAGGAGAAAACAGAAGGCTGTACAGAGAACTACAATTTTCCTATATTGTGACAGATGACAAGAACCCTACAAATCATCCCCTGTATACTGTTGATAAGGATTTGGGTACTTGTATGTTACATTTTAGTGATGATGATGATATTGCTGGTATGTTACAGGTTGAAAAGGAACAGACAGTTAGATGCAACGGGGTACAAGAAGATGAACTTTGGCAATTATACTTTTGATGGATCATCTTGTAAAGAAGGTGCTGGAACAATGGTTCTCTTAATATCTCCTGGCGGTGAAACCATAAAGCTGATGTACAAATTAAAATTTATTACCACCAATAATACTGCTGAATATGAAGCTTTTCTGTTAGGTTTGAAAGCTGCTAAAGATTTAGGCATTCAACAGATTTCTGTATATGGCGACTCCGTGTTGGTTGTTCAACAGGCGAGGAACAACTATCAAGTGAAACAAGATTTGTTGAAAGTCTACCGAAATGAGAGATGGGATATGATTGACAATTATTTTGTAGCTTTTAACATTACCTATATTCCTAGGGACCATAATCAGACTGCTGATTCATTGGCCTTAGCAGCTACACATTTTAGAATTCCCAAAACCACACAACTAAAGTATCCTATTGAGGTTAGGTACAGACCTTCTGTGCCTGATAATGTAAAACAGTGGAAATTTTTTGAATATGACATTGAAAGAAAAATATTTTTGGAGCTTATAGATCAGTTTTCTAATTCCCTCATTAATCAAGAAGAAGATGATGAGGATGAAGATTTTGAAGATATTGCTGAAAATGAAATTGTTGGCCACAAGATTATTGAACTAAAAGGTAATTTCATTCCTAAAGGTTTGGTGCCTTTAGAAAGGATATTTTCAAAAGATGATACACTTTTAAAACCTATTGTACAATCTTCAGAAGAGAATGTGGTGGATTGTAACATTGGTACTGCAGGACATCCAAGAATGGTGAATATTTCGAAAGCACTCACAGCAGAATAGAGAAACAGGTACATTAAGTTGTTAAAGGAGCATGTTGATGTTTTTGCATGGTCTTATGAATACCTGAGGACATATGATATTGGAATTATAAAACATAAGGTACCTTTAAAACTGAATTTCAAACCTTTCAGGAAGAAAATTAGGAAGATAAATCCAGCTTTGTTTCCTGTTATTGAAAAAGAGGTGAAGAAGTTATTAGATGCCAAGATCATTGTTCCTCTTAGGTATTCCTCATGGGTTGCTAATTTAGTTCCTGTCAGGAAGAAGAATGGAGAAATCAGACTGTGTGTTGACTTTAGAAATCTGAATAGGTCTTCACTGAAAGATAATTATCCTCTGCCTAAAATAGAACAAATATTGCAGAAGGTAGTTGGGGCACAAAGGATTCCTATGGTTGATGGTTTTTCAGGATATAATCAAATTTCTATGCATCCTGATGATAAAGAAAAAATAGCTTTTACTACTCCCTGGGGGACTTTAATGTATGATAAAATCCCTTTTGGGTTAATGAATGCAGGAGAAAATTTTCAAATAGCTATGGATATAGCCTTTGTTGGGGAAAGAGATAAGTTTGTGGTGATTTACTTAGATGATATCATAGTCTTTTCACAATCAGATGATGAACATCTAAAACATTTGAAACTAACTTTTCTTAAATGCAGAAAATATGGTTTATCTCTTAATCCAAAGAAGTCACACTTTGCTGTATAGGAATGAATATTATTGGGTCATTTAGTCTCAGCTGATGACATAAGGATTGATCCAGAGAGGGTGAAAGCAATACTAAAAATAAGTCTGCCAAGGAGTAAAGAAGATGTACAATCTTTCATTGAAAAAATCAATTTTCTGCGTTGGTTTATACCAAATTTTGTTGAGACTATCAAACAGATTACAGTAATGCCGAAGAAGGATCAAGAAGTCAGGTGGACCGCAGAAGTAAAGAATTCATTCGAAAAAATTAAGATGGCTCTTATTGAAGCTCCAGTGTTAGTAAGTCCAGATTTTACAAAGGAATTTCTAACCTTTTCTTTTGCATCTGAAGATACATTGGCTGCTGTTTTATTATAGAAGAATAAGGATGGTCTTGAACAGCCTATTGCATTATGCAACAAAACTCTTAGAGATTCTGAATTAAAATACAGTATTTTAGAAAAACAAGATTATTCTTTGGTGAACACTTTGAATTTTTTTAGAATCTATGTTTTGCACTCCAAATTTATTGCATATGTGCCTAATGCTACTATAAAAGATGTTTTGACTCAACTTGACAGTGAGGGAAAAAGAGGAAAGTGGATTGCTAAAATCATGGAGTATGATGTGGATATAATACCTACAAAGCTAGTAAAGGGACAAGGTTTAGCTAAACTGTTAGCTAAATCAAATTGCCAAGCTTTAGGATTGCATTTGATGGTAGAACAACCAGCAGAAGCAGAAAATCAAGCAGAGCTGGAGAAAGAGAAGACTATGGATTTCTATTCAGCATCCTCATGGTATGCAGATATTGTATATTTTCTATTGTACTTGCAATGTCCTGAACACTTAGATAAAAAATCTGCTAGGTCTTTGAAGTTAAAAACTACTAAGTACTATTTGATAGAACAACAACTATTTTGTCAAGATCCAGGGGGTATTCTACTTAGATGCTTAGATAAAACTGAAGTTGAAGGAGTAATTTCTAAATCTCATGAAGGTGCTTGTGGAGGTCATAAGTATTGGAAGGCAATAGCATATAAAATTCTAAGAGCTGGATACTATTGGCCTTCTTTATTTTAAGATGTATATCAGCAGGTAAGAACATGTATCCCTTGTCAGAAATTTGCTGGTAAACAAAAGTTGCTATCATTACCTTTAAAACCAATTGCAGTAAGTGCCCCTTTTCAGCAGTGTGGTTTGGACTTTATAGGAGAGATAAATCCATCTTCCTCATGGCAACATAAGTGGATTTTGACAGCAACAGACTTCTTTACTAAGTGGGTGGAAGCTATCCCCACAAGGAATGCCACGGATAAAGTGATTATAGATTTTATTGAAGAAAATATCCTTAGTAGATTTGGATGTCCACAGAGAATATTAACTGATAATGCAAAAGATTTTAAGTCTAAGGCTATGGGGGCATTTTGTGAAAAGAATGGCATCCTGTTGAAGCATTCAACCCCTTACTATCCTCAAGGTAATGGTTTTGCTGAGTCCTTAAATAAAAACATTATTCAGAGTATCAGAAAATTGCTGAAGTATAATAAAAGATCATGGGATTCTATGTTGAAGTATGCATTATGGGCAGACAGAATAACAGTCAAACAAGCAATTGGAACTTCTCCTTTCCAACTAGTATATGGTACAAATGCAGTTTTTCCTGTTCAGTTGGGTATCCCAGTGATGAATTTTTTTCAAGACTGTCAAGAAGAACCTAATGATATGCAAAGAATAATTTATGCAATGATAGAGTTACAACAGAATAAAGAAAAAGTGGAAGAAAAGGCACAGCTATACAAGTTGAATATTAAAGAAATATTTTATAGGAAGATCAAAGACAATACTTTTTCAGTAGGAGACATGGTTTTGAGATAGGATGCTAGGAAGGAGCAAAAGGGAAAACATGGAAAGTTTGATAACCTTTGGTTTGGTCCTTTTATAGTATCTAAGTTTTTGGAAAACAATACTTTTGTTCTATAGACCTTGGAGGATGAGGAATTGTCTAGTCCAGTTAATGGACGATTCCTCAAGCATTTCTACAATTTTTGAGATACATTTTGGATTTTCATTGTATATACCAGTGTGAATAAACATAATAAGGACTCCATAACCCAATGGAAATTTTGTAGATTAGCAGGTAATAGTACAGAAGGCATTGGTCTCCAGGTTCTTGAAGCCTCACAAGGAGGACTTCATCCTGCAGCAGGAGCCAGATGTTAGGTCATGTTTTTGTCTTCCATTGTTTTTCATGCTTTTATTCATATTTTGAATCTTGCTTTTACTTTTTGTTCCTAAAAATTTTGTTGATAGAGTCAAATTTAATTTTAAACTTTTATTCTCATGATTTTTTATTTCTTAGCTTAGTTTTACAAGTTTTTGCTTTGATTTTATAAATTGAAGGGTTTTATAAGGCATATGTGGATTAAGAAGGTTTTTTTAAAATAACATTAAAGCCAAATTAGATCGCTAAACCAAGTGCAAACCATCATCATTAGCCTAAAGTTGTGAAATCATTAAAATATATTTTCTTGTAGCGCAAAGCAGAAATTGATACACTAGAGCGCTACAAGAAAATCGTGCGAGCTAAAATCATGATTTTTTGGTCAAAATTCTTCGGGGTTCTCATCTCTAAAGTCTCAATCATGCTATATGATGTATTTGATATGTGTCTTGCATAGTTTAGTCACTGAAACAGGTGGATGATCATCATAAGGGCGAGATCATGGCAATTTTATGTAGAACAGACAAATGATGACAGTGGAGTGTAATGAGACAAACTATTTGGGATTATGTTTTTCATTTAAAGGACACGAGAAATAAGTGAAGATCGTGGTGAGAAGATAGTGCTGAGAAATCAGGATTTGGTAACTGAACGAGAAATTAGGGTTTTCAGTAGCTGCTGGCTGGAGCAGTCTAGGCATTTGAAGATAGGTGGAGCATGCAATTCAACACTTGACCATTAAAATAGCCACATTCCAGCGCTCAAACTAGTCTTCTTAACAGGTAGCCCGCGTGCCATTGCTAGGGTTTTCTAATTTGGGTCTTTTCTAAAAAAATTATTAATAACAAATTCGAAGGCTGAATATTAGTTTTAAGACCCAATCCATGATATATGATGACTTATTCACCAATACATTCAAAGTATTCATCATTTGAAGGGTAGTATTCATAGCATAGCTTGTTGGAGTTTCCTGAACTGTATTTTAGGTTAGTCTGTTGAGATTTGAAGATATCTAGACTGTGGAATATCGATAGAAGCTGTTTAACCTTAGTAGAGATGAAAAAATGTGGGAAAACAAACAGGGCTGAGCCCTCTGACCTAAGCTGGGTGAAGAATTTTCCACAATGTGCACAGTTATTTTTAGATGTAGGATGGTTAACATTGTTTAAGAATATTGAAGGATATCATGCAGAGGTGTCCTATAGATTTGCTCAATCCCTGGATAGAGACATAGTGTCTTTTGACACCTTAAAGTTCAAGTTGACTAAGGAATTGATAGCTGAAGCAACAGAGATCTTGGATGAGGGAGAGTTATGGTTTAAAAAGGTTCCATTCACCTTCAATGCTCAGCAATACTTGCTTCCTGGTGTGATTCCTTATTGGGGAAAAGGTGTCCCAATCCAAAACTTCAAACCTGAATGGATTGAGCCCATTAAAATCTTGCAGAGTTATGTTACTTGTGAGGGCAGATTTGCATTTGTTTTCAAATATCACTTTAGTTTTCTTTAGCATATTAGTGATGAGTAAAAAATGAAATTACCTTTCTTCTTTCTGAAAAATTCTACAAAATATGTCATGCAGAGTTAGAGAGCACCAAGATCATACAAAACATGCTATTTTCCATCATGGACTCATCAAGCTTATCATAGGCACTGTTTTACAGAATAAGGGGAAGACTTGGGATTATTTCATCTTCTGGTCAGGTTTCAAAACTGATCAAGAAGAATAGTCACATAGAAGACAGGTAGACAAAGGTCAAGCTTTGACTAAGAATCTTAGGAAAAAGGTAGCAGTCAAGGATGAAGAAAAGGTTGAACCAGAAGAAGTTTCAAACTAAGAAAATAAATTTTTTGAGTTTGAACAACAAATTAATAAGAATGAGAGCAAGACTTTACAGTCAGAAATCAAAGAAGCTGAGCCTGTTGTGGATGTAATACCTACAAAAATAGTTCAAGCTGTTGAAGAAGAAATTGAGGAACAAAAGAAGAGTCCTATTATAGTTTTATCAGATGAAGATGAAAAACGCCTATTCGATGATGATAAATTCCTGTCACTGAAGAAACTAGGGTTTTTGTTGATCAAGAGCTTCACACTCATTGTGATAAGGAAGCAGTTTCAAAAAGGAAGAAGATGAAGGTGGTTGATTTTGCTACAATCATTCATCAAGGAAAGACTCTAAAAATGTTGGGAGAGATTTCTCCATTTTGGAGACCTAAAACAAGACCTAAAAATGAACTAAGGCTAAACATGAAAAAGTTGCTGAATCCTAAACTTGCTAAATAAAAAGTTACACTGATAGAGGATTCATCTTCTGAAGATAAATTGGATGAAAGGCCAAAAGAATCACAAAGAAAATATGCCATGACTGATACCAAGATCTCTGATATATTTTTAGAGATTCGAAATCAAATGATACAGGAACAACAACTAAATGAGACAAAGATTTCTTGTTCAGAGAAGAAGGAGACAGTTGAAGAGGAAGCTCCATGCAATGCTAAAAATGAAGAATTTCCAAATTTTCCTGTAACTTCTTCAGAACTGATGGAAGAGGATGAGGAGATTTATAAAAATTAAAGATCCCATGGATACCTGAGGGGCTGCAAACATCAATAGGAAACAGGTGTATTGATTAAGAACAAGAGAATTTACAAAGAAGTATAAAGCAATATAAGTATCAGGTTGAGTACATGCAGGAAATTAATGATGGCTTAGTCATTGCAAACAGAAAGCTTAGAGAGGATTTGGAGGAAGTAAATAGTCAGTATTAGGAGTTAATTACAGTTTCAAGAGAAGCACTAAAAAGGAAAAGGCAAACAAAAAGACAGTTTACAGAGTTGAAGCAAACCATCCAGGACCTGCAATAGCATAATGAAGAGCTAACAAGGAAGATTGTAGATATGGAGACAAATCAATTGAAGGCAAGAAGAAAAGCTCAAGCCTAGGAAGGGATTGCCTTACTAGCTGAAGTAGCTAAGGATCTGTAAAGTTAGTTAAGATAATCAGTTATTAGTTAGGTTTGAAAGTTACTTTATTTTTGTAAGTATTATTTAGATGAAACTATTCGATGGGTAGACTAAAAAACAGTTAGGGTTCAGTTACTTAACCAATTTTGGAGAATATTATAAATGTAAGTCTCAAAGAAGACAAAGGGTTCGATTTTTTGCTGACAAGGGGAGGTCATCAGGTTGGTTTATGAACTAAGTAAAGACTCTTATGTGTATTTTGAGGACTGAATTATGAAATATATGCACTATATTCCCTTTAGTTTATTGTCTAGTTTCATTTATAACTTGTGTTAGTTACTCAGCTGGTATATTCATTGCTTGTTTAATGTTTTTATGCTTGGAATGCTTGCCAACTGTAGGTGAAATTCAGTATTGTGTTTTTTGTTGGATTATGGTTTATATGTTATGCATCTCAGCCATTCAATGCTCATGATTTAGTTTTTACTTTGGTTTTATGAATTTTTTCCCTCTTGTCTTCAAACTGCTGAACCAAAAAACCTTGAAAACCCTAAAAAACCTATTTTACTTTATTGAGATTATTGAGATTGTGTTGGCTTGTTCTCTTGTAGTCTGGGAACAATTTCTGGCACTAACATGCGCAAAATTTCAATGTAATCCGCTTCATCAAGTTTGGAGTCCATCGTTGATCTACTCAGTACATGGATCCAACGGACCACACAATTTCCACAGATTCAACTGGCAAGTTGTTTAACATGAGCTAGTAGGTGTGGAATTCTATCCAAAAGGATTTAATTCCGATTTCGCATCTGCTTGGGTGACTTGGGAGACAAAAGAACAAAGTTTTTTAAACAATGTTTTTGTGAGGATTGAACCTACAATCTCTCACCTTCCATCTGCTGGATATCTCCCCACCCCGTCCCTTGTGGAATCATGCCACCATCTCTTTAACATTTTGCAGTCTCGTAGCTAGTTGTGGTATTATATTAATTTGTATAGTTACAGGATATATCCAAATATACAGTTTCTGACTCAACACCAAAACCATAGGTATCAACCTTGATCACCTATCAACAAAACATCAATCAATGGCAGGGACTTCGCCTTGAGATCCTTGGCATGATTAAAATACAATACTTACATCATGTACAATTAAATACCAAGGGGTCAAAACTGGGGTATTACAATCCCTTCCCCCTTACAACATCATTGTCCTCAGTGCTTTACAAACTTAAACAAAATGCTACACTGGCACCGCCCTCAATGCTCTGCAAAATTGAACAAAAATGGATGTTTCAATCACATGGCATCCTCCATCTCCCATGTAGCCTCTTCAGGACTGTAGTGCTCCCATTGCACCTTTACCTGTCCAATGACTCGATTCCAGAGCACTATGACCTTCCTGTCGAGGATTTGCAATGGCTCAGTTTGGAACTCTCCCTCAGGTTACACTTGAATCACATCCTAATCAATCACATGGTTAGGATTATGTACATATTTCTTAAGAAAAGAAACATGAAAAACATTATGATCCCTAGTGCTAGCAAGAAAAGGAAGTCTATATGCAACTGACCCTATTCTTTCAATCACTTCAAATAGTTCACAGTATCTATGAGATAGCTTGGCACAACTTTCAAGCTTCAAGGAAATCTTCCTCGTTCTCACTCTAAGGTAAACATGATCCCCAACATTGAAGTCTTTTTCCACCCTATGCTTATCAACATAGCTTTTTTGTCTGTCCTCTGCAACTTTCATATTCTACCTGATTTTTGCAACCTTCAGCTCCATCTCCTTGAGCAATTCTGGACCAAGTACAATCATGTTCACTGGATTATCCCATTTCACGGGTGTCCTACACCTTCTTCCATACAAAGCTTCATAAGGAATCATCCCCAAGGATGCTTTTTGTCCATTATTATAATCAAACTCTACCAAGTGTAAATAATCCTCCCACTTGGATGGTTTGTCCATCACAAACAAGCAAAGCATGACTTCAAGAACTTGATTCACTCTCTCTATATGACCAGCATTCTTAGGATGGTAGGTCGTGCTAAATTTCAACTTGGTACACAAATCTACAGAGAAACCCTTCCAAAAATTGGAAGTGAACTTAGGATCTCTGTTAGAGACTATTTCCTTAGGCAATCCATGCAATTTGAAAATATTGTTCAGGAATATTTTTGCAATGGCATCAGTTTTATGTGTGGAATTAACTGGTATAAAATGTGTTTCCTTTGTCAAATTGTCCACTACAAGCATGATGGAATCATGTTGCCTCCAAGTCATTGGAAATCCTATAATGAAATCCATGGAAACAACTTCCCATTTCCATTCTAGAACTTGCAAGGGATGCAACAAACTTGCTGGGTGTTGATGGTCAACCTTCACCTGTTGACATTTCATGCACTTTGAAATATAATCAACAATGTCCTTCTTCATTCCTGGAAAAAAATATTGATTTCTAGCTGTAGCAATTGTCTTCTGATATCCTGGGTGACCAAAATATGGAGTCTGATGTATTTCATCAATAACACTACTCCTCAAATCAGTTACACTTGGAATATAAATTCTTTTTTTATAAGTAAGCAGTCCATCTTCTTCCAATTTATATCCCTCATACCTCTTCTCAAGACTTTGCTGCTGCAATTTGTTTTTTACCTGCACATACAATTCATCTTCAATAGCATGATTAACAATCTGCTCTCTCAAATCTGATTGGAAAATACTAAGAGATGCCAAGTGCATTTCTTGCACCTTATGCTGAGTGCATCAACCACTTTGTTTTCTTTCCCCTTTATGTGTTTGATTTCAAAATCAAACTCACATAAAAATTCCAGCCATCTAGCTTTCCTAGCATTTTTAGTTGGTTGATCAAACAAATATTTCCGACCACAGTGGTATGTCCTTAACTCAAACTTTCTACCCATTAAGTAATACCTCCACATCTTGAGATCATGTACTTTGGCTTCAAGTTCTAAATCATGAGTAGCATATTTCTTCTCATGATCCTTCAACTTTGTTGAATCATAACATACCACGTGGTTGTCTTGCACAAGAACTCCTCCCAGTCCTTATCCACATGCATCAATACACACCACAAAGTCTTTCTTTGGGTCTGCAATTTTCAAAACTGGTGAACTTGTGAGAAGATCCTTCAGCTATTGGAAGCTTTGATCACATCTTGATGTCCATTCAAACTTTATTCCGTTCCTTTGCAAGGAATTGATTAGATGTGTAACCTTGGAGAATCCTTCAATGGATCCACTGTAGTATCATGCAAGGCCCATAAAATATCTTACATTTGACACATGTCTTGGGGGAGGCCAATTCATAATGGTCTCAATCTTCTCAAGGTCTACATATATGCCCTCAACTGAGATGATGTGACCTAAATAATGAATCCTATCTTTGTAGAGGCCACATTTTATTAGCTTTGCATACAACTTAATGTCCCTTAGCAATTGCAATGTCAATCTAAAATGTTCTTCATGATCCTCCTCATTCTTAGAATAAATGAGAATTCCATCAAGGAAGACAAGAACAAAATTGTCTAGATACCTTCTGAAAACACTGTTCATAAGGCACATAAATGTAGCTGGTGCATTTGTGAGACCAAATGGTACCACTACAAACTCATAATGTCCACACCTTGTTCTGAAGGTTGTCTTATGAATATCTTCATCCTTGATTCTTACCTGATCGTAGCCAGACCTCCAGTCAATCTTGGAAAATACCTTTTCTCCTCTCATTTGATAAAAAATCTCATTAATACTAGGAAAAGGGTATCTATTCTTCACAGTTACCTTGTTCAACTGTCTATAATCAATACACAATCTAAGTGTACCATATTTCTACTTCACAAACAACACAGGTTCTCCCCAAGGGGACACACTTGGTCTGATATACTTCTTCTCCAACAAATATTGTAGCTGCATCTTCAGCTATAGCATTTCTGGTGTACTCATCCTGTAGGGTGTCTGAGACACCGGTGATGCTCCTGGAACAGATTCAATTATGAAATCAATATCCCTCTTCGGAGGAAGCCCTGGAATTTCATTAGAAAAAACATCCATGAATTCCTGCAACACATGAAAGTCCTCCAACCAAGGAGTTTCATTCTCTATTGCCTACAACACATGGGTTGCATACACTCTGCAAAATTTCCTATAGAACTTCTTCAGCTGCATGGTTGAAATATGCCTAACACAAATCACCTTTGGAATGCCTTTCACAACCTTTAAGTTGAGTTCTTCATCCAAGCACTCAAAAGTCTTGTTGTAACAATCAAGCTTCACTCTGTGTGCTTCCAACCAATCCATTCCAATGAGAACATCGTAGGAATCAATGGGTATAACATTCATATATACACAAGTGACTAGCCCATTCATGACCAATGGACATTTCTTTACCATTTCACTAACCCTTCTCTTGGTTCCAGTGGCTATTTGGACTAACCATGATTTGATAGGCTTTAACTTCTTAAAGGCACAAATATAAACAACTCTAGGAGTGATATAACTATGAGTAGATCTAGGGTGAATAAAAATCAAAACATATTCTTCAGCAATCTTACCTGCAACTGTGGAAATTGAACCCAAGAGATAGAACAATTACACTCACAAAATTGCTAATCAAACATGAAAAATTAACACCAAAGGAGACCTAAATTGGAGCATAACACTAATCTGTATTGAGTAAGTGTATAATAGCCAACCTTATGAAGTAATAGGATTCTGTAATATATAATTACATGAGAGGTTCGAATGCATAAGGATGCCATTCGAAATAGTCAAAAAGCAGGCTTACCAAATCTAGTCATTCCAAATCTATGAAGATGCTCACGAATTCACTAAGTTAAGTGGGAAAGCTAAAGAGGGATGGAAATACAACTCATACATGATTTTATTTGGATAAAAGGAGGGAGGATGATGTGGGAAAAAACAAGGAAGTTACACCTACGCTAGCTTTTCCTTTTTCCTTAAATCAACTATAAAGCAAGGAAACTTTTTAGAAAAAGCAGATATGCGCTTTAGAGAATCTGGAATAAAGTAGACATGCTAAAATTGGTTTCCAAGATGTTTCCCAAGCACTCCATGACTCATTTTTAGCAAGCGTTGACTTCTAGGACATGTAGAATGCAACTAGCATAGAATGGAATCTAGGAATCTAGGTAATAAGACAAAAATAATTTAATTAATGTCTAATGTAGGTAACTATGGGTTGATTATTCTAACACCCCACCTTAAGCCTAAATTTATGAGTAAATATCAGAAAACTATAGGGCCTAGAAATAACGCTTAGTCACCCATTACATACTACTTCTCCAGAAAACCAAGGAAAGAGGCAAAACCGTAGTGGGAAAATCCTCCTTTAAACATGGACAAGAAAAATCAAATTTGGAAATATTGTCATCAATTATGCCTCATATCATGATCAACAATCCCTAGCAGTGATTTGAGATTGCTGAAGGTCTTCTCCCAAAAAACTTTGGTGAATATGTCTGCTACTTGTTATGAAGATGCACATAAGAGTAGAACAATGGTACCATCATGCACAAGCCGTCTGATGTAGTGCATATGGATCTCAATGTGCTTGGTTTGTTGTTTCTAATCTGGATCATTGCATATTCGAATGGTGCTCTGATTATCACAGTAGATAATAGTTGAAAACTTTGATTTGAACCAACATTCTCCAAGTATCCCCTGCAACCACAAATATTGAGTTGTTGCATTTACAACTCCAATATACTCTACTTATATATGATGAGAGTGTTATGGCACTTCGCTTCTTGCTTGACCAGGTTATTGGTCCTTATGTAAGCATGAACACATATCCCAATGTAGACTTTGTAGAAGATCCCATGAGTTCTTGTTCCTTGAACAAAGTTTAGGATCCTTTTGGCTTCTCTCCAGTGGATCTCATGACGCTGATCCATGTATCTCGAAGCCACACTAACTACACAAGATAGATCAGGTCAAGTTTGTGTAAGATAAAGCAAACACCCAATCAACTGCCTATACAGTGTATTATTTACCATAGGAGAAGAAACTGCTTCTTCAAGCTTAACTCCTGAAAGGAAGGGAGTTTGGATTGGATTGCAATATTTCATGTTGAACTTGATGAGAAAATATGAAGCATACTTGGAATGATGTACTTTGATTCAATGTTGGGATTGAGCAATTTCGAGACCCAATAATTGGCTCAACAATCCCAAATCTATCATAGAAAATGCATGGTTCATTGCATCCTTCAAGGAGGCAATCTCTTTCTTTGAACTTCCTGTAATCAGTAGGTCATCCACATGCAAGACAATAATCATTAAAGAACCATGAATCAACTTCAAACAGACATTAGAAATAGAATTGCATAGAACAAAACTCAGTGACAACAAAAATCTATCAATCTTGGCATACCAAGCCTTGGTGGCTTGCTTGAGCCCATACAATGATTTCTTTAACCTGCACACTAAAGAGGGATTAGAAAAAAACCCTTCAGGTTGCTGCATGTAAATCTCCTCAGTGATATCTCCAATTATGAAATCACACTTCACATCCATGTGATGCACTTCCCACTGTTTCGAAGCTGTAATGGCTAGAGCTAGCCTTATGGAGTCCACTTTTCCACTGGTGCAAAGGTTTCATTGTAGTCAATACCATGTACTTGTGAGTATCCCTTGGATACCAATATTTCCTTATATTTCAAAGGTGAACCATCAACAGCAAACTTGTTCTTGAAAACCCACTTACATTGAACTAGCTTCCTCCCCGGGGGAAGATCAACCAATTCCCAAGTGTTGTTCTTCTAGGGCGAGCTGAATTCTTCTTTCATGGATGTTTTCCATCTTGGATCATGTGCTGAATATTCATATGTTTTTGGATCTGATTCAACCATTAGATATCACTTCTCAGAAAATAGAGGATCTTTCACACAAAGGGCACTCTCAAATTGAGATCTAGTCCTCCTAGTGTCATTAGGATTTCCAACTAGTTCCCCAGTACCATGAATGGTCTTTACTACCCATTTTGGTCTTGTAGGACTGTTAGGATCTATAATCAAATCATCATTATCAGACATATCATAATCATAAAACTCATTAGTCTCTTCACTTACAATCAATGGTTCAGGTGGTTAAGAGGACTCTCCAACTTCAACTGCTGCTAAAGGCTCTTCTTGGAACTGAACACTTCTTTCAATGAAAGCTTTGTTAGTGCTCAAGTTGATAATATTGTACCCTTTTGAATCTTTAGAATACCCAACAAATAGGCAATATTGGCTTTGGGGTTGCAAAGCCTTCCTCTTTTCAGTTGGAATTCTAGCCCAAGCCTTTGAGCCAAAAATCCTAAAATGGGTCACATCTGGCTTGTGCCCACTCCAAGCTTCAAAAGGAGTCATACCATCAAGATGGTTATGAGGCACCCTATTCTAGATGTACTATGCACAGTTTATAGCTTTGGACCAAAACTTTGGTGGCAAAGTCTTAGCCTCCATCATGCAGGTTTCCATCTCCTACAATGATATGTTCTTTCTCTCACCAACACCATTTTGCTGTGGTGAGTAAGGGATCGAATGTTGCATCTGAATACCTACATATTTGCAATACTAAATGAACTCAGACTTGACATACTCACCACCATTGTCAGATCTGAGGATCTTGAGTTTCCTCCCAGACTGGTTTTCAACCAAGGCTATAAGGCTCTAAAGACTTTGAAGAGGTCAAAAACTTCAGACTTATGCTTTAGGAAGTGAACCCAACAATACCTGGAAAATTCATCTATGAAGGTTAGTGCATATTTGGCTTGAATCATGGACATATGAGGGAATGGAGCAGAAATGTCACTGTGGATCAACTCAAGAGGTGCAGAGGTTCTCTTATGACTACCTTTCTCATACTTGTGCTCAGGGTGTTTTCCTAGGATACAACCTTAACATACTCCCTTAGAAAACTTGATCTTTGGTAACCCTCTGACCATATCATTTTCACTCAAATCAAAAATATAATTGTAGTTAAGATGGCCAAATATTTCATGCCAAATCTTGCTTGCTTCACTAGCATGAATCAGAAGAGCAGAGGGGTTTGAGTAGGGTTGAAAATGGGAAAACTTGTATACCTTCGAAGTGTGATCAACAACACCTTTTGCTATGAATTTACCATTAGAAATCTCAGTGATTTCAACATCATCAGGGGAGAATATGACCTTCTTTGGAGACCCAGTATGAGTCATCTGATACACCGAAAAGAGATTAGAGGCAAGAACAGAAACATACAACACATTATTGAAACTACCATGGTTAAGATCAATCCTACCCTTCCCCAAACTGTTAGCGAGAGAGTCATCTCCCAAAAATATTGGTGGACCTTTCGACATGTCAAGAGAGGAGAATTTCTCCTTTGTCGAAACCATATGTCTAGAAGCACCAGAATCTATGATGAAGCTAGGTGAGCTTGATGTGCTAGAAATCAAGGCATGTACTCTCTCTCTGTCTTCTGAATTTGATCCTCCTTCCTTCTTCTTTGAGCAATCAGGAAGGGCGATGTTATTCTTCTCCAGGATTTCGGTCAACATGTCAATTTGCTTATTCATACAAGAGCTCTCAGGATGATAGCCCTTACTACAGTATGCACACTTGCTCATTTCTCCTTTATTCTTATTCTTCTGGGAATTCTTCTTGGAACCTTGGGGCTCCTCTTGAGACTTAGACTTGTCTCTCTTTTGCTCAGGTGGGTTTTAGCTTTTTTTCTTGATTTTTGAATCCACCCTTGAATACCCATCTACCAAATCTTGGTCTTTGGAAGGTTTTATGGTTCCCATCATCACCAACTTATCTTACTCTTGCATGAGGGATTCCATCAACTCTGCAAGCTTAGGAATCTTCCAAGCTCGAGCTGTCAACTTGGTGGCATGGAAGGTCAAAACAAACACTAAATAGTTAGGACCAAGCTTAGAGAGTATGGCCAAGACTAGTTTCTCTTCCTTCTTTTCGATCCCACACTATTTTAGCTGCAAAACAACGGCCTTAAACTTGGAAAAGTAGAGTTGCAATGATTCGAAGCTACTAGGACTTGAGGACATCATCTCATTCTTGATTTGATGTACTCTCATCTCATATATATTTCCAAAAATCTCTTCAAGATTCTCCCACACTTCATTAGGTGATGTAAATCCATCAAGATCTAAAAGGAGGTCTCTTGAAATGCTCAGACACAAAAGACCATAGGCCTCATCCCTCTTATTGTGCCATTTAATTTTATCTGCAGCTGCATTGGGATATGCCTCAATTTACATAGTCATCTTGTAGAGACCTTTTTATCTCGAAAATATCTCCTTCTCAGCTTTCCACTCAAAGAAATTGAATGGAGTCAAGATGATCTTCTGAGATTGGTCCATAGCTCAGTAAGTGTGTCCTCCCGTCAGTAGAATGCGCTCCCAGTCAATGATGTCGAACCTGCAATAAAAATTGGGAAGGAGAGAAATCGATATACAAAGGATTTGATACTATGTGGAAATTTAACCCAAGAGATAGAACAATTACACTCACAAAATTGCTACTCAAACATGCAAAATTAACACCAAAGGAGACTGAATTGGAGCATAACACTAATTTGTATTGAGTAAGTGTACAATAGCCAAACTTGTGAAGTAATAGGCTGCTGTAATATATAATTACATGAGAGGTTCAAATGCATAAGGATGCCATTCGAAATAGTTAAAAAGCAGTCTTACCAAATCAAGTCAAATCCCCCATAGGTGCATAAAGTAGTTTCCAAATCTATGAAGATGATCATGAATTTAATAAGTCAAGTGGGAAAGATAAAGAGGGATGGAAAGAAAACTCATGCATGCTTCTATTTGGAGAAAATGAGGGAGGATGATGTGGGAAAAAAACAAGGCAATTACACCTAGACTAGCTTTTCATTTTGCCTTAAATTCTCTATAAAGCAAGGCAACTTTTCAGAAAAAAGTAGATATGCACTTTAGAGAATCTGGAATAAAGAAAATATGCTAAAATTTGTTTCCAGGATGTTTCCCAAGTGCTCCATGACTCAGTTTTAGCAAGTGTTGACTTTTAGGACATGTAGAAGGAAACTAGAATAGAATGGAATCTAGGAATCTAGGTAATAAGAAAAAAATAATTTAATTAATGTTTAGTGTAGGTAACTATGGGTTGATTATTCCAACAACAACTTCAACCATAGTTTACTGATGATATGCATGGCGGTCCTTCGGTTTTACATAAATCCTAGGGACTTCTGTTACAACTTGATCCACAGTTTCTGCTTCTTGAATGTTGTAAGTTGGCCTTACATTCCCATCGTCAAGTGGACAATTCCTACACATGTTGGGTTCTCCACATATCCAACATTGAAGAGGATCTATGTTCTGTTGTGGATATATTGTCTTTTCTCCCATCACCCTAGCTGGCTTACTCACAACTTGCGATGGCTGCTTCTGCTAATTCGTGAAGTTAGAAGGTTTGAAACTTTCTTCCTCTGATTAGACTTTTCATTCTTCTTATCCTTACATGTCTTATGGTAATCAAGTTTTCCTTTGTTTTTCTCATAACAATACTTAGCCTTTCTTATAGATTTTTCTAAAGTTTTGGGTTCTTCTAAGGTAGTTCATCGCCACTTCTAAGCCAAAAAAGGAAAGAGAAGACTCGGTAGGAGAGTAAAGAGGATATAAGATGCTAGGGAAAATAAGTACATGATATTATCCTTTCTTAGATATAGAGGATCCTGATGACCACCAGGATATAGAAGAACAAGAGCCTCCTAAAGACCTCTATGACGTCACCACCAACAACACTTCCACATGTATGGATAGTAGTGTGTTGTTATAAGAAAAAGAGAAAAAAACATTACAATTATGGAATCAATTTAAAGAGAAAGAACACGGAACAATGAAATGGAAAAGAATAACCTTCATAGCCACAAAGAACATGAGATTCATCCACTAGAAGAGAAAATCCACCTTTTAAAGATACAACACCTTGAACTTACGAAGCAGTTGATAGAGGGAAATTATAACTTAATCAAGATTTATAATCTTGTAGACCTGAATTAGAAACCAAGATAAGCCAGAAAACATAGGTAGAGGAAATTACAAAGAGATGATTCAAAATTATGCAAGAAGTACTCACATGTAGGCCACTTTCTAGGCTGTACTTGATGTTTTTGAAGGAACTGTAGTGATAGTTCTAGCTCAAAAGAATTCAAGAGCACTCATCTGAGAAATTAGACACCCCAAAGGAATTCATTGGTACCTACTATGAAATAGGTGATATGGGGAAGGATCGTTTGAGAGAATTTTATATGCACAACTATATACTACTCAATCCATATAGATGGTCACCAAATCCCTATGAGGGGGATGTACAACTTAAATATATTTTCTCTTGATTTACAAATGAAAGAAGTATGGATGCAAAGATGATTATGTATCATGACAATAAGAAAAAATCATAGTTGTGAATAAGAGCATAAGCTTCCAACCATGAAGTTGTCATCACAACACACCAGTTGCTAGGAAAAGACCCTAAGTTGACCCCTATGTTGAAAGAGAAGCAAGCAACATCACTAACAAATTTCAGAGAGGAATCATTAGGAAAAGGAAGAGACATAGTAATAAAACAGAATGCAACCAAATGAAAGGACACACCCTCCATACTACAACATCTACAGATCCAATCACCATCTAATCTAAAAAGGGCATTGTTTAGGTCCAGTTTATATATACCTACTTTGGAAAATATGGGGTTGGAATGGATTGGCTTAAAGTTTAGTCCCCCTCTGCTCCTACTTGATACCAATCAGGAATTTAGTGCACAAGTATAGAAAATATTTTGAGAGAAGATAAAGAAAGATAAAGGATACCATCAAGTAGGGAAAAAGACCAAATTTTGGCTTGGGACCTCGGAGCAGCAGAAGATGAGACACCTACAAAAAATATAGGTCTCCTTCCTTGATTCCACGATAGTGTGCAATTGTTTATGTTGTGGGAAGGAAGATGATGGATCCTTTTTTGGGTAAGAAAATCCATCCATTTCTTGTTATTTCAACACTTGAGAACACAATAAAGCTAGAAAGGGGATACCATGGATAGTAAGGCTGATGTACATATGGTATGCATTTTATATATGATTATGGGTTGATTACAATTATTTACTTAACTAATAAAGTCTTCCTTTTGATAGATACAACACATATGACTACTAATGCATTGACTACAACAATGACTCTTAAGTATAGGTCCCTTTGGCACGATTTGAGTTAGATCCTGTTTAGTTCAGTTAGTCTAAGTTCAACAGAGTTAGATCTTGATCAACATGGTTAGACCATGATTAAGCATAGATAGCTCCTAGTTTAGTGAAGTAGATCCCTTGACACAGTCAATCAACCATTGGCACAATCCTCTGACTAGCACAAACAGATTGTGGTTGACAAGTTTGTGTGAAGATCTAGTTAGATAGATCATGGATTGATATCTCTCATTGTCCACGTGTTATGCAATTGTGATGACCAGACCCTTTTCATTGTGTTTTACTGTACACATTGTGCACTACTGCTCACACATGATTGTAATCATGATGAAGTATTTTGAAATATTTCAGTTAAACTAGAGTTTGATTACGTTAACTAGGGAATTTTGTTTATTTAATTATCTTGAACAAGAAAACTTAAATCTGATCCACTTTCGATACAATTATGCTATCACATTCAATTTTGTTTATTTGCAATTTGAGGACATACTTTCATGTAGCCAATTTTCTACATTTAATCGAGATATAACTTATTTCCACTTATGTCCAAGTAGTTCTTAGTTCCTGTGATGATATTGGATAGGGTCCCATCCAAGGGAAGTACATGAACTTGTGTTAATTAGAGTAGATTCATTTTTCATATTATTTTTAATCAATATAGAACATAGTACTTTACAGTGGATTTACTGCATTTCATAAATTTACAACATTTACTGTTAGAATTTTCTTTTCTGCTATATATGCACATGATTATCATATATTTTCTCCTGTAATTGAAATTTAAATTGATCACGTTATTTATTTCAGATATAGGATGTCATTATCCTCGCTTGGTTAATGTTACCCTCTGCATGTCAGAATATCTGGATGGAACTCATCGCCTTTGAATGTCTGCGTCTAGTAACCTGAAGGTAGAGTAAGTCAGGATTTCATTGAAATATTTCATAGCTAATGACATATATCACCCTATGATCACCCCTTACGGAATTGACAAGGAACTAAGTGCCAAGTAGGAAAGTCAAATGTTATACTTTCACAACCAGTAGTTAAAATTTATTTAGAATTTTCTTTTGTTTTAAAGATAGATTAAATTACTTCTTGACTAATTAGGATTTTATGCTACTAGACACCTTTCATTTCCTTTTGGTAGTTGCATATATTTTGCAAAACCCTCATAATTTTGTATGGATCTCCGGGTTGACAATTAAAAGTTAAAGGCTGTAGATATAATATTCGTGTTTGGACCTTGTCCTACTGGATACCATATTGTTGTTGATATCAAGAGCCCATGAAATAAGTTAGAACTCATGGATCCATTTTTACTATCAAGTAAAATGATAGAAAATTTATTTTTTTGACGTCTTTCCAAGTATCTATTAACAATGCATGATAAATTACAAATCATGGGAAAATTTTGAAGAATGAAACCATGATTCAAATATGAACTAAATCTATATTATCGAATGAAAACCTCCACTATTATGCATAAATAAAAGTATTGCAAAATACATAGAAAAAAATCATGAAATAGACTTGATGAGTTTGCTACATAGTGTGATAGAGAATGCATTGCAAGATCCAACACAATTATGTATACAATTCATGAAACTTACTAGAGCTGTGAGTCAATAAATTTTGTTTGTTTCTATGCAGATCGCCAAGATTAGATCACAATGGCCTTATAGCTAACTTTATGTTTAATATCCACATGTCACAATAGGCCTCATCACTATATCCATAATCACAATCTATTTTATTGCAAAATTGGCTCTTCCATCCCTATCATTGTTAGACACTCTCTTTGAAATTTTCCACCAATACATTGTAATTGCAATATTTATTTCAACCCCATCTTCCCTGGAACTGGATATGCAAGTTTATATAAAAATGAAACCATGATTGAAAGTTCAATTGAATATAATCCATGAAATAGTTATTTACAATTGCATTTCTTGATAAAAAAAAAATCTTTGTTTGCTTACATGTCCATCACCAAGATATATCAAAGTGTTCTTGTAGCTAACTTTATGTTGCAATATCCACATGTCACAATTGGCGGATCACTACATCCCAAATCACTATCTTATTCCAAAACTAGACCTTCCATCCCTATCATTAAAGTCTTTTGTGAATTTAGCTCCTCCATCCCTGTCATACATAATCTTTGAATTTTTTTTGCCAATACATTATAGTTGCAATAATTATTGCAACCCCCTCTTTTCCTGAACTTAATATATAGGGTTATATAAAATTTAGTGAATCATTACAACATAAAGGTGATATAGTCCATGCATACGTCATATTGATTCATATAGAACTTATGGAGAAACATTATATATATGATCACACTATTTTTAATCATTATATGTGATGGTTAAAAAAAGGTTATGGACTAATAAGTAGTTCCTTTGAATACTTAATTTCATTTTAATTCCATTACAAAGAATCAATTAGCACCTAGCACAGGTACTTAAAAGCTTCAACTTCACTATCTTTAAGAATAATACTTTTTAAGATTATGGACAAGTCCACTAAAACAATCTTACTTTGGCCTCTTTTTTTAATTTGTTGCTTAATGCAATTGTTGCCAATGCTATTTTAGATTATGGGTAATTCTTCTAAATCAATTGGAACAATTGTTGCTTAATGCAATTGTTGCCAATGCTATTTTAGATTATGGGTATTTTACCCTTTTTCAAATTACTTCAATTTTAGTGCAATTGCTATGCATACTCTCCTCGAAAAATTTATCCATACAAAACATATCAAGTATATACATTCTTAAAGCAACGGTTGCCAATTTTATGCAATGCTATTCTCAAATATTTTGTCAATTCCAAACATATATTTACACTTAACATCAATCTTATACATATTTATTAGACTCATGAAATCCACTCTAATATACTCAAAATCTCTCAAGAATTTGCATTTTTTATTTTTCTATATTGCCATATTGGTTAAAATTAGTTATCATTTTTCCCAACATGTTAAAAAAGTTTTGATTTATAAATATTTAATATTCAACATTTTGCAATTTCTTGTGTTATTAATAAAATATATTAACTCATTGCAACAATTAATATATATAAATAATAAATAATAATAAAATGTAAACTTTTAGTTTTATGGTTGCTTATAAAACATTTTATTGTCTTGACACAAAAAATTGCTTTTTAAAGTGTAAGTTGTTAAAAGTGTAAATAAAGAAACTGAAAAGCTAATATATAAAAGAGAAATGTTAATATACTTGCAGCCTAAAGTAAGTAACAACACTTGAAATGTCAAAAATTCACCCACGGTAAACAAAACAAGCTGAACTTTTAGTTATTTGATGCAATTCTATATTGTAATGCAAAATCTAAACAAAAACAGAACAATAGAATAACAATAGAATCTTCACGAAACACTTGTGATTTACATTTACAGAGAGGCAATGCCCTTTCAAAAAATTATCATTTACTTTTGAAGTAATGAAGAATGGAGATCTAATTTTTCTGTATATTGGTTCAGAATGCATTAAACCTTAATCACAGAAAAGCTTCATGTTGATTTCCAATTTAAGAATCTGAAGGGTGGAAATTTTTTCAATCTATTGGCGGCATTTAAAAATGTCGTTGCCAGTAAAAAGATAATGGGGCAAACAATCAATGATTATCAATTCCCAAAGTGAAGAGCTACAATGAGGCAATCGCCAATGAAAAATGCAATACAAGAAAATGAAATTACTAACACAATTCATTAAATAAAAGATAATAAAGATGAAGCACAATATGAGCAATAGGTACTTACAGATTCAATTGTGTTGGAAAATTGAACTGCAAAAGAGAGCACCTTAGAATGTCTAGATAAAAAAAAATGGTATTGAGGGAACATGCTACTCTTATCTGTATGATTCTTCTTTGAAAAGTTGAATGCATTCTTGTTTCCATGATCACATGTTTAGAAAATAGAAGAAATTCACCGTGTTACACAGATATTAAATGGCAGTATGCGTGGAGGGATTCAGTCGATTCTTTCACGCGGTCAATATTTTCTCATATTAGAATTGCAGCCACACAAATCAGATTAACATCTATGTATGTGGTTAGTTATTATGATCAATATTCTATCAGAATGCATATAATATATGCACTATGACATAATGTACAATTGTACAGAAATAAACATAAACACAACTATATACATATCTAAAAATATAGATACAAAACAACTAAAACTTTTATGTTTATTTCAATTTAGAAGTTTCACAAGTACCTTAAAGCTAATCAAGATAAATAATTCAAGAACTACCTACAAACATTGAACATCACCTTATCATCATTTTAGTCTTAAAATTACCTAGAATGTTGAGCATCACCTTATCATCATTTAGATGTGAATGAGATATTTGTTCATGTCTTGAAGTGCCAAAGACTTGCCAAAACCTTTTTAAATTTTATCATTGAGCTGAAGAATCTGATCATTGTCTCACAAAACTGTTGCAACATTGTTCCATCAGGGTTCATAGAAGAAAAATTAGACAATTCATGCTATATGAGTACCAATGGAAGGAACAAAATACAAAGAAGAAACTAAAACATACTGTATATGAGTACCAAAGGAAGGAACAAAATACAAAGAAGAAAGTAGAATGTACTACATAAAAATCCAACAGAACAACAGAGCATGTGCAGAGATTTATAAAGAGAAAACAAAACATTAATTACTACTTTGAGTTGAACATCCATCAATGTGGACAGATACTTCTTAGCGGATGTGAGTATGAAAGTTGCTGAAAGCCACTCTTGCGTCTTTAATCTTAGCGTTCTTTGAGGTATCTGGAGCTCCAAAAATTTTCCTTTGAAAGAAAGAATTATGCGATTGTTGTCTGCAACATTTGCATTCTTAAATAAAGTTGTTGCTATCTCCTTTTTGTATTCTTTTTTGGAAGGGGAGGGGTAGTGTAATAACCTTGTAATTCATAAAAATTTAAAATTTTGCATGTCACTTAAAATGTTCAAGGATGTCATTGCCAATGAACCAATAACTGTTAGCGGTTACTCAAACAGTAATAATTAACAAAGAGTAATATATTTCTTTAGTTCTTTATAACTCATTAGTTTATCTTGAAGTACTATGTTAGGGATGTTAAACAAAATGGTTTATGTTTTAGAAAGCAAGAATGGAAACTGCATCTTAATCTGATGCTAAGTGTGTTATTACTTTCTTTTGTCAAGTAGGAAAGAATTGTAGATGAGATTGGGGCTTACTTAGCTTACAATTAATGCAATGGAATGATACTTCTTTTACAGGTGTCAAACAGGTAAGCAGTGTTGTCACCAGTAAAAATTTCCATATCGAGAATAATATTCAACTAGCATTAGAGGAAATTTCAACTCAAAATGGGCCTTCTAAAAAAATTAATAAAATAATACTTAAAATAATAAAATAATATTTATTAATTTTGGAGGAAGGAAAAAAAACTACTTTTTTGTTTGTATTTTCGACATATCTCCCCTTGTTTTGTATTTTCGACATATCTCCCCTTGTTTTTACTCAAATTTCCATCGAGAGAGCTCGTTGGATGCGGAATTAAATGTCATCATCACATTTTTTCAAGTATTTCTTGTTTTTGGGGTAGTGGGGACCATGAAAAGTATTCCAAGTGGGTACTCGTTGGATGCAGAATTTAATTCCACATCCAACGAGCTCTCTCGATCGAAATTTGAGTAAAAATACGGGGAGATATGTCGAAAATACAAAAAAAGTAGTTTTTTTTTATGATAACTATCCCCAAATTTATATTAAAAAAGTGTTTAAGACCTATACGGTATTTCAAATTTAAAGCAATTTCATTGGCTAACACATGATGACATGGAATTTGAGTTAAAGTTAAAAGGCCCATTTTGAGTTGAAATTTCCTCTAATGCATAGGATAAAACGCTAGTAAAAAAATTTGTTTGCAGCTTGACCTTGTAAAAGGTATTGTTGGTATTTCTAATGTTATCAAACTGCATAAATGATTGTAATAACACTACTGTGAAAGAATGGGTTATGTGCAGTTAAGTTTACCACCATAGTACATGATCCAAATAATCTTCCTTCTTGTATTTTCAATTATATGCATATATTTAATTTTGAGATGTTATGATATTAAAAATGAGGTTATGATATTATGCAATGATTTTATAAGGTTTTGAACTGAATCCTAATGATTATGCAGGATTCAAAATGAGACTCTCAACTATGGCTCGATACCCATAATTTGTAAATTATTTAATGGACACGTTGTTGGTGATTGAAGCTTAGGGTTTTTGTTGACTTGAGACGCCATATAAATGGCTTCAAACCCTAAAAATAGACTTTGTTTTAGTCTAGCTGTGGAGTGGTTGAGCCAAGAGCTCGTGGCCTCTAGGCTTACTGTCAAACTTTCATTCGTTCGCACCAGGCCTTCATGAGTCATAATGATCTCCTCTGCATCTTTAATTTGCATGATCTGGTGTTGTTGTAAGAGTATGAATCTTGTTGCCTTCGTGAGAGGGTTTTGGTATGATGAAACAAGTGATGGAGGTTGGGCTGGGTTCTCCCTCACTATTTACTATGAGAGTTCAGTTTACTGTGGGTGTTTAACTGTGCATAGTGTTCAGAGGGTTGCTGAAGGAAAGAGTTGAGTTCTGCCTTTTACTGCTTGTTTCTTCTCATGGATTTATTTCTCACCTCATCATGGCTTGGGGTTTCTCTTTGACCATTGCAACAGTAAAATATTTACGACAAGGTTCTAAACCATCTCATGGAGCTCAAGAGTAAGGCTAGGGTGAGACTGTAACTTCTAGAAGCTGCGTTGTGCCTCTAGGGTAAGTTCTAAAAAATTTAGTTTTTTAACTGTTTTGCAATATCTAATTTTTTTTATTTTAATTTGTAAGTTTATATATTAATATACATGTTTCAATCATTTGAGTGCAGGCTTCTCACGGTGACTCGAAATACTGTTAACTTCATCAACAGAGCTTTCGTGAAGGATTTTAAACTAGTAAGCCTCAGTTTTACCTTGGGTTTTCTCCTGCACAAGTTTTAAGGTGGATTTTGATGGCATTGTCGCGAGTTGTGGTTGTTGGTTTGACCGTGGTCATTAGTTGCTCTATTTGTTCTTTTTAATTTTTCGTTTTTAAAACACTAGTGGTTGTTTGTAAACGATGAACTCAGGCTCTCTCAGCCGAGACTTGAGGAAGTAGTTTCGGGCCTTTTTAGCCATGATGAACTTTCAAAAGTAAAGTTTTTAATCTGGCTTAAAGCCATGAATCTTACTGTCAAACCAATTGGTTGTTAGATGCGGATTGGTTTGGGTTAAAGACTTGATGACTATGCTTACAACACTTCTCATTTTGGAAAGCGATTTCGTATCTGAAAACATATAGTTGTTTTTAAATTTTGAGAACTCTGTTAATATTAGTACATTTTTGCTCAGGCTTTACGCCTTGACAGAAAATGTAAAAGGCCGTAGGCCAATTATGTCTGTTCAGTTGATTTTTAATATTAAAGGGATTTTCACAACTTAAGTGAAATTAGCACTATCTCTGTTTATTTAAAAATTATGTATATTTTGTTTATTTAAGTTATTATTATTGTTATATAAATTTCGATGGTTAGGGTTAGATAGATCAGCAAGGAATTTTTGTTTCTTATTTTAAGGAATAAGATTTGAAGACCTTTGGTAAGAAAATATTGTGATAGCAGCAAAATTAATAAAGCTGCAATGAAATTTGAAAATAGGGCTGAGATTGATATTATTAAATAAATGTATTTTTCTTCTGTAATTTTCAGGTATATACTGCTGGGTTTTGGTATTATAAATTTTTAATTTATTCTGTTGTGAAAGAATAGATCTTTTCTAAACCCTAATTATTTGAATCATTTATAGAGCTAGTATTTTTTGTTTTAGTAAACCTAGTTTACACTTTCTCATAAATGAACTAACTAGGTAATTAGTTAATCTAAAATATTGGTTTACCGTAAGTTAATCCTAACTTAAATAATTTACTGTTCCTATATTATTTATTTAGGTTTACATACCAGGTTTATAATATGTAACTTTACTAGGTTTACTGTATAAAATATTAAACATAGTAGTGTGTAATGTTTAAACTTGTTCTTCTATCATTAATTAGTTAATTTAAATACCTTAAGTAGATAAAACAAATACAGCTAAAGTTATGTAAATAATTTTACACAAAATCCTGTAGATAGTATTGATTTGCATCTGCATTCAAGTTTTATTGAATCTACTCATTTCAAATAAATAGACCTGCTATACTAGAGTACTGCCTTGCAAAAGGCGTGGAAAAATATAGTTTAGGTAGTTTTTCCTATCTATCAATTTACTCATAAATTTCTTTACTGATTTACCCTAATCTAGTTAATTACTATTTTTCAACACATATATAATTCTCCTATTTATCCCTTAACAGAAATAAAACAACAATATATTATATTAATGAAAAACACTTAAACTTTCAAGATGTAGTGAATAAATAAAATAACTGAACTAAGCAAAAATTGGAAGTATAGATGAGGTGACAACAACTTAAGGAGGTTTTTCCTCCAAACAAACTACTGGATAAGAGCTAGAATGCAATTCTCAGGACCCCTGATCTTGTCTCCTAGTCCTCCTAGTAGAGTATTGGGTGAGAGATGTAGCCTTGAGATCCTCTGCAACTCCACCGAGTGTTCAGCAGTAACTCAGTTCTGCTTACAGTAGTGAGAACTTCAACTTAGAATAGCTGCACTAGTTCAGTCTTCAGTACTTATCCCCTCAAACTTACTTCATCTAGTCCCCTCCATCGAATTCACATGTGCAATTCATTCACTCAAAATGATCACAAAATATAGAATGAGCAGCCTCAGTTGTCTTCAATGGGAAGTTTTATTAGCATGCCTAGGTCTTTTGGGTCAGTTTTTACTTAATGAGCCACCTGCTCCTGCTCCATTTTCTTGGGGAATCATGACCACAAAAATAAGGAAGTTGCCACCTGCAACAGCTAAAAGTAGTTTGAGGATGCTGCCACATGTCAATCTGCTCTCAACCCAGCCTCCTCCACCAAGTGAGAAATAAAACACTCATTTAACAATTCCCCTAAGCTGTTGTCTTATCTTTCATTTATTTATTAATAAAATATTCTGAAATACATTAAATTATCCTTGACCACACTTGGTCATTAATTACAAACTTTAACATAAAATATAACATAATGTTCCTCAAAAACATAAAATTGTTTTGCAAATTGGGGCATGTGACATACACACCCCCTTAATTTATAACATCATCCTCGATGATATTTATTCTTCGTCCTCATAATTGCCCTGAAATAGAATTGGATATGCATCCCGCATATTACTTTCCAATTCCCATGTCGCTTCTTCTGGACTAAGGTGCTTCCATTGCACCTTCACCTGATCAATGGTGCGATTTCGAAGCGAGATCTCCCTCCTTTTGAGGATACAATCTGGTTCCACCAGAAAGTCTCCTTCGAGTTCCACCTATACAAAATTCTAGTTAATAACATGAGTAGCATCATGTACATATTTTTTTAATACAAAAATATGAAAAATATTGTGAACCTTTAAGTTTGCGGTAAAGCTAACTGATATGCTACTTGTCCTATTCTGGACAGTATTTCAAAAGGTCCGCAATATCGGGGTGCTAACTTAGCACAATTTCCTAACCTCATAAAACTCTTTTTAGGTATCACCTTAATAAATACATGTTCACCTACCTGGAACTCCTTTTGAGTTCGTTTAAGATCTACTTGACTTTTCTGTCGATCTTGCGCAACTTTCAAGTTACCTTGTACTTGTTTTACAATTAACTTCATCTCTTTTAATAATTCAGGTTCTAATACTAGCATGTTAATTGGATTACTCCATGAGATGGGGGTATTGCACTTTCTGTCATACAAAATTTCAAAAGGACTATATCTTGTTGAGGCTTGATAGTGATTATTGTAAGCAAATTCTACCATGTGTAAGTAATCTTCCCATTTACCTTGTTGTTCTTTAACATACATTCTGAGCAGATCCTCCAATACCTAATTTACTCTTTCATTCTGTCCATCTGTCTGAGGATGGAAAGAGGTACTGAAATTTAATTTAGTATTTAGTCCTTTAAACAAAGAATTCCAAAAGTTGCCAATAAACTTAGGGTCTCTGTCTGAAATTATTACTTTCGGTATTCCATGTAACCGAAAAAATTGTTTTAAGAAAATATCAGCAATATTTGTAGCTTTATAAGTAGTTTTTATAGATATAAAATGAGCTGCCTTGCTCAATTTATCAACAACTACCATTATTGAGTCATTCAAGTTTTGATTTCTAGGTAGTCCTGTGATAAAATCAAGGCTAATTATCTCCCACTTCCAGCTAGGAATAGGTAATGGTTGAAGTAGTCTAGCTGGATGTTGATGTTCAGTCTTTACTTGCTGACATTCAAAGCACTTAGCAATGTATTATGCCAATTCATTTTTCATGTTTGGCCAGAAATAATCATTTCTTAGCATGGTTATAGTTTTTCGATAACCTGGATGCCCTGAAAAAGGAGTTTTATGAATTTCGTTTAAAATCAACAACTTAATCTTAGGTACATTAGGTGTGTATAGTCTATCTTTATATAATAATAATCCTTTTTCGTTCAAGATATACCCTGTACTTAAACTTTCAATTAAATTTTCTCTTACCTTTGCTTGTAATTTCCGATAATTTTCATCTTGTCCTATTCCTTCTTCTAGTTGTTCTTCTAAATCTGTTTTATAGGTGCTGATTGTTGCTGTAAAATTCAACTTTGCATTTCTTCTTAAAGCATCAAAAACCTTATTTTCCTTTCCTTTTATACGTTGGATTTCAAAATCGTATTCGCTAAGGAAAGCTAGCCATCTAGCTTGCCTAGCGTTTAAGTTAGGTTGATCCAACATATATTTTAACCCTTTATTATCTGTCATTAATATAAACTTCCTTCCGATTAAATGATGACGCCACATTTTTAAGGCATGTATGACAGCAACCAATTCTAAGTCATAGGCCGCATAATTTTTCTCATGAATCTTTAGCTTCCTAGACTCATAAGCAATGACGTGTCCTTCCTGAGTTAAAACTCCACCTAAACTATCATTGCATGTGTCAGTACATACTATAAAATATTTGTTAGGGCCAACAATTCTTAAGATTGGTGCGGTGGTTAATAATGTTTTTAACTTTTAAAACTATCTTCACACTTTTGAATCCACTTGAATTTCTTCCCTTTCTTCTATAAGGAAGTTATGGGATTTGCAATTCTTGAAAACCCTTCGATAAATCTTCGATAATAGCTAGTAATCCCCATGAATGATCGTACATCAGTTATGTCTTTTGGGACTAGCCATTCTTCGATTACATTTATCTTTTCAGGATCAACAAAAATTCCTTCTTTAGTCACCACATGACCCAGATACTGTATCTTATCCTTAAAGAAATCACATTTACTAAATTTTGCATAGAGTTGATGTTCTCGTAACTCTTGTAAGACAATTTTTAAATGTTCTTTATGTTCTTCTTCATACTTTGAGTAAATTAAGATGTCATCAATGAATACGACCACAAACTTATCAAGGTATTTATGCATTACATTATTCATTAGACACATAAAAACAGCTGGGGCATTAGTATGCCCAAATGGCATAACAACAAAATCGTAATGATCATACCGGGTCCTAAAAGTTGTTTTAAAGATGTCTTCATCTTTGATTCGGACCTGATGGTAACCAGATCGTAAATCAATCTTTGAGAATACCGTTGCTCCATGTAGCTAATCAAATAGATCATCTATGTGGGGTAACGGATATCTGTTTTTGATATTCATTTTATTTAGTAGATGGTAATCTATACATAATCGTAGAGTTCCGTCCTTCTTCTTAACAAAAATAATAGGTGCTCCCTAGGGAGACACACTCGATCTAATATAATTCTTATCAATGATTTCTTTTAACTAAGAATTTATTTCATTTAATTCCAGTATATTCATCCGATAAGGGGCTTTTGAGCTGGGCACTACACTAGGTACCAGCTCAATAGTGAAATCTAACTCCCGTTTTGGAGGCAGTCCCGAAATTTCTTCTGAAAATACATCTGAATACTCCCCCAGGATCGAAAAATATTCTAGTTTTAATTTCTCTTTGTTATTAGTATTTTCTTCGTTAATTACTGTTACAGCAAAGGCTTTATAGCCCTTTCGAACAACTCTCTTAAGTTGCAAAGCAGAAATCTGTCTTACAACTGTTTTCCTAGGGATTCCTTATACATTTATTGTTTCTCCATTGTTATTTACGCAAGTAAAGGTTTTATCGAAACAATTCAGGACTACCCTATGTTTTTCTAACCAATCCATACCAATTAACATATCATAATAACCTAAAGGTAAAACATTGATCTTGACAGAGGTTTCAAACTGATCCCTTTTTACAATACAAGTATTAACAAAGCTGATCACCTTCCTTTTTGCTCCAGTGGCTAGCTGGACTAACCAAGACTTGGAAAAATTTTCTACTGATAATTTACAGTTTTCTACTAAATCAATTGAAATATAGCTTAAACTAGCCCCTGGATCGATTAAAATGGATATAGGTATTTGATTCAACTTACCTTCCACTTCCACCATGGAAGTTTCATAATCTACCTGCTTGTTCTCCAGTGCTACATTGATCCTGGAAATTGTCCTTTCAAGATCACCGATAGTCATCTCCTCCTGTATCATATGTATGTTGCTAACAGTCTTCTTTCGGTTGGGGCAAACTGATGCATAATGAGGACCATTACATTCCCAGCACTTTACTGGTTCCTTTCACTCAAATTGGTATAGTTACTGTGATTATTAACAGATTCTTTATTTCTTTGACCATTTGGATTTATCTATGAATTACTTTTGTTCCCTTGGAAATTTTTATTAGGAAAGTTTTGTGTGTTATTATTCTTGAAATTTCGGTTAGGTAAAAAACCTTTCTTCCTCTGTTCAAAATTATTAGTTCTTTTAGCCTTCCAGTTTGTCATACTTTTATTTTTGCGATTTTGTTCATAACATAAATTCGTCTTTCTCATTGCTTCTTCTAAATTTTTTGGATTGTCATACTCAATTCTGTATTTTATATGATAGGGTAAGCAGCTTAGGAACCGTTGTACCTTAGGCTTCTTGTCCAGAATATAAGGCACATATCTGAGCAGAATTAGAAATTTACTATTTAGTTCTTTCATGTTCATTGTTCCTAGTTTTAATTCATAAAATTCCTTAGCCTGCTCCTCATAGTACTGTTCAGACAAAAAATTCTTCTTAAAATATTTCTTAAACGTACTCTAGTTAATTTTTTTATCCCTAATGCCTTTTACTCTTTTTAGGTCATGCCACCAAGTATCTGCTTTCCTAGTGAGGTTATAAATAGCCATTCTGGCTTTCAGCTGATTAGAGTAATTATAAATTTGAAAATATTTCTTCATCGCAGACAGCCATGATTCAGCATTGTTGAGTCCAAATTTGGTCCCTTTTTAACCACCTTTAATCACTTTTCTTCCCTTGTTTTACACTGCTTAGCATGCCAATCAGACCGACTTTCTTCACCTTTATTCCCTAAATTGTCAAGGTAAGACTGATTATTGTTCTACCTTATTAATGCTTATTCTTGTGACAATTAAGGCTATTTATCTCTCGAAATTGTGCTAATATGTGTGATTTATGAAGATAATGTGAGATGAGCAGAATGCAGGGGGATGGAGCTGAACAAGTCTAGGGACAAGGGATGGTCGTGACACAAAAGGGATCCTCAACCTGTCCATCATCGATTGAGGCACGTGACATTCCAAACAAGAGCCGGTCAGAGTAGCCATAACAGAATGTGCTATGATCGAGGGATCTCCAGTGTAGCTGCTCGAATATTATGGCGATCTGAGAAGATCGCCACTTCTGGGCCCGTCAACAGTCTTCTCGCACTTTCTATAATTGTATCATGCCACGTCTTGTAACAACCGATGTTATTCAGGGTGCCTGAAGATCAGAGATCTTCATGGCTGCCCTTTGTAATAGGATTGGATGTTATTGCTTGTATGTATAAATACAGAAGGCTGTCTCGACCCAGGGGGGTTGGAAAATAGTTAATTCATTCGGTGTATTAACAGCGGGAGCAATCTGTAATAATCCTTCCTTTTTAATACAAAGAGTTACTACTGGTTTAAGGGAGCTGTACATTGTTCATCCAGCGTCTCTGTGTGAAGGCTGGGCCCGCCTTTCACAGAGATTGCTGAGTTAAGGTAGGATCTCTTAATTTGTGGTTGTGTGATGTTTCGTTAATTATATTTTCTATGTGTGCAGCAGTAATGTGTGTGATTTACAGCACTGCATTTTCCTAAGATCAATAACTGTAACAGTCGACTGAGTAGATAATCTTTATGCAATTTATTCCATAGCTGTACACAACTCTGTTCATCTCATAGTTTCAGGTTGAAATCCCACGAACCCTGTGTAATTCTTGGATTGTTATAATTGTTGATCTTTATTTCTGCAATTCAATTCTTAGAATAGCCGAGCTTGATCTGTCGCAATTGAATTTCTAGATTACAATTAATTTATGGCTACAGATTCCGAGTGTGATTAGATCAATAGGCAATTCCTTTAATTTGGGCTGTGAATAGGATTTCCTTTCTGTCAGTAATTGTTGATTTCATGTCTGGTTGATGCATAGAAGGACAAGGTTGGAATTGTAGAGTTAGAAGATTGGTGGGATCACACAAAGTTTGAGGGATGAACATAGTTGTTAAGAACAGTATTCACTACAATGATTTGGTGTTTAGCATATATTGTGCACTTACCCTTTGAAACAAAAGACTTCCTCGTGTTGACAATGAATTTCGTAAGCTTTGTGTGTTGATAATAACTTATCTGCATTTAGGGTGCTCGACATTTTGGCGCCGTTGCCGGGGAAGGGTAATTAAACACTATCAGTAGTTGCATTTGATAATTATTTTTAGTCAGTCTCTTTTTATTCTTTCTGATGAAATGATTTGGGTTGTATGAATACTAGAAGGGTAAAATGCGATCAATTCCCAACTCCCAAAACCCCACAAGATACTAACGGTGCAGGTGGCTCGGGTCAAGGTCGAGGAGTACCATTGGGCAGAAGGACGTTCATTGACGACCTCGTTGATAGAACTGATTCATCCACTGGAGCTCGTCTTCAAGAAACTCCTAACAGAAGAAACCCCACTGATCCTGGGGCGCTAGCATCGGGATCCACGGTGGAGAAGACACGAGCAGCTGTGACGTCCTCAGCTACCCCTGTAGACAAAGACACAGCTGTTACAACGGGACCTATTGGTAGAGGTCCGAATTATCACATTAACGAGAGGAGTGTAACTAAGGAAGAGTGGGATCAGTACCACCAGAAGCTCCTGGGACAGTGGAAAAATGAAGACAAGAACGAGGAACAAGAGAAGAACAAAGAAAAGAACACAGGAGGAGACGAGGAGGAGAAAACAGAAGAATAGATGAGTAACAGACACGGGGCCGATGAGGAAGAGGTGATGGGAGAAAACTATCATCATGAGAATTGCTCCCTGCCAGAGGGAACAGTGGCTACATTGCAATTTCCTATTCAACAACCAGATGGGGCAGCTCCCATGAAGAATATCTCACCATTGGTGTTACCTCGTTTCCATGGAAAGGCGGCAGAAGACCCAGACGAATTCCTTTTCGAATTCGATATTCTTTGTCGCAGTTACGATTATATCACCGATGCCCAAAAACTAAAACTTTTTGCTGCTACCCTTAAGGACAATGCATTACGCTGGTTCATGAGCCTTGGGGGAGGGACCATTACTAATTGGGATGCAATGAAGCAGGTGTTCCTGGAGAAATATCAGGAATACTGTCACACCAAGGATAAGAGAGAGGAGTTATTTAAAATGGTGCAGAAGGAGGACGAAAGTTTGGAAGATTTCGTGGAAAGACTGCTGTACAATGTGCAGAGAGCTGGGCAGACGAACATAGGATTGGATGTACTCAAAATAATCTTCCTTCGGGGAATCAGGGATGATTGTCTAGATATGTTGAACCTGTTTGGTAAGGGAGACATCTCCAAAGAACCTTTCGACAAAATTGTGGAGCTGTGCAAAAGATACTCCAGAGGGTCTTCCAGAAATAATAAGCGGGATAAATGAGAAAAGCTGGAACGTGATGTCTTCGACCGAACTCAGAAGTCATCTAATGGAGGTGCTACCCGAGCAGAGATAGGAAATCTACTTGAAAATTTTAAAACAGAAATGATGAGCTCCATCTCTTCTGAAATTGATGTCCTGAAGGCGAAACAAAAACAAGCAGTAGAGGATCTCACATTGGGTGTGTTCTGCCCCCGATGTAGAAAGAATCATCCATTGAGAGAATGCCCGCTTGACAAAGTGAACATATGTCAGCTGTGTGAGCTGAACCATGACATGAAGGAATGCCCTTCACTTCCTCAAGTCAAGGCCGTTCTGCAGACATCAAACCCGGATGTGGAAGCAGCCTACTTTATCGCACAGAAGAAACCATGGCAGCCTCGGAATCAAGGTATGTCTCCAGACTCTCTCCCATTTTCAAATAATATGGGGAATTGGAATAATATGAAAAATTTGAATACACAATTCCCTTCGAATTATACTCAGTGGAATTCCTCTCAACCTGCAATGCAAAACTATAATTCATGGAATCCCTGGACACAGCCACCACCCCAACCTACGTCATGGACTCCTGGATGGAGGAATTTCCATCTTGGGAACTAGTTTGCTCAACCACCTCTACCTCAACAAGCACCGTATTCTCCTCAATTTCCCCAATTCCCCCAAATTCCTCCATATCCTCAATACTTACCTCCACAGTCACAGCTGCAGCTGCAAAACAATTCTGTCCCGAATATACCAATACGACCCCAGCTGCCTTCCCAACCTAATCCTAACCCAAACAATAAAGCAGTCCACCAACTGGAGATTGTCAACATGCCAGCCTACTCTCTTTCCCCTGTACCCTGTAATGAAATCCACTTACGATCTGGGAAAATTGTAGAACTTGTAATAACAGAGGATGTTTCATCCTCCGAGCATAGAAAAGAGGAGAGCTTACAGCATCCGTTTGACTCAAGTCCCATCATTGAGGATGCTGGGAATCCTTTAGAAAGGATGGCTGAACCATCCAACGATAAACCTGAAGAGATACAGCCTTCCCATCTGATAAGGCAGCCACCATACCCCGAGAGATTACTGCTACCAAAAATGGGGGGGAAACCTCAGTTTAACCTCCTCGGAGAGTTAAGAAACCTTTATGTTAAAATTCCCCTCCTTCAAGCACTTCAAGATGTGCCCATTTACGCTAGAACAGTTCGGGAGCTGTACACAAGAAGAACACAAAGGAAATTCAGGGATCCTCCCACGGTTCATGTCATAGGAAACTTATCGGCCTTGATAACAGGAAAAGCCCCTGTGACTAAATACGATGACCTTGGTAATCCTACCGTTACTGTACAGATAGGACAGACACAGATACCCAACGTCCTAGTGGATCTGGGAGCAGCAATCAACGTTATAACTATGGAAACTGTAAAGAAGCTTGGGCTCACCAAGTTTAGACCGACCCCTACTATTTTGGAATTGGCAGACAGATCCACCATCAGACCCGAAGGGATTCTGGACGACCTTGTTATATCGGTAGATTCATGGGAGTACCCAGCTGACTTTTTGGTGTTACAACCAAAATCGCAGTTGGGAGGACACCCATTGATCCTGGGGAGACCGTGGTTGGCCACAGCTGATGCTTGCATCAGCTGTTGATCGGGGTCCATGACTATATCTGATGGTATGGATACTAAAAACCTCACCCTGTATCCTCCAGGTCGGCCAAGTCTAGAGGCTGAAACATCCCTTTGGATAGAGCAGGAGGAGGAGGATGAGGATGTCCAGCCATTATTAACTATAGGGAAGGCCTTAACCTTTAAAAATGAGACAGAAGATGATACCATTAGCAATTTCATTAGTGAACCCACTTCAGTAAATAGAGAAGTCTATCAAATTCTTAACACTACCCTGGGCAAGGAAGAGCAAGAAAACCTTACGGAAGAAACCTTGGTTGGTGGCACAAATATAATCCCCATTGTGAAAAATTCAGAGAGCATTCCGATTGAGGTAGAACCTGGAAGGACTTTGAATATCAATCCTAGTCTCTCCTCAGAGGAACAGAAACGCCTGATCAGCCTCTTGAAGGAACATAAGGGGGCGTTTGCCTGGGAGTATACAGATATGAGGGGTATCCCCTCTAATCTGTGCACTCATCACATTTATATCAAGAGTGACTCCCGGCCTGTGTGTCAACCCCAACGACGCATGAACCCCAATTTGAGGGATATAGTGAAGGAGGAAATCCAGAAACTTTTGGAAGTAGGGTTTATATACCCTATTTCAGATAGTGAGTGGGTCTCTCCACTCGTGATTGTACCCAAGCAAAATGGGAAATGGAGGGTCTGTGTTGATTATAGGGAACTGAACAAAGCAACTCAAAAGGATAATTTCCCTTTACCCTTTATCGACCAGGTACTTGATACCCTGTCAGGGAAGAAGTTCTTCTCCTTCCTAGATGATTTCAGTGGGTACAACCAAATCCAAATTGCTCCTGAGGATCAGGATAAAACCACCTTCACCTGTCCCTGGGGAACGTTTGCTTACAGAGTACTTCCATTTGGATTGTGCAATGCACCAACAACGTTCCAAAGAGCTGTGATTGGCATATTCTCTGAATTAGTCAATGATAGCATGGAAATCTTCATGGATGATTTCACTCCCTATGGCAGGGATTTCGATGAGGCACTAGAAAATTTAAAGAAGGTTTTAACTCGCTGTAAACAGGCTCAGCTTTCATTAAGCACTGAGAAGTGCCATATGATGATGAGTGAGGGGGTGGTATTGGGGAATTTTATCTCTGCCAATGGCATACAGGTAGACCCTGCAAAAATCAAGGTAATACAGAATATACCTACCCCTTCAACTCAGAAAGAGGTAAGAAGCTTTCTGGGACATGCTGGATATTATCGAAGATTCATAGGAAACTTCTCCAAACTGGCTTCTCCTTTGTTCTCTTTGTTAATGAAGGATGCACAGTTTGTGTGGAATGCAGCATGCCAGACAACATTCGATGAACTTAAAGCAAGGATGTCTACAGCTCCCATCTTGCGGGGACCTAATTGGACCCTTCCCTTCCATATCTCCTCAGATGCCTCTGACACTGCCATTGGGGCAGTATTAGGACAGAAGGAGGGCCAAAAACCTTATGCCATTTACTATGTTAGTAAAAATCTAGCCCCTGCTGAGCTTAACTACACTGTTACTGAAAAAGAATTCCTTGCTATTGTTTACTCCATAAATAAATTTCGACATTATATCACCGGGTATCCTACATTTGTACACACTGACCACTCTGCCATCAAATACTTAATGAATAAACCAGTTACCAATGCCAGAGTGACCAGATGGATTTTGTTGTTACAAGAATTTGATATCACTATTATAGATAAACCTGGGAAGGAAAATGTTGTTGTTGACTTTCTATCCCGTCTTACTAACAGTGATGACAGTTTGCATGTTGAGGATTCTTTCCCAGACGAGCATCTATTTGCACTTTCAGTTCATTCTCCATGGTATGCAGACGTTGCTAACTATTTGGTTGCAGGGAAGCTCCCGCCATATATGACAAAACGAGAAAAAAGAAAAATTATTCAGCGCAGTGCCAGGTTTTGTTGGTTAAATGGCCATCTCTTCTACACAGGGCCTGATCTTGAAATCAGGAGATGTGTAAGAGAAGATGAGATCTTTCCTATATTAAAAGCCTGTCATGAGGGGCCTTGTGGAGGCCACTTTGCAGATAAAAGAACGGGGCACAAAGCACTGCGGATGGGCTATTACTGGCTGACTCTGTTCAGGGATGCCAAGAAGTATGTCCAGTCCTGCGACAGTTGCCAAAGGATGGGCCAACCCAATCGAACAGATCAGATGCCCTTACAGTCCCAACTTGTAGTTGAACCATTTGAGAGATGGGCACTGGATTTTGTTGGCCCTATCAGTCCTCCCTCCAAACAGAAGGCCTATATTCTGGTTTGTACTGATTACATGACCAAGTGGGTGGAGGCTGTAGCTTTGGCTAAGGCTAATGATCAGGCTGTAATTGATTTTCTATACAGTGAGATCTTTACCCATTTTGGGGTGCCAAAAGAAGTAGTTACTGATGGAGGTCCGCAGTTTGTGTCACACCAATTTGAATCCTTGCTCAGGAAGTATCATGTGCAGCACAGGGTGTCTTCACCTTATCACCCCCAGGCTAATGGTCAGGTGGAAAGCACCAATAAGGTTATTGAAAATATCCTTACTAAAACAGTTAATAGTCATCGAAAGGATTGGGTTGACAGGCTTCCAGAAGCACTGTGGGCATATCGCACGACTTGGCGTGACACTACAGGGTTCTCCCCATATGATCTGGTGTACGGAAAGAGTGATGTTTTTCCAATTGAGTTCGAGATTAAAACCTTGAAGACAGCCACCGAAATGAACCTGGACGTAACAGAAGTGCAGAAGCAAAGACTGAATCAATTAAATGAACTGGACGAGAAGCGGTTAGCGGCAGTAGATCAGACTTTGTTGCTTCAGCAACAGAGATCTAATTGGCACGACCGGTTTATTAAAAAGAAGGTCTTCAGTGAAGGAGACTGGGCGTTACTTTATGACTCCAGATTCAAAAGAGATTTTAAAGGGAAACTGCATACACGGTGGCTAGGTCCATACTTGGTTGACAGGGTTTTTGACAACGGCATGGTCCGTCTGGTGACCATTGACGACAATTGTATACCATTACTTGCTAATGGCCACAGACTAAGACTGTACCGTAAGCCTATCTCGAAGGATGCGTTCATTTCACAGATTGCTGCCGACCCAGAGTATCAGCTGTTACCAGGGCAGGAACTTCTCTCTGCCTCTGCCAACCTTTAAACTGTAAATCGCACTATTGAATCACTGTACATAAATAAGTTTTTTACTGTAGCGAATAACTCTTGATTGTTTTTTTGGCATTTGATCTCTTTGGTTGTTGTTTTTCAAAGAAATAAAATTGCAGGGAAGTACCAGGAGAACGACCAAAATGGGCCCGCTGAATGAAAAACGCTTTCCTTTGTTCCCCGTATTGCATTTTCCTTTTCTCAGAATAAACATTCCCGGCGGCTGAACAAACACTCCCAGCAGCTGAACATACTCTCCCACAGCCGCAACTCTTTTTCCAAAGGCCCGAAAATTCTTTTTCCCGGCGGCTGAACAAACACTCCCAGCAGCTGAACATACTTTCCCACAGCCGCAACTCCTTTTCCAAAGGCCCGAAAATTCTTTTTTCCGGCGGCTGAACAAACACTCCCAGCAGCTGAACATACTTTCCCACAGCCGCAACTCTTTTTCCAAAGGCCCGAAAATTCTTTTTCTGGCGGCTGAACAAACACTCCCGCAGCTGAACATACTTTCTCACAGCCGCAACTCTTTTTCCAAAGGCCCGAAAATTCTTTTTTTCCCGACGGCTGAACAAACACTCCCAGCAGCTAAACATACTTTCCCACAGCCGCAACTTTTTTTCCAAAGGCCCAAAAATTCTTTTTCCTGGTGGATGAACATAAGTTTTGCGGCGGCCGAACATAATCTTCCGGCGGCTGAACATACACTCCCGGTGGCTGACCCACATGTTCCCATGGCCGCGACATCCTTTCCCAGCCATTGTGAATTCTGACAGCCGTGATTTTTCCCTGTACCGCCAATTTTTTTTCCGACACTGTGATCTTTCTTGACGGCTGTAACATCTTTTAATTGGCCGCGATATCATGCTGGGCAACTTCACTCCCGTTTTATTTGGCGGACCTTTTAGCATTACAGACTGTTCTTTTGTTCTTTGCAGTAGTAACTCCTGTGTTAATCAAAGCAAATCGCTTCCGCTATTACTTATGGCTCTAATTTATTCCACTCGTGCCGGCCAATTTGGCATAATTCCAACTCCGGTGATGCGATGTTTTCTCCATTTTCACTGGCGATGGCATTATGGCATTAATTTCTATTATTATGATCGATTTAATGACTGCGAACGAGCTCGGCCTTCCAGCATCAGCAAACACATGGATCATCATTCCCTGCAGGTCATCCGATGCACAGTCGCACGAGGTATGGCTTTGATTTTTACATGATTAAGTGTTAACTTGGGTTTAATGATATCAGTCGTGCCTTAATACGTATTACCATTATGACTTAATTAATTCATCCCTCGTGCGACGTAAAACCTCATAACCGCCACCTTCCCCAATTTGGAATAAAAATTTTGAACCTCCCTCTGCACTGCACTTTCCAAATTTGCCATCTCCCTACTCACATCTCCGCTCAGCGATCTGCGCATTCCCCGCTCTGCAACCTCCACTCTCGGACTCTAGAACTTTGTCACCAGGACTATGGGGCTTCCAGTTCGTCATGAACCTTTAAACACGCGGGAACTCCGAAACAATCCTGAGGTTTTCGCCATCTTTCAAGCCGCTGGCTGGATTGAATTCTTCGAGCGACTAGACAAATTTAACAGGGAAGCAGCTTTGCAATTCGCTTTACACCTCAAGGACACTCATTCTGAGGTATGGGGGCTACGGATAGAAGTTTCCGAGGCTATTATATCTGAAGTTACTGCTCTTCCAATGGTGGGAAAGGCATGGTTTGAACGACGAATCCCAACGATGGTTGCACGGGAGGAATTTCTACGAGAGGGGGAGCACGTTCAATTATCAAAGAGAGGAATTGTACTGCAATCACTGCTGCGACCATGGGATCAGGTTGCTGTCTTCCTTAATAAATACATCACTTGCGAAGGTAGGTACCAAGTTGTTTATAATTCTGAACTACCTTTGCTTTCCCATATTCGCCATGGCATTTTGTTGAATATTCCATACTATCTGTTCCATAACCTATGCCAGATGGCGATGTTTGTTCAAACGGCTAAAAATACACATGTTTCCCTAACCCACCATGGTCTTATAAAATTAATCATTTCAAGAAACCTGGCCTAGCACAATATCACCTGGGATCAATTCACAGCCCGCACTCAGGAGCCTGTTCCTATCCTGGGTCTCCCGGCAGAACAGGCACAACTTCAACATCATCAGGAGGATCGGTGTCCCTCCAATATAGTTGGGGGGGGGGATGATATTGTACCAGAACAAGCACAACAGGGGACACAAGCAGAACCATTGAGGGAAAGTGTTGATAAAAATCTTGAGAGACATGCAGACAACAGGGTAGCTCTGTCATCAGAAGGAGAAATTGGAGCAGCAATGAATGCTGCGACAATTGAACCTGAAGATGACAGAGCTAAGGCAATTGAAGAACAGATGGAATATATGGAGCCGGTCACTGTTGAATCCTCACCTGAGTGGGAAGGAGGAACCCTAATTGAGGAAGAGCGATCTGAGGTGCAAGAAAACATTCCTTTAACCCCAACAGTGAATCCTGATAAGTCAGCCCCTCAAACGAAAACGTCACGAAAAGGAAGAAAGAGACCAATTAAGGAGCCGAGCATAACTGCACCAATAGGAGGCAAAAGACTCAAACCAAATGCAATCTCAGAGGCAGCCAGAAAAAGATGGGAAACCCTGGAGTCACAGGTTGAGATCCCAATCCTCGTACCAAGGCCAATGGACTCTCCAGAAAGACCAGTTGAGGTAGAACCCAGCCTTGAAGAACTTCTGGAAGAAAACACAGTATTAAAGGAGGATGTCCAAATACTTCGAAGGGAAGTAGGGACATGGAAGGAAACTTGTAGGAAACAAGGTGAGAGGAGAATGTATACATTGGTAGAGGCGGTAGACCACCTTGAGGGAGCAGACTCTATTGACCCTGACAGGGAGGAGGAGCAGGTGATTTTCCCTAATTGTGGGGAAATTTTCAAAAAGAAAGGCCATGGGATCATAGTGCGCACAATGCAACAGCCCACGACTACAAGGGAAGAACCTGCAGAAGAAGAAGATGCTGCAACACAAGAACCAGCATCTTTGATCATCCTTTCCGAGGCTGCTACTAATCCTAGGACAGAGGAGAAAAACAATGAAATCAGGAGTGATGATGGAAATAAGGATTACACTGTGAACCCAGAATCCTCCCACGATATAGAGATGATAGAAACTGAGCCACGAGGGCAGAACATTGATGAACCTGAACAGGGGATTGCAATTTCAGAAATGCAGATGGAAAGGGGAGAAGAATCTGGAATGGAGGACACTCTGGAACCTAATGAAGAGTCTAGCACTATGGCCCTAGAATGTCCCCATGATACAAAGCTTAGAGAAGAACGACAGCCATAGGAGGATGAAGAGGTAATCCAGGATGTTGTTACACAAGAACCAACATCCTTGGGAATTCCTGAATTTCAACTAGAAGATGACCCAGGGATAGATATCATACCCGATACACAGTGGAGTGAGGATGAACAGAAAATAGCCTCAGGTGACACTGAGGTCCTTGAGGAAGAGCTGTACGATGGGGAAGATATCCAATCCCAGAAGCAGGGGAACGAAGATGTTGCTGCTACACAAGAACTAGCAACACAACCAGTGGATTCAGAATCACAGGAGGGAGACACTGCCACACAAGAACCAGTGCCCCCAAAAGCAATGGAGGTTGATGCTGAGGAGAGTTTGAAAGATGTTGCTGCCACACAAGAACCAGCAACACATGAATCAGATTCAGAAATGCAGGCTGATCAGGGAGAAGATACTGTTACACAAGAACCGGTGTCTCAACAAGACTTGGATACAACTGTAGAAAATAACCCAGGGGGTGTTGCTGTCACACAAGAACCAGCAACACAAGAATCAATTTCAGAAATGCAGATGGATCAGGGAGAAGACACTGTTACACAAGAACCAGTGTCTCAACAAGCATCAATCACAGTTATGGAAGAAAATCCAGGGGATGTTGCTTCCACACAAGAACCAGCAACCCTCATAGAAGAAGTGCTGGAAGACACTGTCTCACAAGAGACAATACTCCTCCCTTGCAAAATTTTTATTGATTTGGATACAGAACAGGAAAAACATTATAAAAAGGAGATTTCAGATCTTACAGCAGAAGTTTCAGCCCTGAGGATGGAAGTAATTAAATGGAGAAGTCAGGTGGAAGAAAACCAGAAAAATACAATTGCGTTGGATGAGCATAAGAGAATTATTAGAGCGCTGGAAGAGCAGGGGGATGAAGAATGTATGGGACATAGAGTTTAGGTAGAGGAGCTGCAGCAGGAGATAAAGAAATTGAAGAAATTCTCATCCATGCAGAAGGATAAGGATCAAATGTATGACCTATCCCGAGAACTCATAGGCACTAGGAAGCCCTCTTCCGCTTATCCAGTGTTTCTCTTCGAGCAGTTTGTCTGGTTCAAATTAAAGGCTGTACAGGAGGGGGGGTCATTTGAAATTGCAACCTCAGAAAATTTTTTGGAGACATTCCTTGGGAGCAATTTTGAAGAGCAGAACTTGCTATGCGAATTATACCTGCACGAGATGGCGTGCCCTTTGGATCGACACTCAAATCCTGTTCCCTTTGCAGGTGACGTTCAGCTACGAGCCTTCGCCTCTTTTGTGAACAATCATGTTCAGTGGGAAAGGTCTTTTCAGACCTTTTCCCACAATGAAGGCCATACTAATTTATGGATTCGAAGTGAGCCCCAGAATCCTGGCATTCTGGTGGCTCAATACAAGGGTTTTCTTTCCAGCCCTTCCCGGGCACAACAGGTCATGAATTTGCAGGAAGAGGTAATCTCCACTTGTACAAAATCCATTTCTAGACAGCAGCAGATTGCCTTAGAGGGGATCAAGCACAGATGGCAGGTTGCCTCCTCTGCACTGAGAAACAGGGACCCCTACTGTTTTAAAAATTTTAAACATGCACTCTCTAGAGTCAAGGGTTATGTAGGGTGTATGAAGGAATGTGGAGTCAACTGGATGGGTTTAAAGTTCAAATTTCCTCTTATTTGGTGGCCAGCAGAACCATACAATATGGATTTTTCCATGACTAGGAAAGAGGAGCAGAGATGTTGGCAGTACTGGGTTACTCACAGAGGTTTTCTGAAGACAGGCGATAAACCTGAGTTTCCCTACAATTTTTCTTCTCTCCACGAACAGAGCTCAATGCAGGATTCAGATTCCGAGTGATGCAGGTTGTTGCATGAGGACATGCAACAGGGTAGTTGGGGGGATATGTTGAGTCCAAATTTGGTCCCTTTTTAACCACCTTTAATCACTTTTCTTCCCTTGTTTTACACTGCTTAGCATGCCAATCAAACCGACTTTCTTTACCTTTATTCCCTAAATTGTCAAGGTAAGACTGATTATTGTTCTACCTTATTAATGCTTATTCTTGTGACAATTAAGGCTATTTATCTCTCGAAATTGTGCTAATATGTGTGATCTATGAAGATAATGTGAGATGAGCAGAATGCAGGGGGATGGAGCTGAACAAGTCTAGGGACAAGGGATGGTCGTGACACAAAAGGGATCCTCAACCTGTCCATCATCGATTGAGGCACGTGACATTCCAGACAAGAGCTAGTCAGAGTAGCCATAAGAGAATGTGCTATGATCGAGGGATCTCCAGTGTAGCTGCTCGAATATTATGGCGATCTGAGAAGATCGCCACTTCTGGGCCCGTCAACAGTATTCTCGCACTTTCTATAATTGTATCATGCCACGTCTTGTAACAACCGGTGTTATTTAGGGCACCTGAAGATCAGAGATCTTCATGGCTGCCCTTTGTAATAGGATTGGATGTTATTGCTTGTATGTATAAATACAGAAGGCTGTCTCGACCGAGGGGGGTTGGAAAATAGTTAATTCATTCGGTGTATTAACAGCGGGAGCAATCTGTAATAATCCTTCCTTTTTAATACAAAGAGTTACTGCTGGTTTAAGGGAGCTGTACATTGTTCATCCAGCGTCTCTGTGTGAAGGCTGGGCCCGCCTTCCGTAGAGATTGCTGAGTTAAGGTAGGATCTCTTAATTTGTGGTTGTGTGATGTTTCGTTAATTATATTTTCTGTGTGCGCAGCAGTAATGTGTGTGATTTACAGCACTGCATTTTCCTAAGATCAATAACTGTAACAGTCGACTGAGTAGATAATCTTTATGCAATTTATTCCATAGCTGTACACAACTCTGTTCATCTCATAGTTTCAGGTTGACATCCCACGAACCCTGTGTAATTCTTGGATTGTTATAATTGTTGATCTTTATTTCTGCAATTCAATTCTTAGAATAGCCGAGCTTGATCTGTCGCAATTGAATTTCTAGATTACAATTAATTTATGGCTACAGATTCCAAGTGTGATTAGATCAATAGGCAATTCCTTTAATTTGGGTTGTGAATAGGATTTCCTTTCTGTTAGTAATTGTTGATTTCATGTCTGGTTGATGCATAGAAGGACAAGGTTGGAATTGTAGAGTTAGAAGATTGGTGGGATCACACAAAGTTTGAGGGATGAACATAGTTGTTAAGAACAGTATTCACTACAATGATTTGGTGTTTAGCATATATTGTGCACTTACCCTTTGAAACAAAAGAATTCCTCGGGTTGACAATGAATTTCGTAAGCTCTGTGTGTTGATAATAACTTATCTGCATTTAGGGTGCTCGACAAGCATCTTCTCCTTTCTCAGTTTCACCATTAAAGGTCGGTGGCTTAATTTTCTTGAATTCTCCAGAGATTTCTTCGTAAGGTTTAAACTTTCTCTTTCTTGTATGATGATTATCTTCACTACTATAACTAGTGTATTAATAGTTCTTTTTATGTGGATTTCCATAAACCTCAGAAGATGAGCTACTTTCGATTTTAATCTGTTTAGACTTTTTATCTTTATGTTGATAAGGCATATCTTCAGACTCTGTTCGTTTATCTTTTTCTTCATTCTGAAATCTTTCCATTAAAATATGATTTAGCTCCTCCTGATCTCTCAGAATTCTCTCATTTTCCTTTTTGACCGTCTCCATCTCTGTTCTTAGTTCCTTGACTATTTGTAATATTTCAAAAGAGTTATTAGTTATTTCTTCTTTTATAGGTTCTCTTTTAGAATTACTTCATTCAGTAAATGGGGACTCCTCATCCGCATATTCTTCCAATCCTTCCATACCTATAGTTAACTCAGGAAAATTCTCTGTAGTGTAAATCAAAAGAAAAGTAAAAAATAGTATACATGTTTTAAATATACTGTTTTATTTATGCAAGTTGAGCCACATTCATGCCTAGTGTTTGAACCTTGTGCTTTGATACCACATGTAATAACCTTGTAATTCATAAAAATTTAAAATTTTTCATGTAACTTAAAATGTTCAAGGATGTCATTGCCAATGAACCAATAGCTGTTAGTGGTTACTCAAACAGTAATAATTAACAAAGAGCATTATATTTCTTTAGTTCTTTATAATTCATTAGTTTATCTTGAAGTACTATGTTAGGTATGTTAAACACGACGGTTTATGTTTTAGAAATCAAGAAAGGAAACTGCATCTTAATCTAATGCTAAGTGTGTTATTAATTTCTTTTGTCAAGTAGGAAATAATATTAGATGAGATCAGGGATTACTTAGCTTACAGCTAATGCAGTGGAATGATGCTTCTTTTACAGGTTCCAAACATGTAATCAGTGTTGTTACCAGTAAAAATTTCCAGATTGAGAATAATATTCAACTAGCATAGGATAAAATGCTAGTAAAAATGTTTGTTTGCAACTTGACCCTGTAAAAGGTATTGTTGGTATTTCTAATGTTATCAAATTGCATAAATGATTGTAATAACACCACTCTAAAAGAATGGGTTATGTGTAGTTAAGCTTACCACCATAGTACTTGATCCAGATAATCTTCCTTCTTGTATTTTCAATTATATGCATATATTTCATTTTGAGATGTTATAGATTAAGAACAGTTCTACTTCTGCCAATAAGAGCATAGTGGCCTAACAATTTTATAAACGAGAAGATATGTTACACATACTTGTATCCATAACTAGATATTTGTCGTTTATAGATTGGAATATGGTACTATGCATATCTAGTTGAGTTCTTTGTAAACTTTAAATACTCTATGTTAGTCATTCTTCTAAATCATGTGTTATTACTTAGTTATCTTGTATATAAAACCTTGTTTTATATGAGCTCTCAATTACAATAAGTATATTGTGATTTCTAAATGGATTATCATACTGATCTTTGCTCCAGGATTCTTATGATTAGGTATCTTCATGTAACTAGTTTATCTTCCTTGATTTTTAAACTACTCTTGTCAAAAGTAGGCATTAATTAAAATGAGGGACTTTATATATGTTTAGGCTATAGTTAAACTATGCATAAACCCTAGTGTAAAAGAACACCTAACACAAAGTACAAGGTCTAAGGTTATAAGTGAAGAAAATCAAAACTAGGTTATGATATTATGCAATGATTTTATAAGGTTTTGACCTGAATCCTAATGATTATGCAGGATTCAAAACGAGACTCTCAACTGTGGCTTGAAACCCATAATTTGTAAATTATTTGATGGACACGTGATTGGTGATTGAAGCTTAGGGTTTTTGTTGACTTGAGACGTCATATAACTGGCTTCAAACCCTAAAAACGTGCTTTGTTTTAGTCTAGATGTGGAGTGGTCGAGCTGAGAGCTCGTGGCTGCTAGGATTACTATCAAACTTTCCTTCATTTGCACTAGACCTTCATGAGCCATAACGGGCTCCTTTGCAGCTTTAAATTGCATGATCTGGTGTTGTAATAAGAGTATGAAGCTTGCTGCCTTCGTGAGAGGGTTTTGGTCTGATACAAAAAGTGATGGAGGTTGGGCTGGGTTCGCCATCACTATTTTACTATGAGAGTTTGTTTTACTGTGGATGTTTAACTATGCATAATGTTTAGAGGGTTGTTGAAGAAAAGAGTTGAGTTTTGGTTTTTACTGCTTGTTTCTTCTCATGGATTTATTTCTCACCTCATCGTGGCTTGGGGTTTCTCTTTGACCACTGCAACAATAAAATCTTTCTGGAAAGGCTCTAAACCAACTTGTGGAGCTCATGAGTGAGGCTAGGTTGAGACTACAACTTCTAGAAGCTGCGTTGTGCCTCCAGGGTAAGTTCTAAAAAATTTAGTTTTTTAACTGTTCTACAATATATGAATTTTTTTATTTTAATATGTGAGTTTATATATTAATATACATGTTTCGATTGTTTGAGTGCAGGCTTCTCACAATGACTCAAAATACTGTTTTAAACCAGTAAGCCTCGGTTTTACCTGGGGTTTTCTCCTGCACAAGTTGTAAGGTGGATTTTGATGGCACTGTCGTGTGTTGTGGTTGTTGGTTCAGCTGTGGTCATTAGTTGCTCTGTCTGTTCTTTTTAATTTCTGTTTTTAAAACCCTAGTGGTTGTTTGTAAAGGGTGAACTCGGGCTCTCTCAACTGAGACCCGAGGAAGTAGTTTTGGGCCTTTTTAGCCACGATGAAATTATAAAAGTAAAGTTTGTAATATGTCTTAAATCCGTGACTCTTACTGTCAGACCAATTGGTTGTTAGATGTGGATTTGTTTGGGTTTAAAAATAAAATAAGATTGATAGTTGTGCTTACAACGCTTCTCATTTTGGAAAGGGATTTCGTAGCCGAAAACAGAGAGTTGTTTTTAAATTTTGAGACTTTTTTTTATATTAGTATATTTTTCCTCGGGCTTTACACCTTGATAGAAAATGTAAAAGGCCATAGGCCAACTATGTTTGTTTAGTTTATTTTTAATATTAAAGGGATTTTCACAACTTAAGTGAAATTAGCAGTACCTCTCTTTATTTAAAAATTATGTATATTTTGTTTATTTAAGATATTATTATTGTAATATAAATTTCAATGGTTAGGGTTAAATAGATGCAATGAAGTTTTGTTTCTTATTTTAAGGAATAAGATTTGAAGACCTTTGGTAAGAAAATATTTTGGTAGCAGCAAAATTAATAAAGCTGCAATGAAATTTGAAAATAGGACTGACATTGATATTATTAAATAAATGTATTTTTCTTCTGTAATTTTCTGGTATATATTGCTAGGTTTTGGTATTATAAATTTTTTATTTATTCTTTTGTTTGTAAACCCTAATTATTTTAATGGTTTATAGAGCTAGTATTTTTTTGTTTCAGTAAACCTAGTTTACACTTTCTCAAAAATGAACTAACTAGGTAATTAGTTAATCTAAAATATTGTTTTACTAAGTTAATACTAACTTAAATAATTTACTGTTCCTATATTATTTATTTAGGTTTACATACCAGGTTTATAATATGTAACTTTATTAGTTTTACTGAGTATAAAATTTTATACATACTAGTGTGTAATAATTAAACTTGTTCTTCTATCATTAATTATTTAATTTAAATACCTTAAGTAGATAACACAAATACAACTAAAGTTTTGTAAATAATTTTACACAAAATCCAGTAGATAGTATTCATTTGCATCTGCATTCAAGTTTTATTGAATATACTCATTTGAAATAATTAAACCTGTTGTACTTGAGTACTGTCTTACAAAAGGCGTGGAAAAATACAGTTTAGGTAATTTTTCCTATCTATCAATTTACTTAGAAATTTCTTATTGATTTACCCTAATCTAGTTAATTACTAATTTTCACCGCATATATTATTCTCCTATTTATCCCTTAACAGAAATAAAACAACAATATACTATATTAATGAAAAACTCTTAAACTTTCAAGATGCAATGAATAAATAAAATAATTGAACGAAGCAAAACCTGGAAGTATAGATGAGGTGACAACAGCTTAAGGAGGTTGTTCCTCCCAACCAACTCCTGGAGAAGAGTTGGACTGCAATTCTCAGGACCCCCCGAGCTTGTCTCCTGGTCCTCCTAGTAGAGTACTGGGTGAGAGATGTAGTCTTGAGATCCTCTGCAACTCCACTGAGTGTTCAGCAATAACTCAGTTCTTCCTACAGTAGTAAGAAATTTAGCTTAGAATAGTTGCACTAGTTCATTCTTCAGCACTTATCCCCTCAAACTTACTTCAGCTAGTCCCCTCCATCGAATTCACATGTGCACTTTAATCACTCAGAATGATCACAAAATCTAGAATCAACAGCCTCAACTGTCTTCAATGGGAAGTTTTATTAGCATGCCTAGGTCTTTTGGGTCAGTTTTTACTTAATGAGCCACCTTCTCCTATTCCACTTTCTTGGTGAATCATGACAACAAAAATAGGGAAGTTTCCAACTGCAACAGCTAGAAGTAGTTTCAGGATGCTGCCACATGTCAATCTTCTCTCAACCCAGCCTCATCCACCAAGTGACCAGTAAAATTCTCATTTAACAGCTCCCCTAAGTTGTTGCCTCATCTTTCATTTATTTATTAATAAAATATTTTGAAATACATTAAATTATCCTTGACCACGCTTGGTCATTAATTACAAACTTTAACATGAAATATAACATAATGTTCCTCAAAAACATAAAATTGTTTTGCAAATTGGGGCATGTGACAGGTAGGAAGTATGGGTATCGTTATTTTCCTTTTCTTTCGGCATGACCATGAATCCAGCTAAATCAAAATCCATGGTTTCTTTTTCTGGAATGAATCTGTCTACAGAAAAAAACAATAAAACCGAGTTCTCATTTCACAATTCCAACAGACCATCCCAAGAAGAAAAAGGAGTGTCCACTGGTTATTAGTTTGACGATTAAATTGTAAGGGTGATATACTCTGAATAATATTAAAATCTTGTAAACATGTTTCTCCCTAGCTACAATTCATTGTAATAAAAACCCTAAAATCCTCTTAAACATTTTTCGCCCTAGCTACAATTCATTGTAATAAAAACCCAATTCTAGGAATTGCACTTTTTCAGCATAAAAAATGTCTGAAAAAAATAGGGTAACATGAAATATCCATACAGTGATAAAAACCCAATCCAAGGCATTGCACTTTTTCAACATAAAAATCATCTGTAAAAAATAGGGTAAAATGAAAATATACATACTGTGTAACCATTCATTGAAGCACCCTGTTTCTGTATAGGATGAAGACATTTCTTCATTGTGAAGAGGCTCTTAGAATCCATTGAATAGCAGGACTCATTCCCAAAATCTCAAGACAAAACACAATGTATGAGAAACAATCAATATACGTAAACTCGCAAAAAAAAAATCAATTGTTCCAGTAGAATTTGAATTGTAAAAGCTTGATGTCTGGTTCTTCGAATGTATATCCCGCCAAGTATCAAAAACCCTTGGTAGCAACTTGACTTTCTCTTTGCCCAGAACAAAGCAATATGCAAAACCAGACAAACCATGTCAACTGATTGATGGCAAGATGATGAAAAAAAACTACGAAGACACATTAAATACTTAGCTAGCTTTATGCCAACAGCCATAAAGCCAGCCAAGATATGGAATCAAGTGTTTCTTGTTACCAAACCATTCCCTTATTTGTGCTTCGAGTCTTGACCGATTCATCAAATTTGACTTTATTAATGCCAAAACATGGGAATAAATTGTTCTTATTGAATTATTTATCCAATTTTATTATTAAAATTTTATAAAAGGTCTAGTTTTCCATTTATATGTTAAAACTTTTAATATTAATTATTTTAAAATAATAAAAAATAAATATTTGTTTGTGTAAGTTATTTTGTAATACATTAATATGTTGGAAGTATCCCACATTAGCTTAGTTGGTTGGGCCCTTTGGGGCTAGACTCAATTAGTCAATTTAATATAAATTGAGTGGTGGTTGGGAGAAATGTTGTTATACTTCCCATGTTAGATCCTTCATAAATAAATTGCATATCCTTAGTTTGGGGAATTTTATTTTTTCAAATATGCTCCTAGTAATATGATTGTGGAAGTTCTGTTATTAACAACTCTATATGATTGTAAATGGATTTCTTGGCAATCCACAAGGGAGATAAATTAAGAGGGGTAATCGAGTAGCACAACATTCCAACCCAATTTTCATGGGAATAAAATGTTATTATTGAATTATTTTTCCAATTTTATTATTAAAATTTTATAAAAGCTCAAGTTTTCCATTTATATATTACAACTTTTAATATTAAATATTTTAAAATAATAATAAATAAATATTTATGTGCTTAAGTTATTTTGTAATACATTAACAAGTTCGAAATCACCCACGGTAGCTTAGTTGGTTGGGTCCTTTCGGGCTAGACTCAACTGGTCAATTGAGTATAGATTGAGTGGTGGTTGGGATAAATGTTGTCATACTTCCCATGTTCGATTCTTCATAACTAAGTTGCATATCCTTAGTTTGGGGAATTTTATTTTTTCAAATATGCTCTTAGTAATATGATTGGGGAAGTTTTGTTATTAACAACTCTATATGATTATAAATGGATTTCTTGGCAATCCACAAGGGAAATAAAGTAAGAGGGGTAATCGAATAGCACAACATTGTAAGTGATTTGAGTCACTTTATTGTTTGGGTTAGGGATGGGTTGAGTAGGAATTAAGAATGTCTTTGTGGTGAATTATTTGATTTAATGATTGTAATCATTGTGGTAGTGCTGTTACTGATGGTACTACTGTTAGGTTGGTTGTTGTGGTATATGTCCAAAGGGAGGCCCTCCCCAATATTATTTCCAAGGTTGGTTTTGGGATTGCTTAGGATCCCATGGCTACCATGGTATGGGTGGATACCAACTCTAAGGGGGATAATAAATTCTAGCAAAAACTGAATTAGAAAATTAAGATGGGTCTTAAATCATATTTGGTGGTCATAGTTTCCATGACCATTTTTATTCGACATATCAAATTTTTTATGTCTCCTGATTTGTGATCCATACACCCAAATCCATGATCCATTAATTGATTATCGAAGCATAAGATATGGCATCTATAGTGGAAAAAATCAATGCAAGGGATACATAATCCAAAGGAACTAATCTACAACCATTGAAACCAATAAGATCTACAATAAAACCCCATGATCTAGGCCACCACCACATCAAGGTTGAGTAAGACAACAACTAGCTCAACAATAAAAACAAGTGACTATAGGTGATGTTGGATGACACATAGTAGAATATTAATGCATTGCATTGCAACAAAGAGGAAATGAATTATGAGATTGGCATTGTAAAGACTCAAATCCTTCATGTATCCAACATTATAAACAAAATATATGAATACTTTGGAACTTGAGATTGAATATCCCTAAGTGGAAATGGAAGATAAGTTACAACTAGCTATGACACATTAAAGAACATAAGAAACATTAGAGGAATCATTGGTAGTAGAGAGTTCCAAAATAATAAGAAAATACATAAAATAAGAAAACATAAAGCAAAAAAAAATAGGCCCATATTAACATATTTTCCAATTAAAAAACTCAATCAATATCTCATAAATAATTCCAAATTCTCATTCATCATTTTTTACATACAAAACTTCCCAATAAATAATTTTAAAACAAAAAAGAAACACAAAATATTTAATATTTTAATATTACACCTAACACTTCTAAATAATCTGAGCAATCCTATTTTTTTTTATCCAAGCCATTTCATTCTATAATTCCTTAACTAAAATAATAATAAAAACAGATATGTATTATTTTTTACCCAACATTTCTGAACAATCAAAGCTATTCGTGAAACAAACACAAAACTGGATACCCAACATTTCTAAACAATCAAAACTATCCTATTTTTTTATCCATACCATTTAATTCTATAATTCCTTAAGGAATATAAATAAGAGAATATGTCCATATTTCTTTGACCTTTAAGCTACTACTAATACAAGAAAAAACTAAGTTTCCTATGTTACACACCAAAACACCAAACCTATGCATATATATATTTTAGGACAACAATCTCCACAAAAGAAACTCCTACAAAATTGTTTTAACTAAAATACGTCTCGAGGCTCTTCCTTCCCAGAAATTTTCTCTCAGAATACGAAAGATGGAGGAGGCTTAATCGACCTCCTCCATTTTGATTTATTCTACTTCTCCTCAGTCTGAGTCTCCTTTATCTGCACCCCTTCTTTTGCGGAGGACCGTATTTTATTCCCCTCGTACTCCTTACGCTTCCCTATGACATACTTGTTAATGGCCTCCACCATGAACAAGACTTCATACCCTTTCCTTTTCAGTCTCTCAAACAGTGGAGAATTCTCCATCACCTTCTTTCTCTCACCACTGATGTAATACATGTCCTTTTGTCCCTCTTTCATCATGCTCAGATACACCTTCAAGCTCGCCATCTCATATATGCTCTTTGATGAATGATATCTCAGCAAATACACGAGCTTATCCATGTTCTTGATACCTTCGCAGTGCATCACCGATTCTAAGTTCTTTGAAAAAACCTCGTAGAACTTGGCATAATCCTATTTTTTCTTGGCAATATCGTTGAACATATAGATACATTTTTTTAGTAAATTCCTCCTCATCACCTTCAGAATCTTGTTTTTTTGTAGCATGTCTCGAGAGATGTTGAGGGGCATATCATCAAAATCCACCACTCCTTTGACAAAGCCTAGGTATTCAAGAATGAAATCCTCACAGTTATACATTATGAACATGATTCTTACATACAAATTTATGTTGTTTATATTCTTCTTGGTGTCCAAAATATTGAACAGATACCTCTTGGGGACAAAGAAAATATCCTCGAACTCAACCTGACCCTCCACACAGAAGTGCTTCATGGCCAAGTGGTCCTTCGAGTCATTGGTGAGGCTCATGTAGAAGGAATAATATTCTTCTTTTCTAATATCCTCTAGCCTCCTCATACAAATGGGCTTCTTCTTGTTCACCAGGCTCCATTCATAAGACACTTCTTGCACCTTCTTTTTCTCCTTTTCCTTCTCCTTGTCTTCCTCCACTTCCTCAGCTTCCTTCTTTTCCTCCATCTTCTTCTATCACTTCTCTTTATTAGATGAAAGTATGATACTAATGTTTATTTGCAGAATATTGGTGATGTATTTCAGGTCATTTTACTATATGTTTACGATATTTTGATTACGGGTAGCTGCACCAAATAAATTGGGTCAATTAAAGCATCTTTGCACATTGAATTTTCAATGACTGATCTTGGATTGTTGAAGCAATTTCTTGGTTTGGAAATTGCTGAAAGAGGAATCATGATCATACAAAAAAAGTATTCTTTAGACCTTTTTTTGAATTTTAATATGGCTGAATGTAAGGCAACCAAGTTCCCATTCCTTTCCAGTATGAAACTAGGTGAATTTGGTGACTCTCCATTTGTGGATTGCTCATTGTATAGACAACTAATCAGGAATTTGTTGTATCTTACTAATTATAGACATGATTTAGCATATGATATAGGTGTTGTAGCTATATATATGTAGTAGCCTCATGATATCCATTGGAAGGCATCCAAGAGGATCCTTCAGTATGTACAAGGAACAAGGAGCTTCGGGGTACACTATGCTGCTAGTTTTCCACTAGAACTAGTAGGATTTTATGTTTATGATTGGGATGGATATCCCAATTATAGAAATACCATTTCATGTTTTTTATTCATTCTTTCCAATGGTCCCATATTCTAGTAAGGCAATGAACAACACACTATTTCCCTTTCTTCAGCTGAGGACGAGTACAAAGGAGCAGTGAATGCAGCTACACAATGTGTGTGGTTGCAAGGCATTATTCAAGAACTTGCTGTTGCACTTGATTCACCCGCTGTAATTCAGTGTGACAATAAACGTGCAATAAATATTTCCATAGATCCAATTAAGAGACAGAGGACTAAGCACATAGATATTCATATGCATTGCATTCGGGGCTTGGTGCATGATCGGGTGATAGCCTTGTAGTATTGACCTTCTACTAAGAAAACTGTTGATATTTTCACCAAGTGCTTCACAAAGAAGACCTTCACTTACTTGAGATCATTGCTTGGAGTGAGTGATACATGGTGACAACTTCCATTCACCTTCATATTTTTGTCCCCATGTCCATTTTGAGGAGAGGTTTTGTTCCCATGTGGTTTTCCTCTTTTCCTTGTTTTCATGGACAAATAAAATTTTATGTTGTATGAGGTGACTTGAGCCTTTGTTTCCATGACCTCCATTTTATTTTTGTTTAAATTTGTACTGAGTCAATATGAAGGGGGTCTCTAGAACATTAATCCATCCTTAGTACCTTATTTTATACCTTAGTCAAATTATTTTTCTTCTATGCATTGATTGCTATGGTTTAGACTTAGGGAAATTGGTCTAGGAAGTAAACTGGTTATCTTGTCCCATTCACACACACATCACTGCTCTATCTTGGTCAACCTAGAACATGTGTTCCGTCATTAATGACCCTTGGTGTCTTGGAGGGCTTCCCTTCCTTGTTTTGTGGAATCTTGGTTTGACTAGGGGCGCTAGTGACATTCTTAGACCATTTTGGCCCTCCTAGTGCATTTATTGTTCACCTTGAGCCACTCCCACACATATGTTTGATCAGCCATGCCTATCATAGAATAATTTATGCTCCAGTATGTGACACCAATGTTCAGACCAGGTTTCGTGACCATTTGGGGTGATTCGAGAGCTAATTGGTCCACCCACGGGGGATGGAGTTCAAATCTAGTTATGACACATGTGCACTCCCAAATGCCTTCCTAAGCCTTATGATTTTTTCCAAATGTAATATATGTCTGTTCTAAACATATTAAGATGTTAGACAGTGGCAATAATATCCACTATTGTGTTCACATGTGTGTGTAATTTTACTCTTTCAATACTTTTTGTACTTTTTTTGCAAACTAGAGGGAATTAGTGAGAGTTTCTTGGATTCTAGATCCAGCTGTGAATCAATTCTCATAGAAATATTCAACCACTATAAAAAAATTTAAACTTCCATTAGATAAGATGGATAAGTTACTAAAGAAAGAAAAGGTAGCAACTAAGGATAAACAAATAACCATCAAGGAATTAGAAAGTAAAATTGCAGACTTGGGAGTTAATCCATATGATACTACACATACACAGTCTGTCCTACAACAAAAGAACATTGAAATTGATGTCTTGAAAAATAAATCACATGTCCTTGACATAAATCATTTCCAAACTACAAATATGGTAATATTACCGAACGAGAGAGACAAAATAACTAAAAATATGTTATACTATAAGTCACAAATGGAGGAGTATATGAAAAGGGTGGATGGTATAGAATTGCAACTTTCAATAATGAAGCTAAAACAAACATCCATATCTACTCATCCATAATCTATATCAGGGAAATAAATCACTTAGTCAATAGGAGAGGGAAAATAGATCCAAATAGATTAGGAACACGAGACTAAAGATGATCAAGTTGTTGAGAACATGGAAGAGGATACTCCATCAGATTTGATAAAATAAAGGGATCTCAAGATAGAATATATAGAAAATGATGTAAGAGAAAAGTAGGTACTCATTGCCCACCTGGAAAATGAGAAAGATGAGCTAGAAGAGAAGGTTAATCAGTTAAATCAAATTTTTTGGGAAAGACCCCCCTAAAAGAAGCTAAAGAAATATTGTGGGAAAATATAATGGAAGAAGTCATCCAACATTGGGACCAATTTGGGTTGATATAAGATGAACTAGAGTTAGTCACCATTTCTACTGCTAAAATAAAGAGGAAAAAAATAGAGCTTGAGTCTACCACAGGGATTGCAAAAGATGTAATCAAATATTTGAACAGGAGAAATAGAAGGAAGTTTGAAGATATAGATTTTACAAATAAAACACACATTATCAAGGAGTATAATAAATTTCTTACCAAGAGAGCATTGATGATGAGTGATCAAAACAAAATAAAGAGTTTAACATCAGAGATTGCATTTTTCATAGGCCTATTTAAAGATGTTATTTCTACAGGACTAGGTCATCCGTGTGATGGAAATGGAGACCTATATAGTAAAGTAGAATATCTAGAAAAGTTAAAGAAAAAGAGGAATGAAGGGGGATATAATGGGGATTTAAGTGGACCTCTAAATGGGGCAATGGTAGTTTAAAAATTGAGATAGGAGCTTGAATTATGGATGAAACTCATAAATATAGTCAAACACGTATCCCCTATATCATATGAATAATACATAAATGTTTAATTGGAAGTTGAATCCATGAGGACTCATAAATATCCCACGGGAAATGAGTGGCATAAATTTTCTAGATACCATTATATGGATTTACTATGAGTGTGACAATCCATTCCAAAAGAGAAAAAAGTAGTGTATATAGTTGGACAATCTACTGGATGAAAACAAAAGAAGAGAGCAACAAGAAGAAAGTTGGACCACTAGTCCTTCCTTGCTCACTCCATTTGAAAGAGTAGGAGAAGGAGCATAAGCCCTTTATTGGAATTTTGAATTATAATACATTTTTTAATTATTTGGCTCATGGTAACTTTGACACCATGCTTCTTGACCTCTAAATCCGTCTAAAGGGTTGGAATCAACCTCCTAGGATGGTTTAAAATGGAAATTGAGATATTCCATATGCGTTTATAAAGGCGATTCTTATGTTTTATCACTTAGAGTTAGTCACCATTTCTACTACTAAAATAAATATGACAAAAATAGAGATTGAGTCTACTATAGGGATGGAAAAAGATGTAATCAAATATTTGAACACGATAAATAGAAGGAAGTTTGAAGATATAGAGGTTCCAAATAAAGCACACATTATCAAGGAGTATAACAAAGTGTTACTAAGGGAGAATTGATGATGAGTGATCAAAACAAAATAAAGAGTTTAACATCAAAGATCCAATTTTTAATAGGCCTATGTAAAGATGTTATTTCTGGAGGGCTGGCTCATCCGTGGGATGGAAATGGAGACATATATAGTAAAGTAGAATATCTAGAAAAGTTAAAGAAAACGAGGAATGAAGAGGGATATAATGGGGATTTAAGTGGAACTCTAAATTGGGTTTTGGTAGTTTAAAAATTGAGAGAGGAGTTTGAATTATGGATGAATCTCATAAATATATTCAGACACCTAGCCCCTATATCATATGAAAAATACATAAATGTTTACTTGGAAGTTTACTCCATGAGGGCTCATAAATATCCTACATGAATGAGTGGCATTAATTTACTAGATACCATAATATTTCTTTACCACGAGTGTGACAATCCATTTCAGAAGAGAAACAAGTAGTGCAGATAGTTGGACAATATAATGGATGCAAACAAAAGAAGAGAGAAATAGGAAGTAAGTTGGACCACTAGTCCTTCCTCGCTCACCCCATTTGAAAGAGTAGGAGAAGGAGCATATGCCCTTTCTTGGAATTTTGAATTATATAATACATTTTTTTAATTATTTGGATCATGGTAACTTTGACACCAGGCTTGTTGACCTCTAAACCCAACTAAAGGGTTGGAATCAACCTCGCAGGTTACAACTGACCATGCCACACATTAAAGAACATAAGAAAACAATAGAGGAATAATTAGTAGTATATAATTCCAACCTCAGAGCTAAGGCCTCCCAACTAATGACCTCAATTTCTCAATCAATGACATAAAGGATAAAGTGAGGGTTATGACTGCTCACAACAAGAAAACTCATTTTATTACTCAATATCGAATGGCAATTGAAATACAATAAGAAAAGCCATTTTTTATCCATGCCATTTGATTCTATAATTCCTTATTTGTTTATCCATGCCATTTCATTCTATAATTCCTTATTTTTTAAGCCATGTAATTTCATTCTATAATTCCTTGACAAAAATAATAAGAAAATGAACAAAAAAATAGGTCCATATCCTTTGAGAAATCCCACATAATGTACTCCATCATTTCTAAACAATTTGAGCAATACTAGTCCAAAATTTTTAAACAATCTAGGAAATCCTATTTTTTTTATCAATGCCATTTCATTCTATAATTCCTTGACCAAATTAATAAAAAAAAAAAAAAATAGGTCCATATCCTTTGATCTTTACGCTACTTGAAAAAACTATACTTTCCTTTAAACTTTAATAAAATAATTTTTTGTACACCCTTTAGCTTAATAATATGTCATATTGATTGCGAGGATGTCATCTTAGTGAATTGAATGAAGATTGTAGTTAATTGATATATTGGAAGCCACGATGGATATTTATACATTATGATTTACTCTTAGACACATAGCTTACTACAAGAGGTTAATCTAAGGATACACTACAATAACTACAAATTCACCTAGATTGAAGATTGTCAAGACAATTTAATCTCAAAGGAAAATTAGTGAGCTCTCTAGTAATTGTCTTTTTGAATTGGGACTTATAATTTTTTTTGCATGTAGGTCCTTCATGCATTAATCTAGGCATGATTATGACATATTCAATAAAAGGAAATTAGACCACTTTGTCAATTTTCCAGTAGAAATTTATCTAGAGCCAAACAAATCTACACAACCAATGTGAGAAAAGGATTGGCAATGGTTTACTCGCAAAAACTCTTTGACTATCTACCCAAAGGGAGATTTAAGTTCTTCATGGACCATTCAAAACTAAATGATTTGGTGAACACTCCTTTTCGAGGGTCACATAGGAAAATATATTTTTCTATTCTAGGAGTATGATTTTGAAGTGATTGTGAAGTTACGAAGAAACAATGTGGTCACACATTGTTTTTCAAGGATAAAAACATGATAATAAATAAGATCATTAAACAATATCTACCATATGTAGATTTATCCCACTTATAAGTTGTCCTAGATAACTCTAAGATATGGACATAATCCTAACAACCATAATCACACCCTAGGGATAAACAAAAATGCAAAGAAAGTAATTAGTTGTTATGGATGTAGATTATTATTTCGTCATAGAAAAGATATATAATTTAGTTTTTAATGGGATCATCAAGCACTACAAAATGGGTCATGAACACCTTGGTATGTTATGGGAGCTCTATGATGGGATGGTCAATATTCACTATTGAGGAAAAGAATCAACTCAAAAGGTGTAGCAAGTAGGAGTATGGTGTCCCATAATCTTCAAGGATGCAAAGGAATAGATGCCATATATTGTGATGTATGCCAGATAATTGGTCGACCTTCCAAACAAGATGAAATTTACATAAACACTATCATTACATTTCATTCCTTTGAAAAATGGGTAGCATACTTCAGGAGGTAATCCCACTTCCAAGAATTTGAGTACACACTACATAATCATCGTTTCTTTACCTTGATTGGTGGGATGAAGAAACACTAACATGATCCATCTCTTCACAACAACAAAGGAAGACTATATGATCTAAGCCACCACCACATCAAGGTTGAGTAAGACAACAACTAGCTCCACAGGAAAACAAGTGACTATAAGTAAGGTTGGATGACACATAGTAGGAGAGTATGTTAGATTTTTAACATTTAAGATATATGATATTAGGATCTTATCTAAGAGAATAACAAGCACGACAATCAATCACAAGAGACAATGAGCACAAAGATTTTCCTCGGGGAATCCATAAAGGAGAAAACCCTGCATCTTCCTCAGAGATAAAATCCACACCAAAAGTAAAACCCAAAGACAGTAAGATGATCTCCCGACAACAGTAGTCTCTCTCTCTCTCTTGTCCTAGCTTCTTCTCTCTCTCTCAGTTATGCGCTACAACTGAGTGTGAGTGAATGTGTGTTAAATAGAGAGGCTCCCTCTCTATTTATAATAATTCCATACATGACAATTACTCACTAGGGACAACTTCTCTAGGAGAGTCTAATAACCCTAGGGACCTACAACTGTGGGGACTTTAACCCTTGATCAATAAGGAGGGTTATACTGTATAAATTTACATGACTTGTTTACATTATTGAATCTCCTGATTAGAACATCAGGGCATGACATGACTCAATTACATTACAGATACTTCCCGGAATTAAAATTGGGGTACAATACATAAGATATACAAGTGAATACATTCTGAAGTTACAAATAAATAAACACTCCCTCTTAACTAGGAAGGTATTCTCTCGACACAATTTATCGGCACAAGTCTTCTTCTCTGTATCATCTGGATCATCATCAAGTCATGTTAATATTCAAGTAATATTCATCATCAAGTCATCTTCATCAAGTCTTGATCATCACTGGGTCTGGATCATCATCGAGTCGGGATCATCACTTGATTTGGAGCATCACTAGATCATCACTTGATCTGGATTGTCACTGGATCACCATCAAGTCTGGATCATCACTTGATCTGGACCATCACTGTTGGATCATCATTGGGTCATCATCACGGGTGCTATCTCAATTCTACTTGTCACAGGAATTTCTACAGAGCTAGCCCTTTTTCATTCTAGTTGTAGGCCTAGCCTTCATGTAGGTCTTCATCGTCTTCAACACTTATATCTGACCATGGAATGAACCATGTTAGAAAGGCCCTCCCAGCACTTACATCTGACCATGGGAGGAATGTTAACCCAAAAAATCCCTCACTCAGCTCTACATGGCCTACACTATTAATATTATTAATCCTCCCTTGTCCAATTTGGTCATATGTCTAAATAGGGAGTCATGTCTAAATCAGGAGTCCATCCAGTCTATTTTAGTCACTAGCACCACTGGGTCCACTTGACGTAATTGGGGCACATGTTTTAGTTACTAAAGTGCAGGGAATACTAATTGAGGCCTACTACCACTAATTGCACTTGATTGCATCAGTCTAGGAGCCTCCTAGACCAATCCCTACAATCTAGGAGCCACTGGGAGTGCCGAAACCAACCAAGGTCAGTTCAGTTTAGTTGATGACCAGTTAAGGTAAGTTAGGAGTCAGTTACATTCAGTTCTAGTCCTCTACATTCAGTTGGCACTAGGTTTACTTGACTGCACTCAAGAGAGGCACATTTCTCACCTACCACAGTTAGTTAGCCTTATTCAACATTGAATGTAACACTTGAGTTATGTTTTAGAACTCCGATGAACTCCGGTTATGGTTTAGACAAGGTCAGTTAACTATTGAGTCCTCCGATAATGATTTAGACAAGGTCTTAGTTACCTATAGTCAAGTAGAGTCTAATCAATTCAAATTTCCTCATGTAGATTCGAATTTCTTGTGGCTATTAAATCCATTGTACTTCATTGTAATTATTATCTAATTACTCTTTGATTAATGAAAAGCATTCACAGTTGCAAGCCATTTTTGCACTGTTTCATTCTTCAATAACTGAGTAAATTGTGTGATATATCTTGTGAGTTGTGTGTTTGTCCATAGATCTATGTGCTCAATTTAATATGGTATCAGATCCTCGGCGGACAAGGCACTTCTCCTCCTCATATCTCCTACTGGATCATTTTTGAGCAAAATTGCTCCTTCCAGCTCTGCACCAGAAGCAGAAGGTTTACCACTTAATACCCCAAGTAAAGGAATTGTTGATAAATATTGATCAACTATGTTGTGTGTGATGAAAACATGAAATGTGTAGGTTGTCGACCTTACGGTGCCCCCTTTTTTTTTGTAGGTACAACTTCAAATGGATTCATCAGTTCCTCTTCTCACCCTGTCCACAAACTATTCAGAATGGAAGAAGAAGATGATTTCATCTCTGATGAGACATGGTCTCTGTTAGGTGTCTATTGGACTTGGTAAAGAGTGTTTTAGTGAGATTGACTGGCTGAATAAAAGTGATGGAGCTTTTGGAACAATAGCAACAGGTCTTTCTCCTAGCTTGCGCTACCTCATTAGATCTATTGAATACTCGAAGGAACTCTAGACAAGATTGGACAGAACCTTTGGAGTGATTAATGAGGATCATAATAGCATTTTGGAGAGAATATCCAGCACCATAAGCACTCTTGATCCAAAATTATGATCCTCCACACTCTTTGATGAAGTTGTTCAAGATGAAGAAGAAGCAGAAGCTTCTACATAGTCAATTCGAATTGAAGACAGTTTCCATGAAGTGACTCCTTCTCCTGATGCTCCGGAAGTTCATGAGATATCTGATATATTATCTCCTCATATTGATGAAATATAAGAATACATTTGAATCTCTGATATTGAGGAAAAACATTGCTGCATTTCCATGCAAACATTCATCGGTGATTTTCCTTTGAATTCTATGCAAAATTTACCAGTAATTGCGTCTGAAAGTGAAGAGAAATTTGATTTTTCTCCCTCTAATGTTGCTGCTGGTGTGAAAATATGTGATACCTTGGATATTTTGGAAGAAATATCAGATTAATAGAGTGATCCATTCACTCCCCATGATCTATATTTTCCAGCAAATTCCTGCAAGATTGCATGCACCAAAATTCAGAATTTTGAAGAAGAAGAAAGTTGTGCATCCATCGTCTTAGTTAACCATCTATTTGAATATGATATTAACCTTATTGGATCTGATGTGATATTATTTAGATCTGATATGATATTTCTTGGTTTAATATATCAAATTCATAATCTTTCAATACTGCTTGTAGTTGTTCTCATCAACGGTGTGAAGAAACAAGTACCACAAGTCTCCTACAAAACTGCTGCTGGGGATTTGATTCCATTTCACAGTTTTGGATCTGTTTTGAACATATTTAGATATTATTTACTTTCTGATATGATATTTTTTGGTTCATATTTTAAAATCCAAGAGCTTTCATTCATGCTTGTAGCTGCTCTCACCAATTCTGGTGTGAAAAATCAAGTACCGCACTTTCTCTTCAAAACTGCTGATGGGAATTTGGTGTTAGTTTCCTCATATGAGGTTGCTGATATTTTATTAAGTGATTCATTAGCTATTTCAGAAGCTATATCAGACTATGGAGCTCAAGCATTCTCTCTTAACAGTCCGAGTGCTTCTCATAGAACTGGTAAAGAGGAAGATTTTCTGCATCCTCCTAGACACTTGCTCCTAACACTTGGGGATGTTCTTACCACTCATGGTTTGCTATTAATGGCTGAAAAATATTAGTTTCTTGAGTATTCCTCACATCCTCAAGAACCTTTTCTCACTTATCAGTTGACTTCAGTTGCTCTACATGGGTCCAGTCTTCATTCGACAGCTGTCTATATTTCTGATTTAGTTGAGCATATCATTATTCTTCCAAAGAGGAAGATTCCTCCAAACATAATGATGCAGAGGTTCACATGCTAGGCCCTAGGATACCTGTGCAAAGAAGAACCATATTGATCCTAATTCTACTTGCTTAATTAGAGGGGGGGATTTTTTTCCCATGTGGTTTTTCCCCAGCACCTTGTTTTTGAGCAGTTACTTTACTTTACTTGATGTAATGGGTGACGTATGGTCCTAGTTACCATGGCCCATAGATTGTCCAAGTTATCATTCATGGGGGGTGTTAGTATTATTAATCCTCCCTTGTCCAATTTGGTCATATGTCTAAATCGGGAGTCATGTCTAAATCGGGAGTTCATCCATTCTAGTTTTAGTCACTAGCACCACTGGGTCCACTTGACCTAATTGGGGCACATGTTTTAGTTACTAAAGTGTGGGGAATACTAATTGAGGCCTACTGCCACTAATTGCACTTGATCGCATCAGTCTAGGAGCCTCCTAGACCAATCCCTACAATTTAGGAGCCACTGGGAGTGCCGAAACCAACCAAGGTCAGTTCAGTTTAGTTGATGACTAGATAAGCTAAGTTAGGAGTTAGTTACATTCAGTTCTAGTCCTCTACATTCAGTTAGCGCTAGGTTTACTTGACTACACTCAAGAGGGGTGCATTTCTCACCTACCACAGTTAGTTAGCATTATTCAACAATGTAACACTTGAGTTATGTTTTAGAACTCCGATGAACTCCAGTTATGGTTTAGACAAGGTCAATTAACTATTGAGTCCTCCGATAGTGATTTAGACAAGGTCTTAGTTACCTACGGTCAAGTAGAGTCTAATCAATTCAAATTTACTCATGTGGATTTGAATTTCTTGTGGCTATTAAATCCATTATACTTCATTGTAATTATTATCTAATTACTCTTTGATTAATGAAAAGCATTCACAGCTGCAAGCCATTTTTGCACTATTTCATTCTTCAATAACTGAGTAAATTGTGTGATCTATCTTGTGAGTTGTGTGTTTTTCCATAGATCTGTGTGCTCAATTTAATATACACCAGCCAAAGACACATGCACGGCCCGCATTTCACCCCATTAGACCCCCACACCCTCAAAAAGGCTTAAGAATGAGCAAAAGGGCTTAAAAACCCCAAAAAAGAACCTAAATAGTTTTCCTAGGGGATAAAGCCTCCAAAAAGGGGCTAAAACCCCTCAAAGGAGATACAAAATCCAAAAGGAGATAAAGATATGGAGGAAGGGGATAAAAACCCAAAAAAGGGGCTAAAGCCCCAACCAGGGGATTAAAACCCAAAAAGCCCCCAAAAATCTATAAATGGAGGGGTGGGGGTCACTCTCAAATGAATTCTCCCTTGCACACTGTTATGCTGCCCAAGTGGATTCCTTGAGACCCTTTGCCTCTCAAGCCACCCACACTCCCTCTCCTTCATCCTCCATTGAGCCATAGCTCCCCCATCCAAGAGAGGTGCTTCTCCAAGCTAGGTCATGGTGGCCCATTCCATCCAAAGAGAAGGTATAGCTTGTTGTTTATGTATTTGATTTAGTAGTTTATTTTCTTTCTAATTCATGGTTTATTTGTAGGTTTCTTGCCTAACTTATTTTGTAGGTATTTTGGTTTCTAACATGTTGTTTGTAGGTAGTTGGAGCTAAACCCTAACAGTGTTTGTAGAGGGGTTTCCAACCATTTCTCTTCTTTCTGTTCTATTTTGCTTTCTATTAGCTTTTCCTACATTTCACCACTAGGAGCCTACCCTTCCATCCTATAGACAGAAGGTAGCCATTCCTTCCCTGTAGTAAGGGAGAAATCCCTGCTACAGAACTGGCGACCACACCAGGTCGATCCCACAGGATCCCTGGGTCTGTTTTCAAAATTTCAAGTTTTTGTTTTGTTTTTTGCCCTCGGTTAATTTTTCTGTTGAATCTAGTTTAAAATCTTGTTTATTTACATTTTCTGTTACTGCCGAGCCTCCTCAAGGCAAATCCAAGACCATTTGGCCATAGTACAGGTTACTGTCGGTCGGATCTTACTCGAGGTCAAAAAATTTCCCTTTACCGAGCAGGTCGCACTTATCGGGCCTAAACAAGGGACTAGGTCGCTCATTTGGGCCTTACAGGTGTGACCAGGTCACCCTTTTACCCTTGAAAGGTGCGACCCCCTTCAAAAAGACAGCTCACTTCTGTCTGCAAAATCTGAGCGACCACCTCGCTTGTTTCTGGAATAATTTGGCGACCCCCTCGCCACATTTGAATCAAAACGTGCGATCTATCACTCAGAATTGGGTTTTTAATAATTAAGGACTTTCAGTGCGACCTAGCTGCCTCTGTCCATCCGAATTGTTTATTTATGTTTCTGTTTATGTTAATGACAATTTCATGTACAACACAAAGTGTAAATTAAAAATTTAATGGGTTAATGAATATAGTTTGACTAAAACTCACCTAAAATCAACAATCTTTCTTACCCTTCCTCCTCTACCCAGTCATCACCCTTCAGGGTATTTTGGGATAAGATGAAGGGCACAACTCATATAGTAATAGGCCCTTCACCCAATATTGTTCGAAACCACTAAAAATGGGTGACTTGGAAGGTAGAGGGGGTAGAGAAGGAGGGCTTATCACGACGCTCAACGTCCTCCATGTTGACCAACCTTGCATCCGGGAGGTGACCTGTGGATCTACGGATGGGCTTAGTCCCATTGTGTTGAGAGTCCAACACCTTCTCCTGGTTGAAGAAGGATATAGGTGTAAGGTAGTCACCTAGTCAGGCTATCACAATTCAAGATAAAAATGGTATATGTCTACAAAATTTCTGTTTATTTACTGCTTTCATCCACTGTGATATGAACTTTGTGGAATATTCATAAACCATTTGCAGCCACTAGATAACAGGAAAAACAAAACGACATACACACCATACCATGTAAATCAACCCAAGTCAGTTCATGACGCTGAGAGAGCCACTAAAATTTACAAATTTACACCAAGTAAAAAATCTGCAGTCTTTGAGGACATAAGTCTCTAATTGCCTTAACCATGGGAAGTACTTGGGCTCAGCCCAGAAAATCATTGTGAGGAGTACCACGGGAACCCCAAAGTAGCTGGTCACTGAGAGGAATTTCCAAGTGAAATGGTCAACAACCCCCAGCGATTGAGTAGTATGCCTGTGAGGAAAAATCCAAGCACTGTCTTCTGGTAGTCTTGGTGGCCGAGTGACCACCTAAAGCCAATAAGAAGCCATTGAAACCGGGGTCCAATAATCATTACCACCAGTTTGACATTCAAATTTAACATAATTGATCCCTCACGGTATTCCTCACACCTAAGAGGTGAACCACCACAATTCGGGTCATTAAACCGACATCGCTGAGACCATTCTCGACGACCTCCCACACCATCAGAAGGCCACATAGCCTTTGATTCAGATTCAGACCCATATCAGTCTGAACCATATTTGCACATTGCACCATCAAGTCCCATGGTTGTTTCAAACCCAGATCCATTTTCCGGCATAGCAATTGCTAATGGACCCATGTCCACACCACAAACTATCACCAACAACCTTGCAGGTGGCCCCAACACGATTATGCAAACCATGATAAATCAGCTGCTACCACCCATATTGACCAGTTAAGCTATCCCACCTGCAACACATGGGGGCAGTGGCCCTTCTACCTACATTGCCCCTCTTGTCATACATGGGGGCAGTGGCCCTTCCACTCACCCTGTCCCTCCCACCACACTTGGGGGCACTGGCCCATCCACAATGGTGCCACAAGTACCCCCAGCAATGTAGGTACATTATGCACCTGTAAACCTCACCACCATGGCCACCCCATCTCACATCAACCTAGGGTCAAACCTTCCTTTCATGGCATGTCTCAATTTGCCTAATTTGGCTCGGTTAACAAATGACCCTATCCGCCATCAAAATTTTTGGCCTCCTATGCCAACCAAACTGCCCTCAGATATTCCCAAGTTTGAAGGGAAGGCAGGGGAGTGCCCCCAAAACTACATCATGACGTTTCATCTATGGTGCTCATCAAACAACATTGTAGATGATTTGATCAGGCTAAGACTATTCCAACGCACCCTCACAGGTGCTGCAGCCAAATTGTACATTGAGCTACCGCAAGCCAAGTACCCAGATTTCAACTCCCTGGATTTCATGTTCCTGCAATATTTCCAACTCCCCATCAGATATGATGAAGGGGTGGAGATCTTGTTATCTTGCCACCAAAACACTGCTACCCACATAATCGACCACATCCATGAGTGGCAGTGATGCCGTAGTTTGTGTAAGATCCAACTTGATGACAGGATCTTCCTAGATTGGTTCCTCAAAACCCTGCTTCCACCTATAGCAAAGGACGTCGCATCCGAACGTCCCCAATCCGAAGAGGAGGCCATCTTGAAATCCTAGCAGTTTGATCTGATCTATGCACAGTCTGGATATCTTTACACCGTCATTCTAGATGCTCCCCATACAGGCACCTCCTACCGAGATGCACCGGGGGCATCCCATGCTGCAGATGGCATCATAGGACTGGTCTCTCACCAACCACAACACTGTCCAACACCACTTGTAGTACCACCACAACCAAGCAACACTACTATCGTTTCCTATCAAAAACAAACTCTGGACTATGCAAGAATGATGTCCCAGTCCGGAGCCACAACCTCTTACGCACAACTTGCGCCACCGCGGCAAGCTCAGGCCTTGGCTTGGCCAACACAACAATACGCGGGCAAATTCCCACATTTGTGGAACCCCCACCCACCCAAATCTACTATGCACCACCAGTGCAAGTGGTTCAAGCCCCTGCCCCTACTCCACCCACTCCATTGGGATAGATATTTGCACAACAAAACCGTCCCAACCAGCCAATCCCCAATAATCAATAAGGGAAAGCTAGGAATAACCGACCTTGGAACCAAGGCAACAATCAACCGCAGGGAGGTGGTCAACAACCAAAACCTCCCAACAATTCTGCGGCAAACTGGCCAGTCCAAAATCCTCCATGACCAAATGCACCAAGATGCAACGCCCCATTGTGTACAAACCAACCATGCACACTATGTGAGGTCTATGTGCACTACACATTAGAGTGTCCCTTCATGGGTCGTGCTAAGCAGGCCATTAGGAATGAGGTTCAACATGCCACCAACACAACGGACCAAGCCCAACCCAACCCGTCACCACAAGGACCTCCTCCTATGGTTCTCCAAAACCCATTACCAGTCCAAGGATTGGTGGAAACCGCACCCCCTCCCCAACCCAATACCAAAGCTCCAGGGGCACCTCCCATGGCAGAAACAGGTGTCCACCACCTGCTAGATATGACAACTGAAGAGGTCAACCTACAAACTAGATGAAATCAGTACAGAACCAACACCAAACCTACTGACACATCAACGACATCAACGTCCAAAACAGTCAATGCACCTCTTCAGTTACGGCCGTTCCTGTGCCCCTCCATACGTCGGGTTTCCAATAATGCCACGGCTAGAGCTGCTGTCAGCTACAACATTGTGGATGATTTGGACCAAACACCTACCACCATGTTTTCTCTTGAGATACTCAAAACTTTCCCAACACAGCGGAAATCCCTACTAGCCGCCCTTGGGGCCGTAGACCCCTCCAACTCCAAGTTGATCACATTCGACACGGAGAATGGAGAACCACGAATGCCATCAACCATTGCCTTTCAAATCCCAGTGTCTATCTAGAATTTGGTTGTGCACCGATGCATAGTGGATGAGGGGGCATCCACGTGCATTATGTTTGGGCTCCTCTCTAGTCCATACAATTCCCTTCCTCTTTCCCTCACCTGGTGTCATGAGCAAGCTAGTAATGGCCACCCTAAACCTACCCAACTTTACATTGGGAATTCTCGTGTGGTATCTTCATCCACCAGTTCAACCACCAATGCCCCAGGTAGTCTTAACCCCCCATGCAACCCATTACGGTTGAGTCTCATCCTCCACCCAGCCCACAAAAATCAACCACCACACCTGCACCTGCACAACCCCACCCAAAAAGGGCCAGGGGAAAGAATGCAAAAGCCACCACAGAGCCTTGATAGATCTTGCCTTGCATTTTCTGCGAAGAACAGGTCCATCCAACTCAGAACTACCCTGAGATTCCCATAATCCACGCACATTTGGATGCCATGGATACAATGGAAAATATCCCCATGGTTGAACTTCCAAGCAGTCCAATATTAAGAAACAAGTCATTAAGAACAAACCACATTTGCTCCCTTTGTGGATTGTATGGACACTATTCTCACCATTGCTAAGACTTGTCTGAGTTTCGAATGGCTTTAGCCAACCTTTGACAACATTCCCTTGAATCGGAGATCACTCTGATCGAAGAAGTTCACCCCCCACCTTTTTCTTTGTACACCATGTCCATTCACATGATGTCTAGTTCTACAGACCCTCTTATCTCCACCATCACCGATGGTACTTCAGACCTGTCTCTTCCGTTGTTTCCCCAGCCATAGCTACAACCTCAACCTTAGTTACCAGGGAAACAATGGGGTTCATTCCCACTCAACATGATCCTTTTCCTTTTCCTACCATCAGGGATCATGAGTAAGTCTATATTGGCAACCCACAATCTACAGGATTTCACACTAGGAGATCCTATGTGGTACCTTGAACCACCTACCCTACCTATAAGGCCCTAGGTTGTGTTGACTCATGTCCATCTGTTATACCAAAATCCTGTCACCATCATGTGATGAGACTCTTGACATACTTTCTTTCCCTGAATCCTAGCTCTTGGAGTGGAAACCCCTGCATTTTTCAATCTTTCATAAAAAATGCTCAGCACCGCATTTGCTCCTTTGTCTAGGAGCGGTACCCTATTCGCACTGCCTATCCCTTGTTGTCCACAAGCGGTGCCACCACTTATGGCCCTTAGTCCAAAAGCATTTCTTACCAAAACCACTCTGTCATTGAAGGAGAAACGTGATACCCTGGGTAAAAAGGGAAAAAGAGAAGTTTCTCGAGGCTTCTAGATGACAAGCCTCGTGTCCTCGCTTATCCCTATCATTGTGGGCCGGTTGATATCGAGATCCCTCATCCTAGGATCTTAGAGGCCACCTCACCCACTAATCTCTCAAACATCCCTATCTATTAAGCCTTATAAATATGAGCTCATAGCCATGGTTGAGGAGGAGAACTCTTAAGGTATTGTTATGCTGTTGGATTGATTACTTGGCTCAAGCCATTGGAGAGCATAGAGAGAGCTAGAGTTGGATCTTATGGGGATGAGAATGCTTGGTTTCATGGAGATGCATGTCAACACGAAGGCTTGGTTGTAAACTTCTCCATATTTCTATATTAATGCAAGTTGATTTATGTCCCACATATATTGTTGTTGTTCGATTTCACATGTATGTTGTTAGATTCCTTAGCCACTAACATGGATCAGTAGATTATATTCTGGTGGTTTCGATATGTTTGTGTGTTGAAGCTTATTGCAGGTACATAGGGTAATGATTGAAGCATCACTTCCAGGTATCTACGGTGTCCAGGGAGAGTCTTCAACCTCTGTTCTCTATTTGTTCTGGATCTGAACCATTCAGACCAATGGAACACCTTGCTGTCTGTAGGAGATGAAATATTCCAGCTAACGCCATCCAATTGAGATGATGTTGCACCTACCTCTAGGTCCATCAAAGACTCCTCCTGTCTCTAGTCCTACCCCTCTTCCTCCAACAGAGACTGGGGGCAAGGCCACAAAAACCACAACCAATACCATTTTCATGATATATAGCACCGATTTCCCTTTTGCCTCGTCGGTTATGGAAGATCCACTTGATCTATCCCGACACCACTTACGCGATGATGGAGATATATGTAAGACCGCCTTCAGTTTTACCCCATTCCCTTTAAACCATAGTGTGGAATCAGTTCTTCTCATAAAATACCATATTTCGTCATCCCGCCTTGCCAATGACCTTTGTCTCGATAAGGGGGCATACCTCTTCGCTGACTCAAACGGTCGACTCTTGAAGAAGCTGCGCAACGGGCTCCACCTCAAGAGAGTCTATGCCTGATATAACCACTATGAGTTCCTTATAGCATAGTTTTTTCCCTTTTTGTTTTTCAATGTTTTTCACCACAAGTCAGGGACAACACCATTAGCTTCCAATCCAAAGTTACCCAGAGCTTGTTCGAGACACCTCTCACACCTCTGGGCTCAAATTTCCATCCTCTATCTCCTTATGAGACCATCATCTCATGTTTAACAAGTAATTTTTGGGACCTCTCGTTGGAAGTTACCTCGATTTTTGAGCCACATCATGGTGATACAAGTGTCTACAGACCTGTAATTGCATCACACTTTCCTACCGCCACTCATGCGGGTTCTCGGGCCACCGCCCGTAAGGAATATCATTTTTATTTTTAGCATATAACCATCTCCTTCGTCCACCGCACCTTATGCGGATCTCTGGACCATTGTCCAGAAGACGAATTATTTCTCTTGCATGTATTTGGCAAATAACTGCCCCTAGAATTGCACTCACATCACATGTAGTCAAGTCCGTCCACCGCAACTCACACATAGCTCTCCTGACCTCTATCCGAGAGCCACCTCGGTTTGCATGCCTCTGCTGCACCGACTCGCATGCCTCTACTGCAATCTATCCCGTGCATGTATTGGTATGTTTGAGAGGCACTTGCTCTGTCCATACTCCGCGGATGACATTTGGACTAGTGTCCACTGTCCTGACATGGGGCACTGCCGGTGCCACCGTAATCGGTTGACCATACTAGAGTTTCCTTTAAGCTCTTTTCTAACTCCTAAAAGAATGAAAATATTGCCGAGCGCAGCTGCTTCCTTTCCCGCTCGGTAAAGGATAGGAAAGGTCGTCTACATCGTCTCATTTACCTCCTTTTGCGGGCCATGTAGACCATCAAATGAAAAGGACCACCTTGGCATATTCAAGCCAAGACCATTCCCCTCTGCATACTTTTATGCTTTCTTGGGCAGAGGGGCCAAACTTTATGAAAAATATCACCACAGGTTGTCATTAAGCTCTTTTCTAGCCTTCTCATCAAGAAAATATTACCAAGCAAACTTGGTTTCGTTCATGCTCATAAAAGTATCTAAATGACCATCCAATTAGTATAGGTTTAACCTTTTCAGGCCTGATTGGAATACCAATGGTAAAGAAGTCTCTCATCCCCTATAGGATGGGTGAGCTCTCCTATGTATATTTTTATCCTTTTTTGGGCACAGGAGACTACCAACGAAAAAGATCCCCCACTGGAGTCTTCTTTGTGCTTTTAGACTCTCTAAAATTGAAAGCACCATTGAGCATTTACTTTATCAGGATCGCCAAAAATCCACGAGATCGTACCACAACGGTGTCTCTAGACACCAGCCCACAGATAACAGTTTGGAAGCATTCCCACTTTGGGTCGTCTTTGTTCAGAGTACTCTGCAATGTGTCTTCCTTGGATCCCATCAGTACCAAAAGTATCTACCTACCCCAAGTATTTCCCATCTACAGTGACATTCCTGGTATTATAGCTATGATCCCATTCCCATGAGTCAATTTCATTTCCTACTTGGTTCACCCTGCCGTCATACTCTGAACAAAGGAATTTTGAGTCTACTACACTCCCCTGTTAGTTTTTAATCATTCAAGCTAGCATTATGTTAGGATATTTAACTGAGAGAACAACAAGTACAACAATCAAACACAAGAGACAATGAACACAGTGCTTTTCCTCGGGGAAACCATAAATGGATAAAACCATGCAACTTCCTCAGAGATAGAATCAGCACAAAAGGTAAAACCCCAAAATAGTAAGATGATCTCCCGACAACAGTAAACTCTTTCTTCCTTGCCCCAGTGTCTTTCTCTTCCTCAGCTATGCGCTACAACTGAGTGAGGATGAATGTGTGATAAATAGAGAGGTCACCTCTCTATTTATACTAATTCTCAACATGACTAAAACCCTACTAGGGACGACCTCTCTAGGAGAGTCTAATAACCCTAGTGCCCTGAAACTGCGAGGAATTTAACCCTTGATCAATAGGAGGGTTACCCACAATGACTTGACATGACTTGTTTACATTATAGAACCTCTTGATAGGAACATCAGGGCATGACATGACTCAATTACATTACAAATACATCCCGGAATAAACATCGGGTTACAATACATAAGAAATACAAGTGAATACATTCTGAAGTTACAATTACATATACACTCCCTCTTAACTAGGAAGGTATTCTCTCGACACAATTTTCATCACTGGTCTTCTTCTTTGAATCTTCTCGTCATTTGCATCTTCAAGTCATATTCGTCTTCAAGTCATCTTCATCTTCATGTCATCTTCATTTTTGGATCTGGATCATCACTCGATCTAGATCATCATCACTGGATCTGGATCATCACTGGATCTGGATCATCACTGGATCTGGATCATCACTTGATCCAGATCATCACTGGACATCATCACTGGATCTGGATCATCATTGTTGGATCTGGATCATCTTGGAGACATCATAACTGGATTTGTATCATAGCTCGATCTGGATCATCTTGGGTCATCATCATATGTGCTATCTCATGATTCTTCTAGTCACAGGAAGTTCTATAGAGCCATCCTTCTTTCATGCTGGTTGTAGGCCTAGCCACCATGTAGGTCTTCTTCAATGCTTATATATGACCTACTCATCAGAATGGCCTGCCCAACACTTACATCTGACCTACTCGTCAGAAAGGCATGCCCAGCACTTACATCTAACATACTCGTCAGAAAGGCACGCCCAACACTCACATCTGATCATATAGGATCAATCCTATAATCACATCAGAAAGGCCCATCACTCACATTCACCAGCATGATAGGACACAACTACTATCATCTGTGAAAAGGCTCAGCACTTACATCTGACCTACTCGTCAAAAAGGCATGCACTCACATCTGATCTTGTAGGAACCAAATCCTACAGTCACATCAGAATGGCCCCCAGTCCCAGACTGAGCTACTTGGTAACTGACCAGGTGCCTCCATTCTCCTAGAGAATGGAAATTTCCCTTACGTCTGACCTACTCACCATAATGGCCCAACACTTACATCTGGCCTACTCACTAGAAGGGCATGCACTCACATATGATCTTGTAGGAACCAAATCCTATAGCTTCATCAGAATGGCCCCCAGTCCCGGACTGAGCTACCTAGTAACTGACCAGGTGCCTCCACTCTCCCGGAGAGTGGCAATTGCCCTTACATCTGACCTACTCGACAGAATGGCCAACACTCATATCTGACATGGGAGGAACCTAATCCTTTAACCATGACAGAATGGCTTAGCCCTTACATCTAACTTGCTCGTCAGAATGGCTCTCTCAGTCCCAGACTGAGTGTTCCTGGTAGCTGACCAGGTAGCTCCATTCCCAGAATGGCATTCAACACTCATATCTGACATGGAAGGAACCAAATCCTCTCACCATGACAGAATGAATCAGCCCTTATATCTGACCTGCTCATCAGAATGGATTCCAAACTCGTCACTTCCCCTTGGAAGCGACCTCGATATGGAGAACACCAAGCTTCTCCCTAAATTACTCAAACTTCACTCTGGCCAATGGCTTCATCAACACATCAGCTATCTAATAATCCATCGCAACATACTGTAGCTTCACTGCTCCCCTCTGCACCATATCCCTAATATAGTGATACTTGATCTCGATATGCTTCGACTTGTCATGGAACACTGGATTCTCTGACAACTTTACACAACTCTGGTTGTCACAATGTATATAAGTAGCATCCAACTGGAGATCAAATAAATTGGATAGTAGCTTCCTCAGCCATACTTCCTCACAACTAGCTGAACAAGCTGCGCCATACTCTGCTTCAGCTGTACTCAGTGCCACACAGGATTGCTCCCTGCTAAATCAAAAGATCACACCTGATCCCATACTAAAGCAACACCCTGAAGTGCTCTTCCTATCGATGGCACTTCCTACCTAATATGAATCAACATAACCCTCCAGGTTAATCTTCTGATTCGCATCGTACTTGAGCCCATAATCAATTGTACCCCTCAGGTACCTCAGAATATGCTTTGCAGCAATCAAGTGAACATTTATCGGATCTGTCAAGAACTAGCTCAAGCTGTTCACAACAAAGCAAATGTCTGGTCTCGTGTTCTTTAGGTACTTCAAGGACCTAATCATCTGATGATACATCATAGCATCAACTGACTCTGATGAAGCATCGCTCAATAACTTCAGGTTTGATGCCATAGGTGTGGCCATAGCCTTGCACTCCATCATCCCAAATCTCTTCAGGATCCCTACTACATACTTCCCTTGTCCAGGGAAGATTCCATCCCCACTCTACCACACCTCCATACCTAGAAAATAATGCATCATACCCAATTCCTTCATTTCGAACTCGGCAATGAGCTTTCTCTTTGTATAAGCAATCAACCCATCCATACCTATTACAAACAGATCATCTACATATAGTAGAAGCATCACTAGGTTGCCATCTGCAACCTTGTAGTAAAGGTTGGAATCTTCTTTACTCTTGGTAAAGAACAAAATGGATAGAAAGCTATCAATTCTACCGTACCATGTCCTGGGTGCTTGTTTCAAACCGTACAGGGCTTTCTTCAATCTACACACATGAGACTCCCTGTCATGTGTCTCAAAATCAAGTGGCTGTTCTACATACACTTCCTCTTCCACTACATCATTCAAGAAGGCAGTCTTGACTTCCATTTGGTGTATCTTCCATTTCATTACTGTAGCCAAAGCAAGTACTGATCTGATGGAAGTGTATCTGGTTACAGGTGCAAAGGTCTCTTCATAATCTATTCCTTCTTTCTGAGAGAAACCCCAAGCGACAAATATTGCCTTATATTTTTCAATGCTACTATCTGCAGCATGCTTGATCTTATAGATCCATTTAAAACTTACAACTGACTTCCCTTCTGGTCTTGGGACAACATCCAAAACATCATTCTTCATGATTGATTGGTACTCTTTGATCATAGCATCGTTCCATTCTTTCCGTTCTGCCGCTTCTTCATAACTGGAAGGTTCTTTATCAATAAAATCACATAGTAATGCTACATACTCGAAGTAGGATCTGGTCCTTTTTCTTTCTCTGTGATTCTCTTCTGGAGCCCCATATCTTTCCACACCTTGGATAATTTCTTGTACCCAACCAAGTTTCCTCTTGTGAGGATTCTTTTCCTGAGGTGGATCTTTAGGTCTTTGTGGTTCTTCAAATTATCGATCTTCTTCTTGAGCTTCTTCATTCATGGTTGTAGCATGAATTCTGGGTGCTTCTGTTTCTCCAGATTCTTCAGTAGGTTTCTTTTTGGATTTGTTGTAACCTGTGTCTTCATAAAATTTCACATCCCTATTGATATCAATCTTCTTGAATCCTGGGAAGTATATTCTGTAAGCCTTCAAGCTTTCAGAGTATCCCACAAATATACCCTTCTTTCCTGAGGGATCTAATTTAGTCCTCTTCTATTTTGGAATGTGTATGTACACTGGACAGCTGAATATTCTGAGATGGCTGACTTTTGGTTTCTTGCCAGAGAAGACTTCTTTAGGAGTCTTGTTCTCGAGTACTCTGTGTGGAGTATGGTTCTGTACATACACCGCTGTTCTGGAAGCTTCCACCCAAAGATGCATAGAAAGATCTTGATCATGGAGCATTGCTCTTGCAGCTTCCGTGATAGTTCTATTCTTCCTTTTTGCAATCCCATTCTATTGTGGATTATAAGGAGTGGACAACTCCCTCTTAATCCTTGAGTCTTTGCATAGCTCTTTGAATTCATTTAAAGTGAATTCTTCACCATTTTCTGATTGAAAGGTCTTGATCTTCTTTTCAGTGTGATTCTCGATCAAGGCTTTGAATTCCTTGAACTTGCTGAATACTTTGACTTCGTTCTTCATGAAGTAAACCCATGTATTCCTAGAAAATTCATCAATAAAAGAAACATAATATGCATACTCGCTTAGTGATCTTGATGACATAGGACCGCATACATCGGAGTGGATGATTTCCAAGATTCCTTTTTCTTTGCTATTACTACTTGGAAATGTCTTCTTTGTATTCTTTCCTTTCGCACATCCTTTGCAGACCCCAGCATGTTTTGCTCGGATTTCTGCAAGACCTTCAACAACTTTGCTTCCAAGAGGTAGTGCTATGTAATGCACATGTGCAATCCTTCTATGCCAAAGTTCATTTGGCTCTACTGTGTCATGGACCAAGGCTTGTTCTGGATGGCCCTTCAATTTGTACAATCCTCCTTCTTGTTCTCCAGTCACCACTGCATCATCGATAGTCTTTCCTTTTGGCCACATGATGACTTAACCATCTATGAATGCAACTCTCATTCCTTTTGCATCTAATGCAGATATGGAGAGGAGGTTCTTCTTGAGTCTTGGTACAAACAATAATTCCTTCATTGTCATAGAATTTCCAGAGACTAGCTTATAGGAGGATTCCCCACTACCTTTTATTGGATATTGGTAGTCATCTCCTAGTTTCACCTTGTGAGGTGATTCATGTTTTGATAGTCTCACAAAGGATTCCTTGAATCCTATCATATGTTTGGAAGCCCCACTATCTATGAGCCAATCATTGCTTCCATGAGTAATGTTTCCTGTGAGAGCGGAAATCAAAACATATTCATCCTCACTTGAAGAATCTTCACTTTCATATCTGGTTCTTTTCTTGGATGGTTCATTATCCTCTATAGCACGAGCATGATGTCTTCTTTTGTTGCTATTTTTATTATTCTATCTCTTAGGACAATTTCTTGCAAAGTGTCCTACTTCATCACATGTATAACATATGACTCTAGACAAATATTTTCTAGTGTTATCTTTGTGAGAGTGCTTACCTCTAGAGTGATGAGATCTTCTTTTGGTTGCCTTGGAGTGTACCGTGAGATCTTGATCTTCACTTCCCATCTTCTCTTCTTGAGCTGCTATCCAAGCTTCTTGTTGAGAGAATTCTTCCCATAGTCTGCTGAACTTGATTAACTTCTTTCTAGCACAGATCCCTTTAATAAAGGAGTTCCATTATCTAGGGAGACCATTCAAGGTAGTCATCACAATCTCTACATTTTCCACTTCTTCATCTACTGCTTCCAATTGTTCCTTGATCTGAGAAACTCTTGTGAAGTAAGATTGTATTGTTTCTGCATTATAAATCTTCACATTCTTCAGTTGGTTTCTTAGAGTCATCTTCCAGTTTATGTTATTCCCTTCAAACAATTTGGTTAGGGCATCAAACATAGCTTTAGGTGTCTTTAGGGAGCACACCTATGGAATGAGGTGATCCTTGATAGAATTAGCAATGATACTCTTTGCCATAACCAACTTCTTCTTATGTAAGGCCTTTTCCTCATCTCCCTCTGGAACTGGAACCTCCTCATTGATATAGGAGTCCAATTCATTTTCTTCCAGGACTAGGGAGATCCTATACTTCCAAGCTCGGAAGTTATCAGCTCCCTCAAGCTTTTCATCAAGCTTGGTATGATGAGACATCTTAACTGAGAACCTCAAATGGAAATACAAAATATTTAGATATTACCAGGTCAAGATGTCGGATCTGGATTTGGAGTTGAAATCCTATAGAGCTGGTTCAAGAGCAAATTAGGGTTTTGATTTTTTGGAGTTCTGTCTGACCAATTGCTTTGAATTTGATCCCTAACTTCAATTTTAGGGAGGAGATCAATCCAGGCCTGGGCTCACTGAAAAATTCCTCTTCTGTGAAAAGCCCTAATTTTCGGCAGCAGTGTCAGGTCCAAAACTGGAAAACCTCAGAATTGGATTCTGCTTCGACAGAAATATGCACCCTAAGGAGGAGAGTTATTCCAACCTTCTTTTGTTGAAAATATGTGGAGAGAGATCCACAAAGTAGGAATCCCTAGTTCCCGTAGCTGCACAGTGTCTTCTTTTCAGGTTAGCTCTGATACCATGTTAGTTTTTAATCATTCAAGATAGCATTATGTTAGGATCTTGAACTAAGAGAACAACAGGTGCAACAATCAAACATAAGAGACAATGAACACAGTGTTTTTCCTTGGGGAAACCATAAATGGAGAAAACCCTGCAACTTCCTCAGAGATAGAATCAACACAAAAGGTAAAACCCCAAAACAGTAAGATGATCTCCCAACAGTAGTAACCTCTTTCTTCCTTGCCCCATTGTCTTTCTCTTCCTCAGCTATGCACTACAACTGAGTGTGGATGAGTGTGTGATAAATAGAGAGGTCACCTCTCTATTTATACTAATTCCCGACATGACTAAAACCCTACTAGGGCCGACCTCTCTAGGAGAGTGTAATAACCCTAGTGCCCTGGAACTGCGGGGACTTTAAAACTTGACCAATAGGAGGGTTACCCACAATGACTTGACATGACTTGTTTACATTATAGAACCTCCTGATAGGAACATCAGGGCATGACATGACTCAAGTACATTACAAATACATCCTGGAATAAACATCAGGTTACAATACATAAGAAATACAAGTGAATACATTCCGAAGTTACAATTACATCAACATACCCCTGCCCCTATTCAACTCTTTCCCCCCCCCCCACATTTAGTGGGTCAATCCTCAGATTGTTTCACATCTTTCAGTTATCTCCCTTGCGCTTCTGGTCAAGGAAACACCATTTCCTTGACCTGGATCAGGTCTCCCTTTGTCAATGTAGAAATTCAGGTCTGCAGTAGATTAATTTCACCCACAACAATTAACAATTGATCATGCAAAATTATCAACAATGGAGACTGAATATGGAGCTATAACACAAAATTATATTAA
>LPNX010925751.1:119754-156554 GCA_001517045.1 Pseudotsuga menziesii | reverse complement strand
TAAAAGACAAATTGCAGCAGCAAAGTCTTGAGAAGAGGTATGAGGGATATAAATTGGAAGGAGATGGGATTCTCACTTATAAAGGAAGAATTTATATTCCATGTGTGGCAGATTTGAGGAGAGTTGTCATGGATGAAATCCATCAAGCTCCGTATTCTAGACACCCAGGATATCAGAAGACAATTGCTACGGCTAGAAACCAGTACTTCTGGCCAGGTATGAAAAAGGACATGGCTGAATACATTTCAAGGTGTATGAAATGTCAAGAGGTGAAGGTTGAGCATCAACATCCAGCAGGTTTGTTGCAGCCTTTGCCAGTTCCAGAATGGAAATGGGAAGTTATTTCCATGGATTTTATTACAGGATTGCCGATGACTTGGAGACAACATGATTCCATCATGGTTGTGGTAGACAAGTTGACAAAGGCAGCACATTTTATACCGGTTAAGTCTACGTATGAGGCTGGTGACATTGCCAAGATCTTCATGAAGGAGATTTTTAAATTGCATGGATTGCCGAAGGAAATAGTCTCGGACAGAGATGTCAAGTTCACTTCCAACTTTTGGAAGGGGTTGTTTGCAGATTTGGGTACAAAGCTAAACTTCAGCACTGCATACCATCCTCAGACAGATGGTCAAACCGAGAGAGTTAATCAGGTGCTTGAAGACATGCTTCGCATGTATGTAATGGACAAACCAACCAAGTGGGAAGATTACCTACACTTGGTAGAGTTTGCTTATAACAATGGGCAGCAAGCATCCTTGGGGATGAGTCCGTATGAAGCTTTGTATGGAAGAAGGTGTAGGACACCAGTGACTTGGGATAATCCAGTGAACAGGATTGTGCTTGGGCCGGAATTGCTCAAGGAGATGGAGCAAGAGGTTGTAAAAATAAGGTAGAAGCTGAAAGCAGCACAGGACCGATAGAAAAGCTATGCAGATAAGCATAGGGTGAACATAGAGTTTAGGGTTGGGGATCATGTTTACCTCAGAGTGAGGGCAAGGAAGAGTTCCTTGAAGCTTGGAAGTTGTGCCAAGTTGTCACCAAGATACTGTGGGCCGTTTGAAGTGCTTGAAAGAATAGGGCCAGTTGCATATAGACTTGCATTTCCTGCTAGCACTAGAGCTCATAATGTTTTTCATGTTTCTTTGCTTAAGAGATATGTACATGATCCTAACCATGTGATAAATTGGGATGTGATTCAGGTGGAACCCGAGGGAGAGTTCCAAATCGAGCCAATGCACATCCTCGACAGGAAGGTCACAATGCTACGGAACCGAGCCATAGGGCAGGTAAAGGTGCAATGGGAGCACTTCGGACCTGAAGAGGCTACATGGGAGCTAAAGGATGCCATGCGATTGGCACATCCATTTTTGTTCAATTCTGTGGAACACTGAGGCGATGCCAGTGTAGCATTTTGTTCAAATTTTGTGAGCACTGAGGACAGTGCTATTGAAGGGGGAGGGGAATGTAATTCCCTAGTTTTGACCTCGTTACATTAGATGTATATGATGTATGTATTGTAATGATCATGGTGTGGAGCTAAAAGCCAAGGCCCCGCCATTGATCGGTAATGCTATGTTTTGGATTTAAATTTGTCACCGACGGTATATCGGGGCATGCGGCACATATTAAGTTTCAGCATCATGTAAATATTCATCTATAATAAAAATAAACACAACCAGCTACGGTCGCGGCAACCAAATCGAATGGGGCATGATTTTCTAAGGATAAGGGGGGTGAAATATTTAACCTATGGGCCAATGGGGAAAAGACAAATGTATATGAGAAAACCCATTAAGCTGTCAACTACCTTTCTTGTCTTTTTCTCCAATCATTTATTTCTGCCAGAATGTGGTTGAGTTAGTTATTGCATGGAATGGGAAGAGTGTGGGCAAAGAAATTCGAATTGGGCAGAGACACATTTTTGAAAAACGTGTTCTGACTTCCCTGGCAGGAAAAATACCCAAAAACGCAGGCCATTCTGCTAGGCATTCACGTTTTTCAGTTTCCTCACGTTTTGGGAGTAGCTGGAGTTTTTCCTGTGTTTTTCCTTCCACGATTTTGGCTGCTAGCTTCATTTTTCCCATGGATGGGAGGTCGTTTTTGTAATGCCAGGGCCTGGGTTGTCTTCCTCACGTTTTTGGGGCTGCTGGTGCATTTTCCATTCACGATTTGGCGGTTTCATGTGTTTTTACCATGGCTGTGAAGAGCCACTCATGTTTTTTACTGTCTCAGCGACTTTTGGCCTCACGCACAGGCTATTTGGGACGTTTTTCCCTGCTGAGAGTTGTGCTCACTGATAAGCTTCAGGACTATGTGTTTTTCTCCACATTGTGATCCGTTTTTGCTGTTACGTTTGTGGCTATGTAATTCGTTTTTCCCTGTCTAAGCTGTGAGAGCTGAATTGATTGCCTGAGTGCAATTGTTGGTCTTTGGACTGTGTGAGGAGTAAGGATTTTGGCTTGGTTGCTTGATAAACCTGGTGCTAGAAACCACACAGACAAAACTAGAGGGCTGGCCTTCTTCTCCATCACCCCTGAATAGCACTGGAAGGGAATGCAGGGCCTGAGGGACTGTGTAGCAGAGAAGGGACTGATTCCTTGTGTTGGGTGTGGATGGGTGTCTTAGAGGTCAGGCTAGTTCTGGGGTGGGTATTCTTGGCTCTGTAATGAGCTCACCAGCTTAGCAACTTGCCTTCTCCAACTCCTGGACGGCCTGATAAACCCAACTTAGTTGGCTTGGCTGTGTTTTGGTTATCTTTGGCTATGTGTCAGCCTGCTAGTTCCCTTATTCCTTGGAGAATCATGCCCAGCTCGGGGGTGGCAGTGTTGCTGAGATATTGATGCGCACGCTGGCCTATGGTTGGGTGGAACGTTGCAGCGACTTAGCTGGTTGCGGAGCAAAGTTCTTTATAAAATAAGTGATCTTGTGCATTTTACCTCTGCAATTCTATAATTATTGTTAATAAAATGGAATGGACATGTTTAGTGAATGCTTGCTTGAATATATGATGTTTCCACTGTGTATGTTAAATGAATGCATCTATGTGTGTTAAACAATGGCTTTTGTGCATGGTTTACCATAATGCATTCCTGGCAGCATTCGGTTTATGTAATTTTTCATGCCTGTACATATTCATGGGTGGTTAGCCCGGTTTGAATAAGCGTGTAGTCGCATCCTTCTTGCCGGTCACAGCAATGGGGACGTGACACCTTCTTTACAGACAATGTGTCCTAATAGTATTACTATATGAGTTAGAAATATGCACTTCTTGATGTTTAGTGATAGTTGGATCTGTCGACATCGTTTCAGCATAATTCCTAGCCATTTTCAATGGTCCTTTAGTGTAGAGTATATTGTCCAATCGTCGAAATATACTGCCATTGTTTTGTAAATGTACTCCTGAAATGTTTTAACCACAATCCTTGAAAAGACTGCAGGTGCATTCTTAAGTCCAAAAGGCATAACCCTGTAAGAAAATGAGCCAAATTCACATATGAATGTTGTCTTTTTTTTATCTTCTTTGGTTATTGGTACTTGGTTATAACTTGAGAATCCATCTGTAAACGAATAGCATTCATGTCCTGCTACCTCATTTAAGATTTCATCTACATAAGGAGTTGGAAATGGGTCTGTTAATGTAACTTTATTGAGTTCTCTAAAGTCGACATAGATCCTTAGCTTGGTTGGATCATGGTTCTTTGGTTGAACCACCATTGGACTTGCCCATTATAATTGGTCAATAGGGTAGATGATTCCTGCTGCAAGCATGTTATCAATCTTTTTCTTGACTATCTCTTTCTATTTATGAGTTAGTTTATATGGTATTTTCTTGACAGGTTGAACATCAGGTTTAATGTCGATATTCATTTATCCCATTTCATGTACTAGAACTTTAAGATCTTTATAGTCTCTAGCAAATACATCCTGAAATTCTTTCAGTAGGTTTGTGATCTCTGTTGTTTGTGCTTTAGACTAGTAGTCTCCAATTTTTGCTATTTTTGGTCGATCATCATTTGATATGTTGAATTCTCTAGTTTTAACTTTAGCATATAGCCATTCCGGTTCTTTAGCTTCATTGATTGGTCAACTTCCTTCCTTAAACTGTGAGAATGTGGTAGGGAAGTTTGTTGCAGTCATTCAGTCAGTATCCTCCTTGTCGGTTGTTTCAAATTTGAGTACTGTGTGAATAGGTTTGGTCATTTTGACATGGTTTGATTTCCATCTAAAGCTTTTCCCTTCTGAGTTTTTATTTTCCAACTGTAGTCTTGTTGACTGTGGTATTGTCCTGGTTTGTATATTGTTACATTTTATTGTTGGTCGGTTGTCCTTTAGGGTTTTGTTTTCTGTCAGTTGTACAAATGCTTTGATCTGTTTTGCAATTTCGACCAAATTCTCATTTTGGTGTTCAAAGTTGAAGTCTTTGATAAAATTCTCTTTGAGTTCATGCCATATGAATGTTTAACCCCGAGTTTCTTCCATCTTGTACCATTTTTTTGGTAAGTTGGTGAGTGTTGATGGAAATAAGTGTTGCCATGTACGTTCATCTTTATATCCAAGTCTTCTCCATTATTTTTCACATGTCTTTATATGGTTTTCTAGATCCTGTCCTTAGGTAAATATAGGTATCTAAGCCTGGTTGGTTAACTTCTTTCCTCCAAATATTTCTACAAAATAAGTCGAAGTTGTTGTCCATGTCTACAGTCTTCACTAATGGGTATCCCATCATTTAGCATCTTGTCCTGTAAAAGTTTCTACTAAACTTTGTAGTCGGCCATGTTCACCAATGTTCTTAGATACTTTCTCTACATGCATAACTAGTGATTCTCTTTCTTTATACCTTGGGATTTTTGTGGTATTTATATTTGTTGGTTGCAAGGTAGGATAATCCCTAATTTTCTTCTCAAATATTTTTGGGATGCTGGACACCACAAAGCATTGTCTGACTGGTTTCTTCTGTACTTTTTGAATGGTCTAGTATCCTGTTGCTTTTGCTTCATAGTTTTTGACCTCCCAATCATATAGTTCTGCATCTGAATTGTATCCTACCGAGTCTTGGTTTCCTAAGTAAAGTTCACCATATGTATTAGGTTCTGTGTAATCTTCATTATTCTATATCTGATATAGTTGTCGGATGTCAACTTCTTCATCAATTGGTTCTGTCCAAGGTTCTCCTTAGGATGGATGAATAAGTACTATGAATTTTTGTCCATTCCCTTTTAATTTTATTCTTTATTTGTCCAAGCATATCGAGGCTTTCATTTTTCTCCCCTAAGGTCAACCTACTAATACTAGGAAGGAACTGGATCCATCCTTAGGGTCAATAATTTCGAAGTCATCTTTGGTCGATAATCCTTTTATCGTTGTGTCGACATTTTTCCAGACTCCAATAGGTTAAATTAGGCCTTAGTCGGCTAGTTTAAGGTATATGCCTGATTTGTATAATTGAGGTCTTCCTAACTGTTCCTATGTGTCTCAAGTCATAATATTTACCTGTGATCCGAAATCGAGTACAACTTGTCGGACATGGTATCCTTCGATTTCCAGGTCGACAAGTGGGTCGGCATCAATTTTATCTTTTTGGTTTAAGTTGTAGATATTCTTTCTTTGTTTTTCGGTGTTTTTGTTGTGTTTTATTTTATATAGTAAGTCGATGAATTGCGATACTTTTTTATCTTTTTGTACCAATTGTATTAGTTCTTTTACTATGTCTTGCGATTATCATCATCTTCTTCCTGTAGAGCAAATTCTCTAAATATATTTGTTGCATCTTTATATATTTGTTTTTCTTTAACTGGGTCAGGATAAACATTCTTTTCTTTTATCCTGCTTATTTGGGGATTATCGTTCCTAGTTTTCGTCTTTTGTCGGGTTATGATATTTAAATTCTTTGTATTGATAATATCATGTTTTTGCACACACGACAAGACATTAACATTTTTATTTTTATTTATCTTTTCAAGCATGGTAGGGAAATCCTCTAATGAGTGATCCCCTACTCCAAAACTAGTACATAATGTTAGGTCAGTCCTGTCCTTGTATGGACAGTTTGCATTCAGTGTCCTTCCTTGTAACATGTGAAACATTGGATGGGCTGACATGGTTGGTTGTCTCGATTCCCAGAGAATCGACCTCGACTTCCATAGCCTCCACGTCGATTGTCAAACCGGCATTCGTACTGATGACCTTCGTACCTTCGATTATTTTGGTCATTTTGTACCATTAGAGGAAATTTGGGGTCTAAAATGGGCCTTATAAGAAAACGTGCCAAAATAAGTTTTTGTGAGTTGGAATTCAAGAACCAATAGAATTTCAATAAAATAAGTCAACCATAATGGTTGAATTGACATATTTGTCATTAAAAAAAACTACTTTTTTTGTTCGTATTTTCGACATATCTCATTGTGTTTTTACTCAAATTTCAATCAGGAGAGCTCGTTGGATGCAGAATTTGATTCTGCATCCAACGTGTACCCACAATGCATACTTTTGATGGACCTCGCTACCCAAAAAACAAGAAATACCTGAAAAAACGTGATGATGATGTCATCATCACATTTTTTCAGGTATTTCTTGTTTTTGGGGTAGAGGGGCATGTCAAAAGTATGCAGTGTGGGTACTCGTTGGATGCAGAATCAAATTCCACATCCAATGAGATCTCCCTATCGAAATTTAAGTAAAAACACAGGGAGATATGTCCAAAATACGAACACAAAAAGTAGTTTTTTTCTTTCTTCCTCCAAAATTAATCAATATTATTTTATTATTTTAACTATTATTTTATTATTTTCCTTAGGAGGCCCATTTTAGACTCCAAAATTCCTCTAATGATTGTTTCATTGCTCATTGTTCTATGCAACTGTGTTATTCTGATATAGTGCCTGATAATTTTGTCAATTCTTTAGATTCAGGTGGCAGTCGGAGGTGTTATGATTTTTAGTTTCACAGACTGCACACCATGATACTTTGCCATTCTTCATGTTGAATGGGAAATATTTTTTGGTATGCTCTCCATGATCTTGGAAGATGTCGCAGAAACATTTTGTTTGCACAAATTGAACATCTTGTCCCTAATATCCTATCAACAGTTGTCCTTTGAATGTCCAGCCGTCAAGCATTTCGTGCACCAAATATCTTGACTCTTAAGGTTTAGCTCTTTTAGATATTTATGCATGATCTCAAGCTATTCATCCAATTTGTGATCCATGGGATATGCTGGAATGTATTCATCCATTTCTACTTGTAGAGATTTTGTAAGCGCATCTTCATAAGTTTTGAATGTCTCTAGACTGATGTGTCGATGAATTTTCTGTGACAGACCTACAAGAAACCACTGTATTAATAGTTGCTCATCAATGACATAATCCAAATAGCTGAGAAGGGTCTTTCCAGTGTTTGCCATAGTCATGGACAGTTTCTCCTAGCTTTTGTGATGTTGTCTTTAATTTCTTTGCTGTCGGATGTTTTGCATATGGAGTTTTAAAGAATGATATAAATTGTGCTTTGACTTCGTCTTTAGTTGCTAGATGAGTTCTCTCAGAAAAGGTCATAGACCATGTCAATTCCCTTTTCCTCAAGGCACTAGTGAACTGTGCCATCTGTTTGTCTTTATCTGTAACTTGGTTTGCCTCCCAAGTCGACTCATAGATGAACCAATGTCATCTGGGGTCCTCGTCGCCCTTATATAGAGGGATGTGTGCTGACCCATGACCCATGTTAGAGTCACTATCACTGTCTTCTTTAGGAGGTGGCGGTGGTGGGNGGGGGGGGGGGGGGGGGGGGGGGGGGGGGGGGGATAGTGGGGTATTTTGTTTATTCTTCTGTGCAGAACTATTGTCGACAGAAATCTCATTTCTGTCAGTCGTCTTAGTTGTCGTTTCTTCTTCGACAAGCAGTCAGTCGGGGTCGACTTCTCCTGTCAATGTCCAACTGTAATTATTTGTCTGCAGCTCCAAATTTTTCGTATCTTCCAAAACTGTATTTGGCAGGGGGGTGCTCCTTCGTGTGTCGGGTAAAGTAAGTGGATACTTTGGTTGGAGGGTAACGCTTGAAGTGTTACCCAATTTCCTTCTTCTGGTCAACATATAAGTAGATGATTATCATGTTTCTCTCGTTGTCTAGTCGGCTCCAAATACCAAAGTCACCAACTCCTATTCTGAGGTCCACTTCGACAATAGTTTGTATCCTAGTACTCGGATTCATTGGAGATAGAGGTATTACCTCCTGGGGAACTTCTAATTGGATAGCTTCTCATTGCTCTATCCACAAATCTTCTTCCATAGGGGACACTTCTCCTTCCACGCCTTCCTCATGTCGGTCATGACCCGAATCTGGAATATTTCTCTCTTGGTCTGTCACCCTAGTGCTCATTCCTCTTTGTAGCGCTATAGCTCTTTCTCTTCTCTCTTCCCTTCTTTGCAGCCTCTTCTCCCTCTATATTTTCTGAAAGTCCATGGTACCTTTATGTGACACTGTCCTTTTTATTTCCCTTTTAGGTCGACTTTTCATTGCTGGTGAATGGTATTGCTTTAGTCGACTAGAATCTTCTCCACTTTACCTCAACATATGACCAGCTACCCCCCCATTGCCTACCCGATGCTTTAGAAAGCTCAGATAGTCCTGTTCACTTGCTTAGGAAGTATTCCCACTCCCTTTCGGAAATGAATTTCTCCCACTTCTTTTGTTTCTCCACCCAATTAGTAATTTGTGGCGGTTTGTGTAGTAATGGATGAGGTTCAATGATATGACCCACTCCTTTTTCTATCAGGAACTTAAACAACAAGGTCGGTAAGGAACACAAGAATTGTTCAGTGAGGTCTGTGTAGAATTTCTTTTGGATAGTTTCCACCGAAGTTATTTCCTCTACAGCTTTCTCCTTGCAGAATTCGTTGGAGATATTTTCAAACCACTCCGACAGGTTTGTTCTCCCCCCTTGAATAAGTTTGTCTAGCAGATGTTGGTATTTAATCGCTTTCGAATTTTTCATCCAAGAGTTTCTTCAAAAGCTGGGGCACTAATTCTACAAACTTCTCATGAGTCTCAGTAAAGAACCTTTCTTTCGCTTGAGTAGTCGTTAATCTGTTACTTCGTGCATGATTTTGCAAGTAGTTTGCTATTTTATGCTCCCACCAGTCCTTAATCTCTTGTTCTGATATCATCTGCTTGTATACATCTCAAACATGTACTACCAGCAATGGAACCAATGTTGTAATCTCACAGATCACATAGGGTTACCAATAATACACATTAATAATAGACATACATAATAGATACAAGAGATAAGAACAAGTGAGCAGAATAATAGATTGTATTATAATGAAAGGGTCCATACAATGCAGAGAACTGAACCGAGTTCTCATTGCGCTCAACAACCTAATATATATGAATTACAAGCAGTTACGCATATATGCCATGTGAATTTCGACTTGTAGTACAAAATCAAATTGTATAATATTATGTTGGCTTCCCAATGATATTTTTTTAAAAATATTGTAATGTCATTTAACGTGTGAAATTTTGCATTTAATGAACTGTGTGACCTTAACAATTTGAAGAAGTTAATAAGTGGCTCGTGTCCAACCCCAATAATTCAATCTTACATTAATATATACATATACATATACATATACATATACATATACATATACATACATATACATATACATACATACATACATACATACATACATACATACATACATATATATATATATGAGCATGATCTACACAAAATGCATCGTGGTCTGCATATTTTTTTGTTAATTTATTTCACAATATACAATTATTTATTATTTTTTGAAAGTGACCACATCTGATTTTAGCATCATTTTACACACATGTGTGTCCATCAATCTTTTTTTTCATTGTTTTGAAAAATTGAAAAACCATACATACCCTTTTGAAGAGGACACGTCGATGTGTGGGTTGTGTATTTTTAAAATTTTTTTGGATGTGTATATTTTACCCTACAGATTTTTCTTTGAGCTGCTTCAAAGTTGTTGTCTGGTTTTCTAAGTGTAAGTTTTAGAACTAATTAAAAAAAACCCCATATGAATCCCAAAACGCATGCATAATATCTAAATGGATAGAGGATTCGGTGATGAATCTATCGATATGAACTCTGCTCAGTTGTGTGCCATGAATGACAGGGTTTACACCCCTAGAAGACACAGAGAAACATTGATTTTTCTGTAAGATGGATAAATATCTATTTTTCAGGCCCTCAATCAAGGTATTTAAATTCCTCGATTGAGGTTTTAACGGAAGCTCGATCGAGGGTTTATTAAACCCTTGATTGTGGGTTTGATAAACCCTCAATTGAACTTCCGTTAAAACCTTGATCGAGCTACCGTTAAACACTCGAAAAAAAAACTGAACAAAAATACCAGAAGAAGTTTATTAATGGCTATATTTGAGAAAGTTATAAGTCTGAGTAATTAAGGGCTCGTGGCTCTAAAATTTGTTGTGTTTTGTACCAGTCCACGATTCAATGAATCGACAGTCACAGGTAGTAATTTAAGTTATTTAATGAAAACATCTAATGCATATATCTCTATGTTGAAACCGTTTTGCATGTCAATGTAGGCCAATACACTCTTTATTGTCTTACCAAAAGGAATGATGATGAGGAAAAATACCATGACGTAGATACAATAAACCCTTCAATGCATCCTAGCATGATAACTCAAAAGTTTAACCAATAGTTGTGAAACCGATGAAGCCAGGGATTCATTTTGGGTCTTTAACAATAATTTTAGAGATCGTGAACTACGTGCATTTAATTTTTTTTTATGCTTATATTCAAGTAGTATCATGATGTATTTTCATTAGAATTCAACATCTAGCTTGTTTATGTCATCAATGGTTGGAAAGAAATTTCAACATCATTTGATTCCTATCAGCAATATATCTAATGTGTATACAATGTAGTACATAAATGTAGTGAAAGATTTTAAATACTAAAAATAATTTGCTCCTTCGTATATAATTTTTAATTTTAAAAATATATAATTATGTGATATGACTTTGAAAACACTAATTTTTATCTTAATCATCATGTTCTATTCTTCCCTGGGCTCTGGGATTTAAATATCTGGCCGGAGGATCTATATCATAGGTAGATTGTAGTTCTGGGATTCCAAATCGACTGGGGACAACTCGCTTAAGTTTAGCTCATCAACCGAATTCCATGCATCATTGTCATAGTATTCTTTTTTCAATGTACCAAGGAGAGCAATGATGCATGCAATTCAGTTGATGAGCTGAACTTAGGTGAGTTGTGTCCACTCGACCTGGATTCTCAAGACTATAATATATCTACGATATAGATCTTTGGGATAGATATTTAAATCCTAGAGCCCAGGGTGGAATAGAACAGAATGCTTAAGATAAAAAGTAGTGTTAAATTTAGAGTCATATCACATAATTGTAGTTTTTTAAAATAAAAAATTATATACGAAGGACCAAAGTATTTTTGGTACCTTTAGAGAGATGAAAATGTGAGCATGAAAAAAACAATATGACATCATTTCCTTGGGTTATATCAATTTCCATTGTTTACTCTTCAAAATTGTTATTGTGCCACACATTTGCAGTTAATATTACTACTAAATTATTGAATGACATCAGAACTTACATCAATAACACATGACTAAACAATGTACTAATTCTCATTTCGACAAGAATTGAAAATGTTCAATGACATGAATTCAAATGGGGATTCAAAATACAAGGTCTCCAAGCATCTTTTGGAAGACTTCATTAAATGAAAAGCTCGATCGAGATTTTTAAAAATTTAACTAAAAAAATATTCAAGTGCCCATATTCATGTGTGCACACGAATATGGACACCGAAAAATTTATTTAATCAAACTTTTTCAAATCTCGTATTGTTCATGGAAACAAGGTCTTCAAATTCAATTAAAATCAAGCATAGAATTATATGATAATAAAATTTAATAAAACATAATTTCGACTAGAAAAATAATACCTGTGGGTAATAGTACATACCTTGAAGAAGAAACAGGTAAAAGCATTACTGCTGCCACTTCCTCTAGGTTTTATGTGTAGATATTAGTCATGGAGTAATTGGAGTTATATATGTTGGATTAATAGATGATTAATCATATCTATAACTCCGATTACTCCACGACCCATATCTACAAATGAATATAAATGACCCTTTTCTATCCAACAAATGCAGTGAATTATATCAACGGTTTGTTGCCTATTTATAGTAAAAATGATTAAAGACCCTCGATCAAGCTTCTTTTAACCCTCGATCGAGCTTTCTCTTAACCCTCGATTGAGCACTTATACCTCGATCAAGGGTTTGTGAAAAGCTCGATCGAGGGTTTAAAAAAACCTCACTTGAGGTATCTACACCTTGATCGAGGGTTTTGAAAAATCTCAATTGAGGTACATTTTTGTGTTTTTCCCAAAATTGCGTTGCCAAAAACTGTAACCCACCTCCATGGATGCACCCTGCTATTGCAACTTCCTTGAATTTTTCTTCCTGATCATCTCCACCTTCTTATAACTCTTCATCCCTCCCCCCAACTGAATATAAGGAGCTTTGTTTGACCTTTCTTTCTCCAACAACTCTTACTACAGGTGCCCGATGTACCCCGACTCCGGTAAGAAATTAATCCCATGTTAGTTTTTGTTGTGATAGGTTCTTTGCACTATCAGTTTAATTAAACCATGGTTTGTTATAGAGGACAATGGGTGCCTAGATTTTTTAACACAGTGTGCCATATTTTGTAGAGTTCATAAAAGGTAAAATGACATGTTTAACAATATATCATGGTGTAAATGGGAAAACATGAAGAAATCATAAAGATACATAGTTCAGTATCTTCCTTTGAATGTAATGTACCTTTTTACAAATATGGAATCTTGGTCCCAAGGTATTGGTAATGTTTCGAGTGTTATTCCTCTATACCTCGGCTACACCTGCTCCCCAGCTGCAAGGAATTTGTCCACTAATGTTAAGTTATGGATTTTTCTACAAAACCATCAATTATCATTCATGGGAAACCTTGTGACTTCTGCTAAATCCTGTTCTGATACATTTACTCTTAGTCCTCTAATTTCTAAATGGTCTCTGTTCAAATTCATGATGAATTGGATTGTCGTTTCTTGATGAAAACCATTCAGTATTTGAAAGTATTCGATCCATCTAGTTTCCTGAAAGATGGCAAAGACTTCCTTGTTTTCATGCAGGGTGTCTAAATTCTTGGGTTCATATTTGAATGGAGGACCCATACTATTTTTCCTTTTCCAATTGTGATGGAAAATGTAGGAATTTATAGTATCAATCGTTGGAGTTGTAGCAATCGAACATAGTAAATGGATAACCAAGGTTTGTATTGATATTTTTGAAAAGTTGGCATAGTTAAGAACCACGATATTTGAACGATTTATCATACAAGTTTGAATAGAACGACGGTCATTAACAAGTGCAGGTGGAATATTTGAATCTCACTCAAAGATTGATTGGTTACGGGATACTTACAAGGATTAAAAAGGTAGAATATAATCATTATTACCATATCAGTTCGCACTTGATGATGCTTATGATCAGAACTCATACCTTGTCATCGTCATGCCAAGTCGTCATCCTTCTGATATGGCTTCCTTTGATGCCGAAACAATCTAGAAGGGTACAATTACACACACACATTCACAATTCAAATTGGTCATCGTCCACTAAAAAGATTGAACAAGTTCATGTTAGCATTGATTTCTAGGGCACATGGAGGGACTGTAGTAGAGTGGCGGATCATTGGAAAAATCTTATCATGAAGCAGAATGATTTGGTTGAAAATACACCCAAGGTGCGGTGGAATTTTAGTGAGTTTTTTTAGCAAAAACACTAGAGGAGTTGCAGCGAAAGTTGGCGGAAAAATGGCAGAGTTGCAGTAGAAAAATGGATAGTTTAGTTAGAAAAATAGAAGAGTTGCGGCAGAAAAATGGCCAGTTTAGTGAGAAAAATGGCGGAGTTGTAGCGGAAAAATGACCAGTTTAGTAAGAAAAATAGCAGAAAAATAGCCACTTTAGTGAGAAAAGTAGCGGAGTTGCAGCAGAAAAATGGCAAGTTTAGTGAGAAAATAGAGGAGGTGCAATAGAAAAATGGCAACTTAGTGAGAAGAATAGTGAAGTTGCAGCAAAATTACATCGGATAAAAATAAGTAGTTGGTGGAGTTTTCGTTGAAAAATTTGAAAGAAACTTTGATAAAAGCATGGGAAATGACAATCTTTCCAACAAAGGTCTGCAATGTTGTTCACTTTCTCTTTCAAGGATTAATTCCAATTGAGAAGGATTGTTCAAAATTTTGCAATCGCTTAGTTCGTCAAGAATGTTTCTTCTAAGTGAACCTTCACGCGAATTACTGTACACAATTCTAAAAAATGACAAAAAAACATAGATAAAAAAACAAAGGAAAACAAAGAAGCAGTCCTTGTCCTTCAAACAGAGATGTTGTTAAAGGCTTAACAATATCTACAATAAAACAGTATTGAGAATTGTTGCTCCTTTATTAAAATGATCGAAGTACAGTTACAATATCCTATGCTATGACTTCTCTCAAATTGCCAACCCCTAGCTCCAATTTCCTTTTCATACTTATAAAAAGATGGAACAGTTCAATTACATTAATACTGGGAAACCATGAAGATCTATGATCTTCCAGCTGCCGAATTAAACAAGAACAGTTACAACTATTATTGCATTGCATGAGATCAATTCATAACAATGAATGAACTTTTAATTTGAACTATTTCACGGGCCGAACGTGTTCCAACTAATGAGGAAAGATGCTCGGGCAGTTTCATCTAGATGTGTGGAAAGACATCTGATATTCTCTCATCAATATCTTAGACTGGATCATCAAATGGGGAACTGACGTTAGGAATTACTCATCTCCAAATGCAGCGAGCTGTTACACTTGGGACACCTGGAGATTCTGAATCTTTCTTATAAACCAATAAAAAATCAGCGTGAATGAAATATAAATTTCATAATAATAAGTAAAATAAATAATTAAAGAAACAAGTAATAATGATTTATACCTTAGTGATTCATGCTTCTTCTCTTAGAAAGGATAAAGATTCAGTTGTAAATATGAGGAAAAAACAAGGAAAAAGGGCTAAACAAAGTAAGGAAAAGGGTATTTTTGGTGCCCAACATATATTGGGTGATCATCAGTCCATTGCTGGCACATCCAGAGTATTTATCCACACAAATGTGGAAGAAGAGGGCTTCACCCATTTTGAGCGGATAATTCGCTAAGGTACATGGAGGAGTCCAAACTTATGCATGTGTCTCCTTATCTCTCCAATAGACCTTTACCATCATTCCTAGAAACTTTCAGTAGAAATGAAGACTCACTTCCTGAAAAATGTGAAGGATAGAACTGGATTGGGTGTGTTCCTCAGCTTGGGCGTCATCTCCTGGAGGGAAGCACTATTTCCTCTTTATCATTCTTGCATGGCTTGCATGACTCTTATATACTAAAGCACTATCAACATTACTATTCTTTCACGTAAAGCATAGAACCCACAAACATACTATCAAACAAAATAGAATATTAGTTGGGATATTATAGTGGTATCAGAGCATGTTCCTTGTGAGCTGTGGGCTTGAACATGAACATTAAATGAATCTATAAGAAATTACCTTTGTAACGTATAGAAGGAGGAAGGGTAGGTACAAAAATGATATGGAATTTGAATATATTAAGTTAGAAGATACAAATTCAGACATGGACCCAATAGGAATACACTGTCATAAAGAAAAAGGAACAGGGGAAGAGGAAGACAGGTTGTAATTTCATAGCTTAGCTGGCGCATTAAATGGCTTAGCTAAAGGGAAGAAAGAGGTGTTACATGTTATAAACATGTTTTTTCTTAAGTAAGGACATGGTTATAATAGTCTACCAATCTCACCAGGAGGCATATGATCCACTAGAATTAGTGGGAAACATGTGTACACTAATATGTAGAACATTCCTCACATTTAGATGGGAAAGAACATGAGTGGTGGTACCACGGACTAGTGACACTAGGTCACAACACTATCACTTCCTACAATGAATTCACAAAGAGGCTCATGGAACACTTTTATAAGAAAGACTCATAGATCCATTTAAGGGATCTTGCTTAGCTCAAGCAGACAGGTAGTGTAGAGATCTCCATATCCAAATTCCAGAGAGTTGCAGTTATGGTATCTGACATGTTAGAGAGTATGCTAATTATGCTATTTATGGAGGAAATATCTGAGACACTCCACACATGGGTGAAGGATTACAAGTCAATTTCTCTGCAAGATTCTATCAGTAGGAATCAAGACCTACAAGATTCTGTGCCTAAAAAAAAGCCTCCACAAAAACCTACCAATGTTCTGAAAAACAAGGAAACGAGTAGGAAGAACTTATGTTTAAATTGAAAAGAACCTTGGGTACCCAACCAAATATGTATGGCTAAACGAAAGGTAAATCTCATCGAAGTACTTTCAGATAGTAGTGAGGAAGATGAATTGGAACAAAAACAGGATGGAGAACTACATAGTACAGAGTTGGAACAATTTCCACAAAGAGAAACTATTACTACTCTCATAGGAGTCCCCGCATTCAATACTATGAGGATCAAGGGAGGTATCCAGGGACAACACGCCATTGCTTTGACTGATGGTGGGGCCACCCACAACTTTATAGATGCCTCTTAGGTGGAGAGGAGAATATTTCCCGCTGAGGACTTTGAGGGATTTACCGTTGTCATGGACGGAAATCATAGGATGAAATTCACACACATGATACCTCAGTTACAGGTACAACTTGGTAATTATACATTGGTCAATGAATTTTATGTGGTATATGTGCCAGAAGAAAGCATTTTTTTTGGATTACAATGGTTGTACTCAATTGGGAAATACTGAACAAAATACCAAACATTAGAGATGGAGTTTCTGGCACTATATGGGAAAAGCGTAGTCCTAAGGGGAATTCCCAATGAAACTTCAGGCTCAGCTACAACAAAGGGAATTACCAACATATTTAGGCATGGTGACAAGACTCAGGAAAAAATATGGCCAAATCCAACACATAAGACTTCAAGGAAGGACCAGTGGTATGAAAATGGATTTCCGGGTAGACCTCTAGAAAAAAGTATGATGCGCACTATGGAATTTAGATGAGGAGCCAAATATAGGATGTTAAATCTTCACATGTACCCAAGAAGATACAAGGAGAGAATACAAAACATCAGAGAGAAGAAACATAAAGAAAAAGAAGAACCACCCAGTAGTAGAATAATTTGGTTGATACAAATGGGAAAGAAGAGATAGAGACAAATGATTCAGTATATTGGTCAGATATTGCTTGAGAACAAGCAATTTCAAGAAGGGAGGACTGTAATGTCCTCTTCTACAAAAGCATCAGAAACACCCGTTAAACTATTTAATTCCCATAGGTTCAAAAGGGTATTATGGAAAAAGGGAATTGACCGACGACATGTAATACCAAGACCACAAAATACCATTTATTCATTATTATTAAGTCATCATTATAGTAAATAAATCCTTATGTGTTTAGGATTAAAGTCAACGAGCAATTAGAATTGCATGCATGCAAAAAGTAAAGTGAAATCCCTAAAAGTGACATGCAAACCCTAAAAGTACATGCTAACCCTAAAATCTATATAAGAAGGTTAGTTGAACCAAAAATATCATCCATGATTATTATTTGTGAGTTTGGTTTCTAGAGCAGCAACAACAGGAGCCATGTAAACAAGTTGGGGTTGGAGATGAAGGTCTTTAGCTAGAAAGTGGTTTCAACAGTGAAATCTATATTCCCTAATCATTTTTGGATAGATCATCCACATCTATCATCAATTATTCATCATCTTCATTATTGATTCAACAATCCAGTAGACGAAGAGAGAGTTTATTGCATGTTCACATTTTGTTGATGGGGAGCAGCTGGAAATCCTTTAAACAATTCACTAGGTTTTAAAATATCATATTTTCTTCCTTAGTTCATCAGTATTATTCTTAGAAGGAGCACACCACTATATTGGGTGATCATCAGTCCATTCTTGTAACATCCAGAGAATTTATCATAAAAAATGTGAAGAAGAGGGTGTCACTCTTTTAGAGTAGATCAATTCGTTAGGGTTCTTAGAGAATTCCATACTTCTACATGTGTCTCCTTATATATCCATGAGGCCTATACCATCATTCCTAGAAAGTTTCAGTAGAAACCAACACTCACTACCTCAAAAACATGAAGTATAACACTGGATTGGGCATTTTCCTCAGCATGGTTGTCATCTCCTCGAGGGAATCACTATATCCTATTTATCATTCTTACATGGCTTGCATTCTTCCTATATACTAAAGGAATAACAACATTATTGTTCGTACACATGTAAATCATAGAACCCACAAACAAACTATCAAACACAATAGAATATCATTTGGGATATTACATTTCCGAAGAAAATCTATGACGCATTAGCTCCTATGCACTTGACTATTCATCACCTATGACTAGAATTCCAACAAAACCTAAAAATGATAAACCACTAGGTATTTACTAAGATTATCCACACATTTCCATTTTTTTTATTTATTGAGTAAAGGAACTAAATTCACCCTCCATTTCTTAGTAAAATACAATTTTACCCCTACTAGTAAATCATCTAGTCAAAATGTCTTAGAAATCTAGAGACAAGCTCCCCAAGCCTAGGTTCTAAGGAAACGAGAACATATATGACCACCACATAGATATCTTCAACACAGTAGTGACTAAATATTATCCACATATTATATAAATGCTACAATTTGATATGTCCATGCCATATCCATTGCATGTCAATATGCATTCCATTTGTGGGATTCAAATATGGCCAACGTTTTTCCCTGTTGTTAATGCTTAAATCTCTCACACATGTGACATTTTTGCAATTTACATGGTAAAGCGTCATCCCATTGAAGACATCCTCCCAATACCCAAGAATAAAAATGAGTCTAAAAATCCCAAAAGTAGTCAAAATGCAATACTACATGGTCAATGGTCTGTTTATATGTGCTACATCATGTGTTACTGAAAATATTTCCCTTTGAGATCCATGCGACTAAAACAAATGGCAGTATTTCACCCACTTGTGGCACATTAAAGGCTCATGAAAGCTCCATTACCTCCAAGAATTTGAATTTTGTCTCTTCACACCCTTTCTTCCTTGAAATGGCTTTCTTTTGGTACCTTAGAGCTATATCATGGATCATTGGGTTCACATTGGGATCTTGTTATTTCTTAGCCACCTCTTGTTCTATAAAAGGAATCCATGGACATGCTTATGTAAGAAGAAATTATATAAATTTTATGTTTTTGTAATTGTGCTAGATATCCCTCATAGATCACCATTTCCCTCTTGTTTATTGTTCACCAAGATCCCTCACCACCTTCCTCCAAGGGGAAAGTGTTCTTAACATTTGTTATTCAAGACACTTGACATATAGTGTGGACTATATAGACCTCCCTTAAAGGGATTTTTTCCCTCTATTTGGAACCCACGTATACAAGGTTTTGTACATGCTTGACCATTGGGAAATACAAGAAGTGGTTTGGAATCTATTAGTTGTTGGAGTTTGCATTCCTACCCCTTTTATTTTTTTTAATTTTTTTTTTCGATTTCTTTGTTTTTTCTATATTTCACCAAGAAAAACTTGTAGGATCACTTGGATCACCCACCCACCACAAAGGGGTGCCTAATATTGAATCCTTGTTGAAACCTACAAGTATTTTCCCCTCATCGAGTGGAAAAGATTCACCCTTGTGCAATATTTTCACAATACTATTTGTGGCGACTCGACTATATTTGAGTTCATTTATATTTCATTAGGTTGTTATTTATCAAGTGGATAATTTATGGTGTTTTATTCTTTTCAAGTCAAGAGTTCAATACCATTCATCCCAGAAATTCAACCCCCATTCCATTGTGTTATCCATTTTATCAAATGTATGTATACCAATGTCTTAGTCATGCAGTAAGCATAGATGAACCTTTGACAATTGCACTATCTACACTAGTAATTAGTTCCATGCATGTGTGAGTGTCTACCTCATGTCAACGTGACCTATTCACATTTTAATGGAGTGAAAATGGGCTTGTGATTCTTTTTGGTGTGTGACAACCCATTCATTTATTTGTTTTTTGTGCGACTATCATGATCAGTTTACCAACAAAATTGTATCCCCATTGTTTCTTATTAATGAAATAGGACTAAGTTAACTTGTAATAGTAACTCGTTTCTTTAGTAATTAGCTCATATAGCCTAATATTAGGGAGTAAAGGGGTCATCCCTTGAAATATACCTAGGTAATCAACTTTGAGGCTTTCAACAAGCCTCATTGTTGTCACTAGTATTCATTAGTTCTCATGTTTCTTTGCTTACTTGGCATATTTAGTTAAAGTAGCGTAAATCCACTTTTGCACTAAAGCAAGGACCTAAAGACTCTCCTCTCCCAAAGTATTCTCTTCACCTCGCATTCCATATGATCTTGGTGAATCAAAACTTGAAGTGAAGTGTGAAATACCTCCATTGCACACTTAGATCATTTGCATTTTGTTTTGCAAACACCATTAGTATCTATGGAGTTCAAGTTGCAATGTCCATTTGCATTTGTTTTTAGCTCTTTTAGTTAATTTCAATAATCAATTTTCTTACCTTACATGTGTTTTCTCACCTACACACACTAAGGGACCTAAAATCTCTTCCAAACCAAGTATGTTCTTCACCTTGCATTACATATGATCTTGGTGAATCAGAAAGGAGGAGAATTGTGAAATACCTCCATCACACTCCTAAAAATCAATAAAAACCCATCAAATCAACCCTTTTGAAATTATAACCAACTAAACTCCTCCACATGAGGTCACACAACAATATGTTAATTCGGTAGGATTGATTGGGCTAGGGATCCAAACAATTCGCACCAATTTAGTTTGATTAGGATGATTTTTAAACATAACATTCTTGAATTTTATGGTGCTGTCAAAATACTGGTATAAGCAAGTATTAAAAGAAATTCTAGATCATACATGTGTCATGACCAAGGAGGTGAAAGATGAGGTATAGCTTCAATAATCTCCCCTAAGAGTCACTCAACTCATTGTAGGGAGACGACACTATACCATGCAAGTAGAACCACTGATCCACACTTGACACAAGGTATCTTAGTGTTCAAAATTAGGGAATTTCCAATAATAACTTAAGGGTGCAAGTGACTTCTTAAGTGTTTCTATTTCCATTTGGAGGTATTTCCAAATCTATTTTACTGGAACATTGGCCCCATCATCGGTAGAACTGTCTCTTTGTTACCTTCACTAGTCAACTATTGTGTCGGTCCCATTGGAAGCAACAATTGTGCTTTTGGAAGGCCCAATTACATTTGAGAGGAAGGGTGTTAGGTCTTTAGGGAATCCACATTTCATTTTTATTTTTAAAATAAAAGTTCACCTAAACCATAATTTAATAGAATCTACATGTGGGACCATTTGCACTAAACCTATATTATGCATTTCACTCACTTATTGAACCATTTTTCATCTATCAAGGTTGACATATTTTTGCATATATTCAAATCATGTTTATTTCCCAGCATGACACTCACTTTGTCACTAGAATTCCACCATAGTGGAAAAAAACCCACCCTAAGTAATTCTTATAGACTACGAGTCTTATCGCCTCTTTCAAGGGGTGTTTCCCCATTTTCTTCATGTGGTATGAGGGATATCACCTGGTTAGGGACACTCCCAAGACACATTTATTGGATCCCAAATGCAAGGATGCACCTTTTTTGTCTCATTCTCTCCCCTCAGAGGGATTTTAGACTTTTTTTCTACCTCCTCACATGGAAGAGGATCACCTTTGTTCCCCCCCATAGAGGGAATACCCCACCTTCTCCCCCCTCTCTAGGAAGAGGCCACTCTACATATCCATCTTCTCATAGAAGAAAATATCAGTGCCACATATTCCTGATTCTCCCCCTCACATAAACAATGTACAAAATAAAATGGTGGCGTCTAACCCAAACCTACAATTTATTGCTAACTTGACTCTCCATGATTTATAAAAGTTGGTCAATGATCCCATTGCTCATGATGCAACATGGCCCGATATGCCTGAAAAAATCCCCCCTGACATTCCTAAGTTTCAAGGGGAACAAGGATATGATCCTGCCAACCATATCAAGTCATTCCATATATGATGTTCCTTAAACAACATAGTTGCATATTCGGCAAGGCTCTACTTATTTCAATGAATCCTCATCAGTACAATTGCAAAATGGTATGTGAATCTATCTAGGGTTTCTCATACCAAATTTTAGATGATAGCCACTGCATTCCTAACCTACATTAAGTTACCAATACATCATCAACTAGCTCTCAAAATTCTCACAAAATTTCAACAAAACATTGTGACCAACATTGCTAACCATATCCATGAGTAGCATTGTCGCCACACCTTATGCAAAATCGATATTCAACCTCAATTCCTTTTGGATTGGTTCCTTGAATAACTCCAACCAACTATTGCAAAGTATGTGGAAACCTATTTGCCACAATATGAGGAAGACACCATCCTCAAGGCCTAACAATTTGCTCTCATATATGACGAATCAAGGTTTTGATACACCTTCCTTCCTGATGCCCCTTAGCATTGGCCTTTAGATCCTGCCATTGCAGGGATGTCACATTCAAAATATGGGATTATCATGTCCATTTTATCCAAAGGTAAAGTTCCCCTGAAACAATCACTTGCGCTAACCCTCATGTAAATCTAGTATCCACCCATCCCCACTATTGGCAGCCCCCCCCTACTACTATCCAAAATCCAACATTTGGCTAGTTACAATATGGACCCTATATTCCTACATACTCAAATTATATCCAAGCACATACAGTGCCTCCACCGCAAAGAGCACATCATAATATTCTTACATCCACGTCATATGTTGCACAACCGATATATATCCCATCGTTGGGGTATAACCCTTACTATTTGTAGCCTTTTCCTCTTGGTTCATCCCCCATGCCTCATATGAGGGTTAATTTAGTCAAACCTTCCTCATAGAAATAAAATCAAAATCTTGAGAAGTTGAATATTTCCAATCCCTCGAATCCTCATAATCAGGGGAAGAAGAAGGGAAAGAACAAACAACCCCAACAACAGGGGCAAGGAGGAAACCCCCCCTCCCCAAACAAACTAGAACCTAGGAATACCCCAAGGATAAGAGAGAACCACTCTCAAACAAGGGATAAACTGAAATTTGAGTACCAACTAATGTTGCTAGATATGTGGAGAGTATGGAAACTATACTCATCATTTCCCACTTATCCCCAACTTCTAAAAATTGGTGGAAGCAAAGAAAAATACTGTAGCCAACCATCCTCAAGCGCCTCCCACATCACAACTCCAAAAATATATCTTGGAACAACCCTTTTCCAATTAACGACTCTGTCACCCAACAAATAGACCCACAACCCTCAAGTGATAGTTCATTTCAAAACATTTTCATGAACTTGCCATCATCAACTTTTAGACTCATGCCAAAGGGTACATTATTCACGATCCCTCCTCAGTCATCTAAGAGGCTCCAATTACTTTGTGAGGCCCTATATAAATTCCATGCCCAGTCATAAAACAAATCGCAATGATACCAAAGCCACCACTTTGGTGTACCCCTCTTAACTCCCATACAAACGCCACCCATAATTACAATATTGTGGATGACCTGAAACAATATTCTTCTACCATGTTCACCTTAGAACTGCTTCAATCTTCCCCAACACAATTCAAGACACTATTGAATGCAATTGGCTCTCTTGAACCTTCAGAATCATGCATCTTGACTTTTGACCTTGACAAAGGTGAATGATGACTTCCCTTGTTAGTTGCATTCCAAGTCCTAGTAAACATAAAGAACATTATCATTCATCAGTGTATCATCCACGAAGGAAAATCCACATGTGTCATGTCCTCAAATGTTTGGAAACAATTAGTATCACATGAATGAGTCCCATCCTCTATTTCCCTTCGTGCATACAATGGGTGACCATCCCAACCAATAGGTTTGTACCAATATATCCCATCGATCTTGGGGGAAAAATGGTCATGATTGATATTGAGGTAATCAATGCACAACTCTACTACAATATCATCTTGGTTTATAACTGGGTCAAAGATGCTCATTTTTATGGTATTTCTGGGAATTTCTAGGCTTTGGGGTCTTCTAGAGAATTGTTATTGACTAGGATAAATTTCCAATGGTCTAGAGAATAGGTAAAACAGAGTTACAAAACTCCAGATATAGATCATCTAAGTTAGGTGTTTTTTCAGTGGCTTTCAGTTACTTTTCTGAAGTGTCGTCATGGAAGTGTCCACATGTGATGAAATTACGGGAAAGTGGTCATAGGAAGAGAGTGTGTTAATTTGGGCTATAACACATTCCCCCTAATGTATGAGGTTAGAGGGGAAGACGATACCCGAAATAAATTATAAAGGCAATAGCTGAGTATGGATAGAGCAAAGAATCCAAGATCAAAGGCTAAAAAAGAGGTACCTAAAAGACAGATAAATGTCAGAAAAAACTGATCTCTGGGGCATACACGTCCATATACAAATCATCGGGATAAATATACAGGCGGATCCAACATATGTATAACTAATGCAACTATCATGGTCACTCAATATGAAAAAAGGTTCCATATCAAATCTAAAGGAGTCATAGCCACAAGTGAACAAGGTGGATCCATGCTCAATAAACGATCATAGCCACAAAAATACAAGGTGGATCTATGTCTCAGCAAATGTCATATTAAGTGTGACAAGGTCTTCCGCAACTCCGAAAAATAGAAAAAAAATGGCGATGCTACTTTTGGCCCAAGGTCTTCAATCCAAACCACCCAAATGTATGAATCCTAACCATGTGAATAAAGGAGTTGAAGTTGAACATGGAGGAAACCATTTGATTACTGGTCATTGATGAGAATCGTTAACAAACACGAGGGAAACCACCATTAATGAAAATGGTCCCCAAGGTACCTAGTACATTCTAACAAGTGTGAATATAAGGTCTTGAAGTCGAAGACCTAAAGAATCCATTGAGTAGGATATAGTAAGGTATTCCCACTAACCAATAGCGAGAGATGCCACTGATGACTGCAATCCCCTAAGGTACTATTAGAAACTCTAAATCTCATTCCCAGAGCAAGAGGTATTGATGTCTATAGGAAGAGATCCATTGGAAGGAAAGCATTAAGGCATCCTTCATCATCCAACACGAGGTAAGTTAAATACTGAGTGGATATAGAATTGGTACAAAATTCTATGACAAGTTCCGTCAAAGACATAATATAATGAACTGATACAAGGGAATGGTAGACACAAAAGGTAAAGGAAACTGCAAAATGGTCGATAAAGGTTTAATCCTTGAATAGTGAGAATGACACAAAAGTTACTTAGACAACGTTTTGACATGGAAGGACCAACGACACAAATCTACAATGTAGGATACATTAACAGATTCCCCATATGATTGGAAAAGAGACTAAGTGGAGGAGTAAAAACTCTAAATTGGGATAAGGTCAAAAATCGAGTGTTCGTTTATTGGTCAAAACTGAGAGAGAGGGAGAATCAGTATTGTTATCTTTTTACTTAATTTAACCACTTATTAAATTTGACATTAAAACACATAACAACAAGAATACACATAACACAATTTTAACGTGGAATCCCAATAGGGTAAACCACAAATACATCCTATTACTTCAAAATTGTTATTTACAAATAGTTTTTCCTACTGCTACAGACAAGGATGGTATTACACCCTATTTACCAATACCAATTGGAAGGAGGCTACGACCCCCTGGTTTATCAACTACGACTGAAAGTATGCTACAAAACACTATTTACCAACACCAATTGGAAGGAGGTTACGACCCCCTAGTTTATCAACTACGACTGAAAGTATGCTACAAAACACTATTTACCAACGCCAATTGGAAGGAGGCTACGACCCCTTGGTTTATCATCTTTGACTGAAAGGATGCTATGACACCCTATTTACCAATGCCAAATGGAAGGAGGCTGCAACCCCCTAGTTTATTAGCTTCAACTGAAAGGATGCTACGACACCCTATTTACCAATGCCAATTGGAAGGAGGATACGACCCTGTTTTTTATCAGCTACAACTGAAAGGGTGATACAACACCATATTTACTTGATTCTATTGGAAGGAGGAAACAACCCACTGCAGGATTGTTTCCTACCCTAGCTCCACCCTACCACCCTAATATGTTTCTCACAATTTCTCTCCTAGTGAATTCTGTCACACCCTCTAGTCTCTGATTCTTATCATGCAATTCGAACTGTAGAGAAGTATTTCCTCTTACTCAGGTTGCTACTTAAATACTTCTTAGCGTTCAAGCTTCTTTCAATAGTTGCATCTCTTCAAGTTGAATAAACACACCTTTCACTGTTACACCCTTTCAGATCTGAAGATCACACCTTTTAGAACGTCCTTTTATGTTCTTCCATTGATCCTCCTACTCAGAGATCGTTTCCGCAGCTTGGAAACCATTTCTGCATCTGTGCAACATTTGTAGGTGCATTTGCACTACCAAACTTCTTTTTGCAATCTCATATTCCATATTTAATCAAAGTTGTTGATCCTATTTCTAAGTCCATCCGGACAGTCAATCTAACCATCAATTTTTGCCTTAAAATCATCTTTTTGCACAAATATTTCCTCATAAATGAATCCCCACCGTTGATCTTCGTTAGAAGTTTTCCTGACCATCGATCTCATGATTACAGGATGCAGGATGTCGACTATTCACTTTTTCCTTTCCGCAAACTCCTTTCCGTAATCTTCTTTTCACAAGCTTCTTTCCGCAATCTTCTTTCTGTAATTTTTCTTCTTCAATGATTCCCCACCGTTGATCTTCGTCAAACTTTTTCCTCACCGTCGATCTCCAAATTGCATTATGCGGGATGTCGACTGTTCACTTTTTCCTATCCACAAACTCCTTTCCGCAATCTTCTTTCTACAAACTTCTTTCCACAATTTTTCTTTTTCACCGTCGATTTTCGCAGATTCAATTTCAGTCATCCAATCTCTCCAGATTATGGGATGTGGGATGTAGGATCCTAAACATTACTTTTGCAATTCACTTTCCACATTTGTCTTTCACACTGTCAATCTATTGTGGGATTAATCTCAGTTGTCCGATCTTTGTGGGATGCGGGATGCTAAAATCTTTAACATTACTTCCACATTTTTCTTCCGCATCGTCGATCTGTTGCGGAGTATGTCTCAACCTTTGATATTGCAGATTGCAGGATGTAGGGTGCAAAATCAAATTTTCCTAGGTTGGACATACACAATTTCCTTCCGTAATTTTGTTTCCGCATTTTCCTGGACCATTGATTTCCTTGCAGATTTATCATGACTATCTGATCTTGATCTTTTGCGAAACCTTGGATTTTCTGCCTATATTTTGTGGGATGCTTACTAACCATCGTATCTTATGCGGGATCAATGCCCATCGTCCAATCTTGATCTTTTTTGGAATCTTTATCCTTCCCGACTATCTTTTGTAGAACTGATCCTCGCGGTCGAATCTAGTGCTGGATTCTCACTAACCATCTATTCTAGAGCTAATACGGATCTGCATTCTTTCTTTGTGTATTATACAAAAACAAATCCTCACTCATCGGATCTCATGCAGATAACTATGCCACCTCATCATCATGCCATGTAATCATTACCTTAGTATTTCATGTGATGTCAACATATGTTTCATGCCACATCCTCGACTATGCCATGCCACACCATCACTACTTTAGTCTTTCGTTGAGTTTGTCATGCCATCATATCCACTGGTTATTCATTTGTCATTCTTGAACACCTTTGACATCAATGACAACTATAACCCAAATTTTCCAAAAATCTCCCCCATTGGCAATGATGGAAACCTCTAAACATTCTCCCCCTTTGACACCAATGACAAAGGATAACCTATTATGCCAATGCTACACCTATTTTGATATAGGATTTCATGTCTCTCTTCTTTTTGACAAATCCTCCTATCATCACATCTCCCCTTTAAATTAACTTGGTTATTTAATCAATGTATTATCATTTATCTTGACATTTCATGTTCTTTGAATGATAGCTTAATTGATAAATCCATGTACTCCCCCTTTCACAGTACTTCTTCTCTTTTTGAAACTATACACTATCCTTGATAAACCATCATCTTTGAAGAAGATAGCTTTCAATATACTTTAACATTAGATACCAATTTAAAAAAGAAATTGGATATCAATTGGAATTTTCTGACTTTTACTCCCCCTAAGTATAGTATCCCTTCTAATGTTATTTTCTTTAAATCACAAGAGACCTTTTTTAGAAAAGCACCCCATAGTCATCACTACATACTTCTTCATTTCTTTCATCCTCATATACATCGGTGTATTCTTCTACTTCACTAAGTAGCTTTCCCTCATGATGACTACCATTTTTATCTGTGACCTCATTATTCTCAACATAAACTATAGAGACTTCATTAATGACTGAAAGTTGTGTTTCTTTTGAAGCTTCTAATTCTTTCATCCACACCTTTTCAGGAGGTGTCACTATTTACTTGTCCTTCACCATGCTATAGGTTGGTGTCATGTTCCTTTTTCATCCTTTGATTTTTTCCCCTGACTCTATAGTCAGCCACCTTGTGACCAAACCTATGACAGTAATGAAAATAACCATGAAACTTTTCTTTATCTACAGGAGGTATTTGGTTTCTCTATTTCCTAGCTACCACTTTCTTGCAATGTCTCTAAACTTCTGCTAGAGTATCACAGTTTTTTTTACAATTTCTAGCCATGTGTCCAAAGTTATTACATTTGTAACACTCTATATCAAACCTTTGGAGAAGTCCAAACTGGTTATGGTTCCTTACCTTCAGCTTTTTAATTGTATCCTTCTTGTACTCATGAACTTGTTCATAAGCCTTGCATTTTAGGGATTTATGACCAAAGTTATTACATAAATAACAATGACCTAGAAATATTTTCTGATTTCTGTTTATTACTTGTCTCTTGCGCTCATCTTGAGTTCTGTCTTTGTCATGAAAGGATAGAGCATATTCTTTGCAATTTTCTGTTTTAACAAGACTCTTCAGTACTTCAACATAGCTCTTTGTACTTCCTCTCTGATTAGTGAGTGGGAAACTCTCTAGCTTCTTCTCTTTAACGAACCCCAATATAGACCTATCACTCGATGGTCTTTGACTATTTACAATACCATCCAGAATCTTTCAACTATTTTTAAACTTAGATTCGAGGAATTTTTCATCAACCCCTTCTCTAAGTCGAGCAATTTCTTTCCCAATTTTTGCATAATATTGAATTATCATCTTAAGAAGAACTACTAGATCTTCTTCATTCTTCTTGGCCTCTTGAAGTTGGTTTCTCAAATCAGTAATAATCTGATTTGTCTCTTCTTGGTGTTTAGACAGCTTCTCTTTCAAAACTTTGTTTCTTTTCCCACCTCTTTCAATTTCATCTACAATAGCCACGTATTCAGCTTCTATTTCCACTTTTGATTCCCCATCTGAGTTTGTTGTTCCTAAAAGCAGGATTTCATTATCTTCACTCATTTCCTCATCTTCACTTTCTTCCTTGGAATAAAAGTTCTTCTTTTTCTCTTTATACTTCTTTCTCCCTTATGGCAGGTAGCATGATTCTTCATGGTCACTCACCTCTTGTCCTGGGTAGGGACAATTATGGCAAAATGTCCAATCCTTCCACAGTTAAAACATTTCAAAGGTAGCTTACCTTTGTATTTTCCAGTGCCTTTCTTAAGTTTACTTACAAATAGGACTTCTCGATCATCTAGATTTTTTGATTGATTTTTGGAAGTGACTTTAAACACTACTTCTTTCTTTGAGCTTTTATCATGTCCATTTCTCATCTCATAAGCAGTGAGAATTCCATGCAGCTCATCTACTGTCATGTTTTTAAGGTCATACCGTTCCTCTAGGGTGGAAACCTTTGAGTCATATCTCATTGGTAATGTTCTTAGTATCTTGCTTACCACTTCTTTTTCTTTCAATTTTCCTCCAAGACCTCTAATATCATTAACCACCTCATCTACACGAAGAAGGTAGTCCCTAATATTCTCTTCTTCTCTCATTTTGAGGATTTCAAATTGACCTTTATATGTCTGCAGTTTGGATTCTTTGACCTTATATGCTCCTTCATAGATAATCTTCAACTTATCCAAGGATTGTTTGGCAGATGTGCACTGCATAACCTTAGTAAAAATAGTGCTTGTTAATCCACTCAAGATTGCATTTAGGGCTTTGGCATTGCCTTCATATTCACCTAGTTCAAGTGTGTCGGTAGGCTATAGGTTTCCTATGTTATGTTATTTTTCAATTGCTTCCCAAACCTTCCATCCCAGGGACATCAAATAACACCTCATTTTTACGTTCTAATATGCATAGTTTTCTCTTGTGAATAGTGGAGGTTTGTTAGTGTCCAAGCCTTCTTGTTGATCCATGGTGATTGTATAGAGGATCTACCTTCCAGTGGTTAAACTATGTTGAAGAAACCTGCTCTGATACGAATTGTTGATTTATTGGTCAATATTGAGAGGGGGGGTGAATCAATATTGTTATATTTTTACTTAATCTAACCACTTATTAAATTTGACATTAAAACACATAACAACAAGAATACACAGAACACAATTTTAACATGGAATCCCAATAGGGTAAACCACCAATACGTCCTATTAATGCCAAATTATTATTTACAAATAGTTTTGCTTGCTGCTACAGACAAGGATGGTATTACACCCTATTTACCAATACAAATTGGAAGGAGTCTATGACCCCTTGGTTTATTTGCTATGACTGAAAGGATGCAACGACACCCTATTTACCAATGCAAATTGGAAGGAGGCTATGACCCCCTGCTTTATCCACTTTGACTGAAAGGATGCTACAACACCCTATTTACCAATGCCAATTGGAAGGAGTCTATGACCCCATGGTTTATAATATTCGACTAAAAGGATTCTACGACACCCTATTTACCAATGCCAATCGGAAGGAGGCTATGACCACCTAGTTTATTAGATACGACTGAAAGGATGCTACAACACCCTATTTAGCAGCTTCTACTAGAAGGAGGAAACAACCCCCTATAGGCTTGTTTCCTGCCCTAGCTCCACCCTGCAACCCTAATATGTTTCTCACAATTTCTCTCCAACTAAATTCTGTCACACCCTTTGTTCTATGATTCTGATCATACAATTTGAACTAGAAATTTGTCTTCCTTCTTACTTAAGCTGTTGCTTAAATACTTCTCAGCATTTAAGCTTCTTTCAACAGTCACGTCTCTTCAAATTGAATAAACACACCTTTCACTGTTGCACCCTTTCATATCTGAAGATCACACCTCTTAGAAAGTCCTTTCATGTTCTTCCATTGATCCTCCTCCTCAGATATTTTTTCTGCATCTTGCAAACCATTTTCCCATCTCTATCTAATGTTTGCAGGTGCTTATGCACTGCCAAACTTCTTTCTACAATCTCATCTTCTAGATTTAATCAAAGTTGTTGATCCTATTTCTAAGTCCATCTAGATCGTCAATCTAACCATCAATTTTCATGTTAAAATCGTCTTTTCACACCAAGATTTCCTCATCAACGATTCTCCATCGTTGATATTCGTTAGACTTTTTCCTGACCATCGATCTCTAGATTATGGGATGCGGGATGCAGAATGTCAACTGTTCACTTTTTCCTTTCTGCAATATTCTTTCTGCAAGCTTATTTCCACAATTTTTCTTCATCAATGATTCCCCACTGTTGATCTTCGTCGAATGTTTTCTTGACCATGATCTTTAGATTGTGGGATGCGGGATGTGGGATGTCAACTATTTGCTTTTTCCTTTCTGCAAACTCTTTTTTGCAATATTCTTTCTGCAAGCTTCTTTCTGTAATTTTTCTTCCACACCGTGGATTTTCATGGAATCAATTTCATTCGTCCGATCTCTCTAGGTTATGGGATGTGGGATGTGAGATCCTAAAATATTGAACGTTACTTCCACAATTCTTTTTCCACATTTTCCATTTGCACCGTCGATCTATTACGGGATTAATCTCAGTCATCCGATATCTGCAGGATGCGGGACGCGAGATGCTAAAATATTTAACGTTACTTCTGCAATTCTCTTTCTACATTTTCCTTTCACACCATTGATATGTTGTAGAGTCTTTCTTGACTGTTTATCTTGTAGATTACGGGATGCAGAATCACATTTTCCTAGTTTGGACTTCCGCAATTTTGTTTCCCCATTTTCCTGGACCGTTGATTTCCTTGCAGATTTTTCCTAACCGTCCGATCTTGATATTTTACGGAATTTTGGATTTTCTACCTATCTTTTGTGGGATGATTACTAACTGTTGTATCTTGTGCAGGATCAATGCCCATCGTCTAATCTTGATCTTTTTTGGAATATTTATCATTCCCACCTATCTTTTGCGGAACTAATCCTCATGTTCAAATCTAGTGTGGGATGCTCCCTGACCGTCCATTCTAGAGAAAATGTGGATCTACATTATGTCTTTGCAGATTATACAAAAACTGATCCTCACTCATTAGATCTCATGCAGATAACTATGCCACCTTATCATCATGCCATGTAATCATTACCTTAGTATTTCATGCGATTCCAACATATGTGTCATGCCACATCCTCAACTATGCCATGCCATGCCATCGCTACTTTAGTCTTTCACTGAGTTTGTCATGCCATCATACCCACTGATTATTCATTTGTCATTCTTGAACACCTTTGACATCAATGACAACTATAACCCAAATTTTCCAACAATCTCCCCCTTTAGCATTGATGGAAACCTCTAAACATTCTCCCCCTTTGACACCAATGACAAAGGATAACCTATTATGCCAATGCTACACCTATTTTGATATAGGATTTCCTGTCTCTCTTCTTTTTGACAACTCCTCCTATCATCACATCTCCCCTTTAAATGAACTTGGTTATTTAACCAATGTATTTATCATTTATCTTAACATTTCTTATTCTTTGAATGATAGCTTAAATGATAAATCCATGTACTCTCGATGTCACATTACTTCTTCTCTTTTGTCAACTATACACCATCCTTGATAAACCATCATCTTTGAAGAAGATAGAGTTCAATATACTTTAGCATTAGATACCAATTAAAAAAAATATTTGGATATCAATTTGAATTTTTTGAATTTTACTCCCCCAAATTATAAGATCCCTTCTAATGTTATTTTCTTTAAATCATGAGAGACCTTTTTTAGAAAAGCACCCCATAGTCGTCGCTACATACTTCTTCATTTCTTTCATCCTCATCTACAATGGTGTATTCTTCTACTTCACTAACTAGCTTTCCCTCATGATGAGTGTCATTTTTATCTGTGACCTCATTATTCTCAACATCAACTATAGAGACTTCATTAATGACTAAAATTTTTGTTTCTTATGAAGCTTCTAATTCTTTCATCCACACCTTTTTAGGAGGTGTACTATCTACTTTTCCTTCACCATGCTCTAGGTTGGTGTCCTGTTCCCTTTTCATCCTTTGATTTTCTCTGCTGACTTTGCTGTTAACCCAAAAAATCCCTCACTCATCTCTACATGGCCTACACCATCCAAGGACACCCATTCACGACCCTCCATTAGACCCCCACACCCTAAAAAAGGCTTAAGGATGAAGAAAAGGGCTTAAAAACCCCAAAAAAGAGCCTAAATAACTCTCCTAGGGGCTAAAGCCTCCAAAAAGGGGCTAAAAACCCTCAAAGGAGCCTAAAACCCTAAAAGGAGCTAAGGTTAGGGAAGAAGGGGCTAAAATCCCAAAAAAGGGGCTAAATCCCGGACCAAGGGCTTAAAACCCTAAAACCCCAAAAAAGCTATAAAAGGAGGGTGGGGGGTCACTCTCAAACCTCTCTTGCATATTGTTATGCTGCTCATGGATGCCTTGAGACACCTTTGCCTCTCAAGCCACCCACATCCCTCTCTCCTCCATCCATTCTCCCCATTGAGCCATAGTTCCTCATCCATTATTGAGTGAGATAGGGAGGTGCTTCCTTCCAGCCAAGGCATGGTGGCCCATTTCACCAAAGGAGGTATAATCTTGTTTTGTTTATTCATTTTTCTTAAGTAGTTTTTTATTTCTGACCCATGTTTGTTTGTAGGTTTGTTTTTGCTTGATTGTTGTTTGCATCTAGCCAAGGCAAAGCCCTAACATTGCCTACAGAGGGGCTCACAACCACTATTTTCTTTCTATCTTTACTTTTTTTCCATTCTGTTTTCTTTTCGGTATTTTCACACGCATGAACCTACCCTTCTGTCCTATAGACAGAAGGGAGGCATTCCTGCCCCTGTAGCAAGGAGAAATCCATGCTACATTTGCAGTCATCCACCTTGTGATCAAACGTATGACAATAATGACAATAACCATTAAAAAAAAAATTATCCACAAGAGGTCTTTGGTTTCTCTATTTCCTAACTGCCATTTTCTTCCACTGTCTCTAAACTTCTGCTAGAGTATCACAATTTTGCTTACAATTTCTATCCAAGTGTCCAAAGTTATTACATTTTTAACACTCTATATCAAACCTTTGGAGAAGTCCAAACTGGTTATGGTTCCTTACCTTTGGGTTTTTAATTGCATCCTTCTTGTACTCATGAACCTTTTCATAAGCCTTGCATTTCAAGGATTTATGAGCAAAGTTATTACAGAAATAGCAATCACCTAGAAATATTTTCTGATTTCTATTTATTACTTGTCTCGTGGGCTCCTCTTGAGTTCTATCTTTGTCATGAAAGAATAGAGAATCTTCTTTACAATTTTCCTTTTTAGGTAGACTCTTAAGTACTTCAACATAGCTCTTTGTACATCCTCTCTGATTAGTGATTGGGAAACTCTATGGCTTCTTCTCTTTAACGAACCCCAATCCAGACCTATCACTTGATGGTCTTTGATTGTTCAGAATGTCATCCATAATCTTTGAGCTATTTTTAAACTTAGATTTGATGAATTTTTCATCAACCCCTTCTTTAAGTCGAGCAATTTATTTCTCAAGTTTTTCAGAATCTTGAATTCTCTTCCTCAGAAGAACTACTAGATATTCCTCAATCTTATTGGCCTCTTGAAGTTGGTTTCTCAAATCAGTAATAATCTAATTTGTCTCTTCTTGGTGTTTATACAGTTTCTATTTCAAAGATTTGTTTCTTTTCCTACCTCTTTCAATTTCATATACAGCAGCCATGTATTCAGCTTCTATGGCATATGTCCACTTCTGATTCCTCATCTGAGTTTGTTGTTCCTAAAAAAAATATTTCATTATCTTCACTTTCTTCCTTGGAATAGAAGTTCTTCTTTTTCTCTTTATACTTCTTAATTTCTACTCTTATGGCGGCATTATTCTTCATGGTCACTCACCTCTTGTCCTAGGTAGGGACACTTATGGGAAAAATTTCCAATCCTTCCATAGTTAAAACATTTAAAAGGTAGCTTACCTTTTTATTTTCCAGTTCCTTTCTTAAGTTTACTTACAAATAGGGCTTCCTCATCATCTAGATTTTCTGACTGATTTTTGGAAGTGACTTTAAACGCTGCTTCTTTCTTCTAGTTTTTATCTTCTATAGTTCTCATCTCATAAGCAGTGAGAATTCCATGTAGCTCATCTACTGTCACCTTTTTAAGGTCATCCCATTCCTCTAGGGTGGAAACCTTTGATTCATATCTCATTGGTAATGTTCTTAGTATCTTGCTTACCACTTCTTTTTCTTTCAATTTTCCTCCAAGACCTCTAATATCATTAACCACCTCATCTACATGAAGAAGGTATTCCCCAATATTCTCTTCTTCTCTCATTTTGAGGATTTCAAATTGACCTTTATATGTCTGCAGTTTGGATTCTTTGACCTTAGATTCTCCTTCATAGATAATATTCAACTTATCCCAGGCTTGTTTGGAAGATGTGCATTGCATAACCTTATTAAACACAATGTTTGTTAATCCACTCAAGATTGCATTTAGGGCTTTGGCATTGCCTTCATATTCACCTAGTTCAAGTGTGTCTCTAGGGTAGAGGTTTCCTATGTTATGTTCTTTTTCAATTGCTGCTCAAACCTTCCATCCTAGGGACATTAGATGACACCTCATTCTTACACTTCAGTATGCATAGTTTTCTCCTATAAATGGTGGAGGTACCTTAATGGCCAAGCCTTCTTGTTGATCCATGGAGATTGTATAGAGGATCTACCTTCCAATGGTTAAACTATGTTAAAGAAACCCACTCTGATACCAATTGTTGGTTTATTGTTCAATATTGAGAGGGGGGGGTGAATTAGTATTGTTATATTTTTACTTAATCTAACCACTTATTAAATTTGACATTAAAACACATAACAACAAGAATACATGAAACACAATTTTAACCTAGAATCCCAATATGGTTAACCACCAATATGTCCTATTACTACCAAATTGTTATTTACAAATAGTTTTTCTTGTTGCTACAGACAAGGATGGTATTACACCCTATTTACCAATACCAATTGGAAGGAGACTACGACCCCTTGGTTTATCGACTACGACTGAAAGGATGCAACGACACCCTATTTACCAATGCTAATTGGAAGGAGGCTACTATT
>LPNX010925751.1:91242-97954 GCA_001517045.1 Pseudotsuga menziesii | reverse complement strand
TATATATTGTGTTGTTTCATATCACTTATGCATCACACATTACAAATACAAACACTTTTGTCCATGATCTCTAAGACACAAAACATTTTAGCATCTCATAATACAAACATTTATTTTCCATTTTATAAGTCAAAAAACAATGGTTAAGTTTAAATGGATTGAGATATAACCAATTAAATAACATATTTGTTATCTCATAAAAGTACTAATAATTTATATCATTATCATCATCATCATCATCCTCATCATCATCATCATCGTTGTCGTCGCCATCATCATTGTCCTCATCATCATCGTCATCATCGTCCTCATCCTCATCATCATATTCGTCACCTATATCATCGTCATCATTGTCATTGTCATTATCATTCTCATAATCATCATCGTCATTGTCATCATCACCATCATCACCATCATCATCATCTTCATAATTCCCATCATTTTAATTTTCATCCTTATCCTCCTCCTTCTCATCATCATCATCATCATTGTCATCATCATGGTCAACATCATCACCATCTTCATCATAATTTACATAATCATTGTCATCATCACAATCATAATAACCATCATAAACCCTTAATTTTGTTAACACCTAAACCCTATTTCTAATCAATTTGATAATTATTATCATGCCTAAAGCTTGATTATAATAATAATTTGATAATTACTATCACACCTAAATCTTGATGCTCATAATTACTAAACCTTTTATCCATAATAACACATAACTCAAAACATTTCAATGATATAACCATTCTAACCTTCTATATCTTATCATTGTGGAACCTTAACCCTATAAAATCTAACCCATATAGGCCATGCCACATATAACCCTAAAATTAACCCTTAACCCTATCTTATAAACAATACATAGTTAACGCTTATATATAGCCTCATAATTATAACACATCTCCCTTGTAACAATTAAAATTTGTTAACCTTTAATCTTAACCTTTATAATTGCATGAATGCCTAACCCCTCACACATAACCCTTATATGTGCCAATTACCTTTAGTTATTATAATGTTAAATTCATAAAAAATATATCCTTAATAAACATGAACCCCCTATAATAAAAAATATAACTTATCTAATTCCTTACACCTGTAATCCCTGATTATTTAAGTATTTAGTATTTATGATCTAATCCCTATCCCTTATACTTCTTTGTTACAATCCTTAAATATTATAACACCTAATTCGTATAACCCTAAAACCCTAATACCACTAACATGAAATCTTAATATCACCATGTTCATCACCATCACCATCATCATCAACAACAACAACAAAAATGTCATCATCATCATTTCCATCATCATCATCATTGTTGTAATCATCATCATCGTTTTCATCGTCATCACCATCATCATCATCATTGTTTCATCATCATCGTCATCACCACCACCATCACCATCACTATCACCATAATCACCATCACCGTCGTCATCGCTACCAACACCACCACCACCATCATCATCGTCATCACTATCATAATCATCGTCATTGTCGTCATCAACATAATCATTATTATAATCATCACCATAGTCATCTTTGTCATCATAATCATCATCATCATCATCATCATCGACATCCATTAGAGGAAGTTTGGGGTCTAAAATGCGACTTATAATAAAGAGAGTCAACCAAAATGGGCCTTATTAAAAAAAGAGCCACTAATAGAATTTCAAGAAAATGTGTCAACCATAATGGTTGACATGGCATTTTTTCATTAAAAAAAAAACTATTGTCTTCTTTGTATTTTTAACATATATCCATGTTGTTTTTACTAAAATTTGAGCGGGAGCACTCGCTGGATGCAAAATTCAATTCTACATCCAACAAGTATGCACATTGCATACTTTGATAGACCCCATAGCATGAAAAATGAGAAATACATTAAAAAAAACGTGTTACTTTTTACTATGATCGGGGTTCCACCAAATTAGCAATAACTAAATCTGCATTGTCAATTGTTGTGGGTGTTTGTTGTTTCCATTCTCTGATATTTGTGTTTAATTGAGGGAAATTTTAGTGAAATTCATTCTTGAAGCCTAAGATGAGTCTTCTTTCCACATATATCAAGTATTATAATCCAACCTCTGCTTGCATGCCTAGTTGGATGGATATTACTTCACCCACTTAGAATAGTACGTTTGGAAAGAAAAAGAAAATATTGCATGATCATTATTTTTAGTTTTAAGTTTAGATTATTTTACAATGCAATAAAAAACACAGGAAATCATAAATCAGAAAAACACCTTTGTCATTTCTTGTGAATGCATCCATGAACATCCTTTCTCCCCAACTCAAGAAATTAGACATGATTTATTTCCTCCTTACCTCTCCATCATCTTGGAAGGTACATAAATGTGATGATGAAGAAAATGGGAAGTGAAGGGATGAAATCAAATTCAAACATGTTAGAAAGATCCCACCTCCAATTTGGAGACAATAACCTACTAGAAGTAAAGGAAAACAACAAAGGAGAAAAACATTTAATAGAAACCTTTTATTTCTTGTATTGAATGCATTTTAGTTGAATGCTTTGGAAGCATTCAACTGCCTAAAAATTATTAATACAAGCCATGCTCTCTACTAAACAAAACATATATGTGTCAAAAGGTTTGCATGGGATTCTCTTAATAACCCTGTCTAACTCCCTTGGAGATTCAGGCCCATAGTTTTCTACAATAGAAGTATACTACATGACATTACGAAGAGTCTTACAAGAATCTTGAATAAAGAGTCATATACAATTTTGTTGTCATTATCTAACACATTATACAACCTAATGGGAACTTTATCCTCACAACGAGAACTCTAGCCCTAAAAATCACTTTCTTTGTGTCAAAAACATAATAATCAACCTTTAAATAAAATGTGATGTTACAAGTGGTGCTTTTTTTGTTCCAAGGTTAAAAATACAACCATTTCCTTAAAAATACACATTGTTGCTACCAATAACCTTAAAACTAAACATTGAATAGAAATTGAATGCTACTGGTAGCATATTGTTTTTTTTAAATAAAATTATAACTAATTTGAAAGCATGGACTTAACAAATCATTGGTTGAAAAATTTTAAAATCAATCTCTAAATAGAAAAGCAGTGCTAACATTACAGTATTTTTTAATCGTAACCTTGAAAAATATGGCCTCCCCTATTCGTGGCCATGAACTCCCCCTCTCCGTGTTTTTTTATTTTTATTTCTATTTCTTTATAAAAAATAAAAATTAAAAAACTATAAAAACAAATATATATACCCACTCCCCTCTCTCGCTGCCTTTACCACCCCCATTTCCTCTACCCTCCCCTCCACTCCCTTTATCACCCCCTCCCTAACCCCTCTCCTCCCCTCCCCTTCCATTTGTATACACCATGAATTAGTAATTTATTAGTAATTCTCCTAAAAAATACTTTAACTATTATTTTTTATTTTTATTATTTTTGACAGAAAAGTCAAGAATACAACATTTTTTATTTAATAAAATATGTTGAAGTGGGGGGGAGTGGATATAGTTGTTAAAGAGTGTTTACTGACCCACAAGAGGAAAAGACATGGGGTTGAAGCCACTGAGTGAGATCTCAAGATGCTAGAAGCATCATTTCCAAAAATCAGGTCACAAATCCTAGTTGAGTGCTAAAGAGTAGGAGGATCATAAATGACAAAGTCCTAGAAAAAATACTATATATTAGTATGTCCATGAGAAGCAGGAGGATAGCATTTGACGAGGATTGAATCTGTGAATGCAAGAGATGGCACATTGAAGGATTTTTCTCTTGTGGTTCAATAAACATGCTCAGGGTTTCTGGAGTAAGTGACTTGGTTTCTCTGGGAGTTGGTTGGGAGTAACAAATTCTCCACTTTTGTTTTCCTAGCATTGGTGCAAGGTTCACAATTTATGTTTAAATATTTCTAGAATGTGTTTTAAATTGTAGATCTAAAGAAGATTAATGTAGAACCTAGTCTGTATCAATTAGCCTAATGATGCCATGCTTAAATGTTTAGAATTATGATTCCTTTCAAAATTTGAATTCTGTACATAAATGGATTGGAATCATCTATTTCTAATTAGTATCATGTATTTCTAAATTTAACCGTCTATTTCTTGTTGTATCGATTACCTTCACAATCTTCCTTAGTTTGTATTTATGAAACTAAATGTAGACTCAATCTCTAATCATGATAGAATTTATCTATTTTATCATATTTAAACCACGGTAAGGATTCCATAAAACTTAGAAGTATAAACAAATAGAGTATCATCCAAATTCTTACACAAATAGAAGTATTAGGATATAATCTTTTGTTTATAGTATATATCTGTATTATTTAATATATATGAAAGGATTTCACTTTAATAAAATGAATATTATAAAAACTATAGGATTCAAATTAAAATATTCTGACATAATAGTGTTTTCATAAATAATCATGAAAGTCTAATCCAATAAAAAAATCAATCATGGATTTAAATCATAGATCTACAGTAAAATCACCCCCCCTTAATGAACCCCTTAAGAATATGACCACTTCCTCACTCAGTTGTATAGCTATATGACTGAACACAGTCATAAAAATGAGCCAGAAGCTGACCAGTACTTCCTCACTCAGATGACTTAACCCAGACTTGGCACCTTCACACGATGCCTCTCTGAAACACACATCATATCTCTTCAAAAAGTCATCTAGCTTACTTCTGATGCCTCTCTTGGGTTCTATGGAGGCCTCTCAGTACCCAATCTGATGCCTCTCTTGGGTTCTATGGAGGCCTCTTAGCATATTCGATGCCACTTTTGAGTTCTATGGTGACCTCTCACAACACAAACTCATAAACACTACCAATATAGTCATACATCCTTCAAAATTCCGTCTAGATTACCTTACTAATAACCCAAAAGTTACTAGCTACCAGACGTCACCAAACATCACAAGATGTAAAGACAAGATGCATCTCCAAACACTTCTGAAGAATCTAATTAGCTCTCTAAGCGTCTCTTAGATGCCATCTGAAAGCCTCTCTTAGATCTGATGAGCCAACTCTCAAAGGATCTCTGATGCTCTCTGATGCTCTTTGAGCAAGGGGTATTTAGACTGGATATGTGTGCATCACTTAACCGGTTGTTAAACACCCTAGGTGTTTCCTTGCGAGGTTGCAATGTTATATGCACAGGGTACTTAGCCCACAAATTAATGGTTATACCTCTCAGATGCTCAAATTCCCCTGATACAGGTTACTGAATATGCCTCCCCTTAACTGGGTTGTAAAATCGCCGTGGGTACCCCTCCTGATTCGTCAAATGGAGTTTTGAGAAATACTTCCATCGTAGGTTATTGTTGTACATATACAATGTCTATAGGTCCTTTTGTAAAGGTTGTAATGTTACAGGCTACGGGTACTCTGCCCTCCAAAATCAGTTCTACTTGGTATCTACTAAATCAAATTTACCTAGTTTCCATTTCCCTAGTTTCCATTTTCAACTTTCTCTAGTTTCCATTTTCTACTTTTCATAGTATCTATTTATGACTTTTCATAGTCGCCATTTTTGAATTTCTGATAGGATCCATCATGATAAAACAAGATGCAAAGAAAACCAAACACCAGAGGAGAAGTCAGCACACAACACCACTAAACACACCACACACTACCATTACACACCAAACCACACAACACCGCTAGGACAAGCACACTACACACCATTAAACCACAAAACCACCCCACACCTCAACACCACAGAAGAGGTTATGGACAAGACAAGAAGCCAACACCACACAACACCACACCGCTAGGAACAACACCGCTAGGAGAAGCACCCCACACCACCCCACACCTCAACACCACTACACACAACCCCACCCCTCCCCTCCACACCACACACCACTAAACTAAAATTTCAGGACTAAAGGATTTACTGATGAACAAGTTCATCACTTAACTAAAAGTTAAGGAATAAAGGACTTACTGATGAAGAAAGGACTTAACTGAAAGTTAAGGACTAAACCAAACACACCACTGAACTAAAACTTCAGGACTAAAGGCATTACTGATGAAGAAATGACTTAACTGAAAGTGAAGGAACTAAAGGCATTACTGATGAAGAAGTTCACCACTTAAATATGACTTAAGGAACTAAAGGCATTACTAATGAAGAAGTTCATCACTTAAAGATGACTTAAGGATCTAAAGGCATTACTGATGAAGAAGTTCATCACTTAAAGATGACTTAAGGAACTTAAGGATCATGTTAAGGAACTTAAAGTGTATTGACTTAATGACTTAATGACTTAAGGATTTACTGATGAAGAAGTTAATGAATTAAGGAACTTAAAGTTATTGAAGTTATTGACAAGACAATAAGAAACTTAAAGTGCATTGAAGTTCATAATGAACTTAAAGTTCATTGACTTGTTGACTTAATGATGAAGAAGTTTATTTACGCAGAGGAAAATACTTAGTAGATTTTCCACATACAACTATTGTGTTCATCACACGATCACAACAATTACAACTATAAACAAAGGCATTATTGCTCATGGCCATAAGACCATCAACCGTATGGCAGTCGGATGGTTTAACACAAACAACACATAACTATATATACAGAGAAGACAAAAACGATCATCATATTTACACAGTCTAAGGTCGACACCCTTTACTTTTTAAAACAACACACACAAATATATGTATATATATATATTAGAGT
>LPNX010925751.1:71242-86242 GCA_001517045.1 Pseudotsuga menziesii | reverse complement strand
AGGTGCATTATATCGCATGTGCGATATGTGTTATATAGAAAATGTTGGGTTGCATGCTGTGGGCCAGGTTTACTATAGCAAAAGACATAATTCTTGTGAACCCACGCACAGAGAACTCTTCAACGTGGAATTTAATCATTACTTACAAAATTCCATAGTTTTGTACAAGTTTGGGTGGATTTCAATGGGAAATGTACGTAATAGAGGTCGAAAGTCAGCGAGGAAGGTGCTTACACTAGAAGAAGCTGAAAATAAAAAAGAAAAAAAGAGGGAAGATTCAAGAAATCATCGGCATTCATTACATGATCAAATAGTTCCCATTCCCCCTCAACAAATACCTGACGTAGAGGCTGAGGAAGATAATGCAACATTAAAGGACGTTGGTTATACGAAAGTTGATATTATTGATCCATTAGTAAATAGACAATCTTGTGAAGAGTTCAATAATTATGTTACTCCCGATGCAAATATGAATCAGCAACAACCATGGTCAGTGGTTCAATCTCCTAATCGAAGTTGTTAACCTGTAGTGGATGTAAATGTCACTCCATCATTTCAAACAGCAAGAAATTTTGCATCAAAACGAAAGAGAACTACTAAATGCATACAAGTGGACGAGAACGAATTGACTTCCATGGAAGGTAAGGTGGCTAAACGCACTATCCTTTGTCATTGTTCTCAAATAATGAAACAATATTCTGATAACAAATCCGAAGCTGGTAAATGCCAATTGTTTTTAGCTTTGCTTAAATCTAGAAATATGGAAACTGTTAGAAGAAATTTAGGCATAAGAACAATGAAGAATATCGAATCAAGTAATCACATTGTTAAATCCTGTGCTGCTGCATTCACATCGATTGGTAAAAAAACTCATTCACAGGACAGTAATGTGACTTGTTGTGTATTGGCTGAATCAACTGTATGTAGATCCACAAGACAACGTTGTTTACTTAAATGCACATCACAAATTGTGCATTTACATCCAAAGACACTTAAAAAATATTTAGTAAGAAGAGACAACCTTGATGTACAGGGCCAAATGGAAACATTATGGGCATTTAGCAATAGGTTTCCCCGCAAAGACATGAAGTTAGTCGAAGTAGTGAAGGGCCTAGCGCACACATTTTGGCACGATAACACTAGGCCTTATTTTAACACGAAGGATGTGTTAAAAAATTGTAGGGGTTCTAGAAACAATAAACCTCTTGTTAAACATTATCTTGACATGACACAAACTCAATTGTCTGAGATGTTTAAAGTTTCCCATGTAGATCTAAGGCTCGAGCAAAGATCTTTTGAAAAATGCAAGCCTTGGTATGTTAGAATCAATACCATATGGAACACTTGTTGTTGTAGATACCATATAGAGTTTTACCTATATTACCATACATTTGCACATATACGTCGTTTTTTGCATCCTAACCATGTGCAGGAATGCTCAAGTACAGTACCGCCAATGTCATCCAAAGATTTCATCCATAGCATAATGTTTCTGAGGCAAGATGGGCAGACACATTACTTAAAACAATGTGTAGACAGTTCTTGCAAAAATTGTGGTGGGCTATCATTATGGTCTAATTGCACCCATGAAAGTGAAGATCAAGCATTCAGGAATGCAATTGTCGAGAAGAAAAACTATTAGTATGAGACATATTAGCTACATGATGGAAAATAAAGCAAGAAGATTAAATTGGTGACTTCAGAGGTAAATTGTTGAATATTGACATATTAATATTTATGTACACATTTTTTTATGTGGTTTTATAACACTGCTTATTTTTTTACACCAGGTGCAAGTATGTGATTTTATTTCAGAGTTTCATGGAAGGATCCAACATTACATTCAACATGTAGATATGGCACAGTGGCAAGATGAGCAATTCAGAATATGTTGGGACACCTTCCCTCTTGGAACAATACTATAAATGGTTGAATTTGTGGAAAACTACACCCTACAACCACAAAATGAAATACAAAGTCAATACTATCACTTAGAGCAAGTGAGCATAATGGTACCGACATGGGCCAGATAGCAATGAATAGAAACATATGATACTGAAAGAAAGTCACTTCTACATAAGTGACGACCGGACCCATGGCATCCATTACATGCAACATTGCTTTAAATTATTCTATGATCATGTGATAGCTATGGATATACCATTTTATCATTATTCTGATGCTTGCATAACGTAACATATGTCAATGTCAGATAATACAAAGAAAATGAGACATATACATGATGAACGAAAATTGATTTTTCCAAAGAAAGAGAAACATAATTAAAAGCATATTTAAAATAATACCTGCGTCTGGGAATCTACCTCTACATGAGAGGGACTAGGCTCGGATTCAATTTACTCATCCTGATCACCCTGCATAAAACATATCGTATAAAAATTAGGATGTATTGAATGTTACAATCTCTGCTATAAATATGTAAATAACGTTGACAAATTAAAAAGTATAGTTCTTATTGCTAATGGTGAAGAACCAAACCCATATGCAATATTGACAGCAGCATCAATGTTCTCAACATTAATCAGTGGACTATGCAACTCTGGGGTGCCATGGGACACCAGCTGTATATTTGTTCACATAATTTGTTAGATAATTAAATAGAAATAAATTGCGAAACAATTGAAAATTGTGATATGAAACAAAATATAATATGAAAATAATGAGTTTTACTTACAAATCGAAGTAATCCATTGTCCCGGAAGTCTGAAGTAAGGCCATAGCATATTCCTCCACACGATGTGCAAGGGTGTGGAGTAACATGATGCTCTGAATGCTCTGTGTCTCCTGTGCGATATGTAGATGGATCCTTATTATGCGATGGGTCGTCCTTAGAAGTTCCAACCCCTTGGCCTCCATTTCCTTGGACATCAGTCCCATGCTGAAGCAATGTATCTTCCAAGTCAAATAAGGCCTCCTATGTATCCTCAATCATAGGACTTGCAGGAGGATATAGCCAAGGGGGTTTTGGTGTGCATGGAGGGTGTGGCACACAGTTAGGATCCATCCTAGCCCCTTCCCTATCTTGGGGAATCCCATGACCAACACCCTAGAAGCCTAAGATATCAAAATAGTTAACATGTTTCCCAAGTATTCTGCATACAACTTCCTAAGGAAATAAAATGGAATGTCCCTATTCCCATGAGGGTCTTCATTGAAGACCATATACCAACGATCCATCCAATTGGCCTTTATATTTGGTTCCATGCACCAATCTATTGAAATGTGTGCTCGACTGGTGCGTGGAACCAATCCGGTGCTAGGGTCCTGGAATAATGAAAATAATTGGTCTTTTGTAATATTTAGGTTTTTGATGTCTGTATAACTCAAACCATTGGAGTAGTATTTCCTCTTGGATTCTCTGTATGAGCTAATGTTGTATAGAGCTCCTTGGGCATTGGTAGTTGTGTTTGTTATTGTGTCCAATGCCTTGACTAAACATTGTCTGAAATGATCCCCCCCCTCTAATAAATGAGCTAAGGCACCTCAATGCAGCCAAACGCGCTAGAATCTGTGAGTTTTAGTCTTCTTCCCCCTCCGGGTTTGGGTTTGGGTTCATTTTTGGGTTCATTTTTGGGTTAGTTTCTTGGTTATTTTTGGGTTCCATTTCCACAGTATCTTGCTCATTTCTGTTATCTATTAAGATTTAAACAACAAAATACAAATTGTTTTAATTTATCATTCTTTGATTTAATTCAATTTTTTTTATTAAATTTGTTTTAAACAAATATAAAAACTATGAAATTAACAAAAACAATTTGTAATTGATATGAGTAGTTACATGCCATTGGAGCCAAGCCACCTCCACATCCACCTCCAAATTGACCTCTAAATGCTCAAACAGAAATCGTTGGTGGGTTGATGCACAATCATGGACTCCTTTAAAGACACTTTAGATGCCACATAATACTGGAATAAACGGAAAACTATGAATTTAGGTGACAATTAGGGGTACTTCCCTAACTTATTTGAAGATGAAGTAAAAAGAGAAAAGATAGGAAATTGAATCAGATTTCATAATATATAGCATTTATGCAGAGAAAATGTGTGTAAATGATTATAAAATTAGTTTCCGTGAAAGTGGGTTTTCAAATTTTCAGCACATATTAACATATATGTTTGTGTGGGTACAGCAATATATGAGGTAAATGATGTCAATTTGGGATAAAATATTGCAGACATATAAAGGACATATGGGCCTAGTGCAACACTATTTATTCAGAATTTTTCATGAATTATTTTTTTTATTATTAATTATTGAAGTCACAAAAGCTTGAAATTAAAACCTTATGTGCGGGTGCAACACCTTAGGGGAAAAAATTAATGAAATCCTTGATTTCTAAATATAAGATCGTGGAGCTTGATCTCTTCTAGTGCACCATATAGTTTTATTGTGAAATGGTGATGGAAATCAAAAGTTATATAACAAACAATTGATGTATCTATTTTCGAAAACTGACGTGTGTCATTTAGAAAAATAATTATAAATAAATAAAACATAGTTTTGAAGGAAAAAATTACATATTCAAAATCGTAAGATCGTACTCTACAATATCCTAGATTTTCATAAAAAAATTTGTGTATGTCATAGCAAAACACGCCATTTAAACTGAGCATATTGATAGAGTTCTAAAAGACAAGCAATAGCCCTGGTTTATTTGTCCTAGCCAATAGGTTCAGTAGTCCGAAGCTATTTTCGAACATTATGCCAAACCTTATTCCGTCCGATTATTTTAATTTTAAAATAACTCATATGCGTTATAGCTTATTCATATCACATATGCGATATGATAAAGCTATAATGCATATGCGTTATAATGCATATGCATTTTTTTCTTAACTAATTTGGTACGAGAGTAAAAAAGAGTAATGGCATCCTTATCCCATTATAATACCATTTAGACAACACTATGATGGACACAAATAATTCCTCTTTTTAACGGTGAACGAAGCCATGGGCTGTGCTTCCAAGAAAATAGGGCGGTGAACAAAGCCATGGTCTATGCATCCAAGAAAATAGGGCGGTGAATGAATCCATGGGATGTGCATCCAAGAAAATAGGGTGGTGAACGAAGCCATGAGATATGCATCCAAGAAAATAGGGTGGTGAACAAAGCCAAGGGCTGTGCATCCAAGAAAAAAGGGCGGTGAACGAAGCCATGGGATTTTCATCCAAGAAAATAGGGTGGTGAACAAAGACATGAGTTGTGCATCCAAGAAAACAATAATTCCTCCCATCCTTCGATCTATTCAGCTTCAAGGGAAAATTTACAACATTAACAAAGAGATTGAAGATTGATTTATGTCAGCGCTCAATGGACATTATAAAGTCATGATAATGCTTGTTTGGTAGCTATTTTGGATGTAAAAAATCTAGAACGAGTACCGATGGATCAACGTATGCTCTCACTGCAAACCGCTAGTGATGATTCATCGATAGGTGATAGGTGAATTTAATCAACATTGTTATAGTTATCGTGTTCTTTTAATCATCATCCTCGTCATCATCATAGTCATCATCCTCATCATAATCATCATAGTCATCATCCTCATCCTCATCATCATCACCATCATTGTTCATCATCATCGTCATCATCATTATCATCATCATCCTCATCATCATCCTCATAATCCTCATCATCATCATCATCACCACCACCATCATCCTCCATCACCATCATCATCATTGTTCATTGTCATCGTCGTCATCATCATCATCATCATTGTTCATTGTCATCGTCGTCATCATCATCATCATCATCATCATCATCGTCCTCATCGTCACCATCATCATCATCATCATCATCATCATCACCATCCTCATCATCATCATCATCACCATCATCATCCTCATCCTCATCATCATCATCATCATCATCAACCTCATCATCATCATCACCACCCTCATCCTCATCATCATCATCACCATCATGATCACCATCATCATCATCCTCATCATCATCATCCTCATCATCATCATCATCACCACCACCCTCATCCTCATCATCATCATCATCATCATAACCACCCTCATCCTCATCATCATCATCATAGTCATCATCCTCCTCCTCGTCCTCCTCATCATCATTGTTCATCATCGTCGTCGTCATCATCATCATCATCATCACCATCATCATCCTCATCATCGTCGTCATCATCATCATCATCATCATCATCATCATCATCCTCATCCTCATCATCATCATCATCATCACCATCATCCTCATCATCATCATAATGGTCATCATCATCATCATCATCATCATCACCCTCATCCTCATCCTCATCATCATAGTCATCATCCTCCTCATCATCATCTTCATCGCCGCCCTCATCCTCATCATCATCACCATCATCATCATCATGGTCACCATAATCATCATCATCATCATCACCCTCATCCTCATCATCACCATCATCATCATCATGGTCACCATAATCATCATCATCATCATCACCCTCATCCTCATCATCACCATCATCATCATCATCCTCATCCTCCTCCTCCTCCTCCTCCTCCTCATCACCCTCATCATCATCATCACCCTCATCCTCATCATCATCATCATAGTCATCATCCTCCTCATCATCACCCTCATCCTCATCATCATCATCATAGTCATCATCCTCCTCATCATCACCATCATTGTTCATCATCATCTTCATCATCACCCTCATCATCATCATCATCACCCTCATCCTCATCATCATCATCATCACCCTCATCCTCATCATCATCATCATCCTCATCCTCATCCTCATCATCATCATCATCTTCAACCTCATCATCATCATCATCATCATCACCGCCCTCATCCTCATATCATCACCATCATCATCATCCTCATCATCATCATCATCATCACCACCACCCTCATCGTCATCATCATCATCATTGTCATCATCATCATCATAATCACCCTCATCCTCATCATCATCATCATATTTATCCTCCTCCTCCTCCTCCTCCTCCTCCTCATCATCATCATTGTTCATCATCATCGTCACCGTTGTCATCATCATCCTCATCATCCTCATCATCGTCATTGTCGTCATCATCACCATCCTCATCATCATCATCAACATCATCAGCATCATCATTCTCATCCTCATCCTCCTCCTCCTCCTCCTCATCATCACCCTCCTCCTCATCCTCATCATCATGGTCATCATCATCATCGTCATCATCATCATCATCATCATCACCCTCATCCTCATCATCATCATAGTCATCATCCTCCCCATCGTCGCCATCATTGTTCATCATCATCTTCATCGTCACCCTCATCCTCATCATCATCACCATCCTCATCATCATCATCACCATCATCACCCTCATCCTTATCATCATCATCATCACCCTCATCCTCATCATCATCATCATGGTCATCATCATCATCATCATCATCATCACCCTCATCCTCATCCTCATCCTCATCATCATCATCATCCTCATTCTCATCATCATCATCATCATCATCCTCATCATCATCATCATGGTCATCATCATCATCATCGTCGTCACCCTCATCCTCATCATCCTCCTCCTCCTCATCACCATCATTGTTCATCATCATCTTCATCGTCACCCTCATCCCCATCATCATCAACATCCTCATCATCATCATCATCACCATCATCATCACCCTCATCCTCATCATCATCATCATGGTCATCATCATCACCCTCATCCTCATCATCATCATCATAGTCAGCATCCTCCTCATCATCACCATCATTGTTCATCATCATCACTCTCATCCTCATCATCATCATCATCACCCTCATCCTCATCCTCATCATCATGGTCATCATCATCATCATCACCCTCATCATCATCATCCTCATCATCATCCTCATCATCATCACCCTCATCCTCATCAACTTCATCATGGTCATCATCATCATCATCAACATCATCATCACCCTCATCCTCATCATCATCATCATAGTCATCATCCTCCTCATCATCACCATCATTGTTCATCATCATCTTCATCGTCACCCTCATCCTCACCATCATCATCATCCTCATCCTCATCATCATCATCATAGTCATCATCCTCCTCCTCATCATCATCATCATCACCCTCATCCTCATCATCATCATCATGGTCATCATCATCATCATCATCACCCTCATCCTCATCATCATCATCATAGTCATCATCCTCCTCATCATCACCATCATTGTTCATCATTATCTTCATCGTCACCACCATCATCATCATCATCATCATCATCATCATCATCATCATCATCGTCATCATCACCCTCATCCTCATCATCATCATCATAGTCATCATCCTCCTCATCATCACCATCATTATTCATCATCATCTTCATAAGCATAGATAAATGTGAATTGCATATATTCAGTGAGCACTAAATCGCATATGCATTTTGGAGAACATGTAAAAAACCTGCCTGTTCATTAAAAAACATTGTATCAATATCGCATATGCGATATATCAGAGGTGCGTTATATCGCATGTGCGATATGTGTTGTATACAAAATGTTGGGTTGTGTGCTGTGGGCCAGGTTTACTGTATCGAAAGACATAATTCATCTGAACCCATGCAGAGAGAACTCTTCAACATGCAATTTAATCATTACTTACATAATTCCATAGTTGTGTACAGGTTTGGGTGGATTTCAATGGGGAATGTACATAATAGAGGTCGAAAGTCAGCAAGGAAGGTGCTTACACCGGAAGAAGCAAAAAAGAAAAATGAAAAAAAGAGGGAAGATTCAAGAAATCGTCGGCATTCATTACATGAGCAAATAGTTCCCATTCCCCCTCAACGGATACCTGACGTAGAGGCTGAGGAATATAATGCAACATTAAAGGAAGTTGGTTATATGGAAGTTGATATTATTGATCCATTAGTAAACTGACAATCTTGTGAAGATTTCAATAATTATGTTACCCCTGATGCAGATGTGACTCAGCAACAACCATGGTCGGTGGTTCAATCTCCTAATCGAAGTTGTCAGCCTGTAGTGGATGTAAACATCACTCCAGTATTTCCAATGGCAACAAATTTTGCATCAAAACGAAAGAGAACTCCTAAACGAATACAAGTGGACGAGAGCGGATTGACTTCCATGGAAGCTAAGGTGGCTAAACGTGCTATCCTTCGTCGCTGTTCTCAAATAATGAAACAATATTTTGATAACAAAATGAAGCCGGTAAACGCCAATTGTTTTTAGCTTTGCTTAAATCTAGAAATATGGCAACTATTAGAACAAATTTAGGCATAACAACAATGAAGAATATCGAATCAAGTAATCACATTGTTAAATCTCTTGCTATTGCATTCACATCGATTGGTAAAAAAGCGCGCTCACAAGACTGTAATGTGGCTCGTCGTGTATTAGTTGAATCAATTGTATGTAGATCCACAAGACAACATCGTTTACTTAAATGCACATCACAAATTGTGCCTTTAAATCCAAAGACACTTAAAAAATATTCAGTAAGAAGAGACAACCTTGATGTAGAGGGACAAATGGAAACATTATGGGCATTGAGCGATAGGTTGCCCCGCAAAGACATGAAGTTAGTCGAAGCAATGAAGGGCCTAGCGCAAACGTTTTGGCATGATAACACTAGGCCTTCTTCTAACACAAAGGATGTGTTAAAACATTGTAGGGGTTCTAGAAACAATGAACCTCATGTTAAACATTATCTTGACATGACACAAACTCAACTGTTCAAGATGTTTAAAGTTGCACATGTAGAGCTAAGGCTCGGGAAAAGATATTTTGAAAAATGCAAGCCTTGGTATGTTAGAATCAATACCATCCAGAACACTTGTTGTAGATACCACATAGAGTTTGACCTATATTACCATACATTTGCACATATACGTCGTTTTTTGCATCCTAACCATGTGCAGGAATGCTCAAGTACAGTACCGCCAATGTCATCTAGAGATTTCATCCATAGTATAATGTGTTCGAGGAAATATGGTCAGACACATTACTTAAAACAATGTGTAGACGGTTCTTGCAACAATTGTGGTGGGCTATCATTATGGTCTGATTGCATCCATGAAAGTGAAGATCAAGCATTTGGGAATGCAATTGTCGAGAAGCAGAACTATCAGTATGAGACATATTAGCTACATGATGGGAAAGAAAGAATGAAGATTAAATTGGTAACTTCATAGGTAAATTGTTGAATATTGACATATTAATATTCATGTACACATTTTTTTATGTGGTTTATTGACATATTAATATTCATGTACCAGGTACGAGTATGTGATTTTATTCCATAGTTTCGTGAAAAGATCCAACAGTACATTCAACATGTGGATATGGCACGGTGGCAAGATAAGCAATTCAGAATATGCTGGGACACCTTCCCTCTCGGAGCAATACTATCAGTGGTTTACTTGCGGAAAATTACACCCTACAACCACAAAATGAAATTCAAAGTCAATACTATCACTTAGATCAGGTGAGCATAATGGTGCATATCATGTATCGACATGGGCAATATAACAATGAAGAGAAACGTGTGATACTGAAAGAAAGTCACTTCTACATAAGTGACGACAGGACCCATGACATCCATTACGTGCAACATTGCTTTAAATAATTCTATGATCATGTGATAGCTATGGATATACCATTTTATCGTTGTTGAAATAACAAGATCTCGAGTTGTTGAAATTTACATTTCTTGATATTTTTAGTTTAATATACATTTAATTACATTGTCATGTACAAATTGGAAACCAACTAGGCTTACATGATCACCAATACTTGCATGCACCAACTAGGCTTTCATGAACACCAATTTGCATGCACCAACTAGGGTTGACAAGGTATGAGATGGAACTAGGGTTTAGTGAGCAATTTGCATGTTAAGAGAGGGAATATAAACACATCGCCATGTACAAATCGTAAACCAACTAGGTTTACATGAACAACACTTTGCATGCTATCACTAGGGTTGACAAACAATGATATGGATTAGGGTTTAGTGAGCAATTTACAAGTTAAGAGAGGGAACTAGAAACACATGATCACCAATACTTGCATGCACCAACTAGGCTTTCATGAACACCAATTTGTATGCTATCACTAGGGTTGACAAATAATGAGATGGAACTAGCGTTTAGTGAGCAATTTACAAGTTAAGAGGTGGAACTAGAAACACATGATCACCAATACTTGCATGCACCAACTAGGCTTTCATAAACACCAATTTGCATGCACCAACTAGGGTTGCCAAGGTATGAGATGGAACTAGTGTTTAGTGAGCAATTTACAAGTTAAGAGAGGGAACTAGAAAAACATGATCACCAATACTTGCATGCACCAACTAGGCTTTCATGAACACCAATTTGCATGCACCAACTAGGGTTGCCAAGGTATGAGATGGAACTAGGGTTTAGTGAGCAATTTGCAAGTTAGGAGAGGGAACTAGAAACACATGATAACCAATACTTGCATGCACCAACTAGGCTTTCATGAACACCAATTTGCATGCACCAACTAGGTTTTCCAAGGTATGAGATGGAACTAGGGTTTAGTGAGCAATTTGCAAGTTAGGAGAGGGAACTAGAAACACATGATCACCAATACTTGCATGCACCAACTAGGCTTTCATGAACACCAATTTGCATGGACCAACTAGGGTTAACAAGGTATGAGATGGAACTAGGGTTCGTGAGCAATTTGCAAGTTAAGAGAGGGAACTAGAAACACATGATCACCAATACTTGCATGCACCAACTAGGCTTTCATGAACACCAATTTGCATGCACCAACTAGGGTTGCCAAGGTATGAGATGGAACTAGGGTTTAGTGAGCAATTTGCAAGTTAGGAGAGGGAACTAGAAACACATGATAACCAATACTTGCATGCACCAACTAGGCTTTCATGAACACCAATTTGCATGCACCAACTAGGTTTTCCAAGGTATGAGATGGAACTAGGGTTTAGTGAGCAATTTGCAAGTTAGGAGAGGGAACTAGAAACACATGATCACCAATACTTGCATGCACCAACTAGGCTTTCATGAACACCAATTTGCATGGACCAACTAGGGTTAACAAGGTATGAGATGGAACTAGGGTTCGTGAGCAATTTGCAAGTTAAGAGAGGGAACTAGAAACACATGATCACCAATACTTGCATGCACCAACTAGGCTTTCATGAACACCAATTTGCATGCACCAACTAGGGTTGACAAGGTATGAGATGGAACTAGGGTTTAGTGAGCAATTCGCAAGTTAGGAGAGGGAACTAGAAACACATGATCACCAATACTTTCATGCACCAACTAGGCTTTCATGAACACCAATTTTCATGCACCAACTAGGGTTGACAAGGTATGAGATGGAACTAGGGATTTCGTGAGCAATTTCCAAGTTAAGAGAGGGAACTAGAAACACATGATCACCAATACTTGCATGCACCAACTAGGATTTCATGAACACCAATTTGCATGCACCAACTAGGGTTTACAAGGTATGATATGGAACTAGGGTTTAGTGATCAATTTGCAAGTTAGGAGAGGGAACTAGAAACACATGATCACCAATACTTGCATGCACCAACTAGGCTTTCATGAACACCAATTTGCATGCACCAAATAGGGTTGACAAGGTATGATATGGAACTAGGGTTTAGTGAGAAATTTGCAAGTTAGGAGAGGGAACTAGAAACACATGATCACCAGTACTTGCATGCACCAACTAGGGTTGACAAGGTATGAGATGGAACTAGGGTTTAGTGAGCAATTTGCAAGTTAGGAGAGGGAACTAGAAACACATGATCACCAATACTTGCATGCACCAACTAGGATTTCATGAACACCAATTTGCATGCACCAACTAGGGTTGACAAGGTATGAGATGGAACTAGGGCTTCGTGAGCAATTTGCAAGTTAAGAGAGGGAACTAGAAACACATGATCACCAATACTTGTGTGCACCAACTAGGCTTTCATGAAGACCAATTTGCATGCACCAACTAGGGTTGACAAGGCATGAGATGGAACCAAGGTTTAGTGAGCAATTTGCAAGTTAGGAGAGGGAACTAGAAATATGTGATCACCAATACTTGCATGCACCAACTAGGCTTTCATGAACACCAATTTGCATGCACCAACTAGGGTCGACAAGGTATGAGATGGAACTAGGTTTTTATGAGCAATTTGCAAGTTAAGAGAGGGAACTAGAAACACATGATCACCAATAGTTGCATGCACCAACTAGTCTTTCATGAACATCAATTTTCATGCACCAACTAGGGTTGACGAGGTATGAGATGGAGCTAGTGTTTAGTGAGCAATTTGCAAGTTAGGAGAGGGAACTAGAAACAGATGATCACCAATACTTGCATGCACCAACTAGGCTTTCATGAACACCAATTTGCATGCACCATCTAGGGTTTACGAGGTATGAGATGGAACTAGGGTTTCGTGAGCAATTTGGAAGTTAAGAGAGGGAACTAGAAACACATGATCACCAATACTTTCATGCACCCACTAGGATTTCATGAACACCAATTTGCATGCACCAACTAGGGTTGACAAGGTATGAGATGGAACTAGGGTTTAGTTAGCAATTTCCAAGTTAGGAGAGGGAACTAGATACACATGATCACCAATACTTGCATGCACCAACTAGGATTTCATGAACACCAATTTTCATGCACCAACTAGGGTTGACAAGGTATAAGATGGAACTAGGGTTTCGTGAGCAATTTGCAAGTTAAGAGAGGTAACTAGAAATACATGATCACCAATACTTGCATGCACTAACTAGGCTTTCATGAACACACATTTGCATTCTATCACTAGGGTTGACAAATAATGAGATGGATTAGGGTTTAGTGAGCAATTTACAAGTTAAGAGACGGAACTAGAAACACATGGACATGTACAAATCGAAAACAAACTAGGCTTTCATGAACACCAATTTGCATGCTATCACTAGGGTTGACAAATAATGAGATGGAACTAGGGTTTACTTCAAGCAATTTACAAGTTAAGAGAGGGAACTAGAAACACATGGCCATGTACAAATCGGAAACCAACTAGGCTTTCATGAACACCAATTTGCATGATATCACTATGGTTGACAAATAATGAGATGGAACTAGGGTGTAGTGAGCAATTTACAACTTAAGAGAGGGAACTAGAAATTGGAAACCAACTAGGGTTGACAAATAATGAGATGGTTCTAGGGTTTAGTGAGCAATTTACAATTTAAGAGAGGGAACTAGAAACACATGGACATGTACAAAATGGAAACCAACTAGGGTTTCATGACCACCAATTTGCATGCTATCACTAGGGTTGAAAACTTATGACATGGAACTATGGTTTAGTGACCTCTTTACAAGTTATGAGATGGAACTAGAAACACATGGATGTATGTACATATTGAAAACCAACTAGGGTTTGTAGGGTATGATGTTAGTATTGTAGTGTATTGTAAGGTATGATGTATGTTAGTATGGTTTGATGTTAGTATCATAGTGTAGTGTAGGGTATGATATGGTATATATTACACATGCATGCATGACTTAGTGTTATGATGTTAATGTATGGTATATTACAATGGTATGGTATGTTGGTATCGTATGATGTTAGTATGTTATGTTATGGTATGTTATTGTATGTTAGTATGGTATGATGTTAGTGTCATAGGGTAATGTAGGGTATGTTAGTATCATAGGGTATTGTATGGTATGATATGGTATATTACACATGCATGCATGACTTAGTGTTATGATGTTAGTGTATGGTATATTACAATGGTATGGTATGTTAGTATGGTATGATGTTAGTATGTTATGGTATGGTATGTTATTGTATGTTAGTATGGTATGATGTTAGTATCATAGGGTATTGTAGGGTATGATATGGTATATATTACACATCCATTCATGACATAGTGTTATGATTTTTAGTGTATGTAATTTAGTTAGTGTATGGTATGGTTATGATGTTC
>LPNX010925751.1:0-71065 GCA_001517045.1 Pseudotsuga menziesii | reverse complement strand
CACATATCATTATATCACATAGGTGAACCACACATATCATGTTCCAATATCAATTCAACCATATCATGTTCCAAGATCAAGTCAACCATATATGTATAAATTTAAACCTTGCTTTATATTATATATGTATAGAAATAATGTTACAAAAATTGTCATGCCACATGGCCATAATACAAAATAGTGGATCAAAAAGTACATCTGTGTGTATATGAACAAAAATTTACATCTATGTATCCCCCCTATACATTTATTATAGTTATCCCCCCTTTCACTACCACTGCCAATGTCTTCGGAGAAGTCTAGCTTTCTTTTACGACTGCTCACCGGTGATCCCCATCGTTGAATAAGAGGGATAGGTCGCATCAGTGGAGACTGCAGAAAAACCAAATTTTGTAAGTTAATTTACCAACCTTTAAAAATTCTATGTACATTTGTTCAAATTCCAAAACAAAAATAACATTTTTACTTACTGTACGTGAGCAAGTAATGGTGGGTCGTGGTGCCTCACTAACAGCGACCCTGATTAGGTGCTCTTCAAGCACTACTTTCTTACTATCAAGTTGCATAAAAATAGATATATATGCCAATGTCAACCAATATACATGTACCTTGGGGGGGAAGAGGTGGGTCATCAATTTGGGTCTCTTCAAGCACCAAATCAGAGAAAGCGATACATAAACATACCTACTAGCTCGTCAAAGGTGGGTCACCAAATTGGTTCTCTTCACGCACCAGTGCCTCACTAGGGGCCTGCATAAAGTAACATATATGTCAATTTCAGATAAAATAGTGAATCAGAGACATATATACTACATGGACAGAAAATGATGTTACCAAAGAAAGCAAAAGATACATGTACCTCGCTGGGGGGAAGAGATGGGTTGACAACAACCTCACTTTGGTGCTCTTCAAGAACCACTGTCTCAATAGGTTCCTACATAAAGTAACATATGTCAAAGCGATACATAAACCTACAAAAACATACAAAGAGAAAGCACCAAATCAAGGAAAGCCATACATAAGCGTACAATGAAAGCGATACATAAACTTGCCTGCTTCCTTATTAGAGGAGGTGTGTAACCAGTGGATCAATTAACTAGGAACAAGAAAAAAGGGCTTCTACTTCTATTAGCAAATATTCTCGCTTTTTGGACATATTCATCAAACTCATGTTCCTACATACAAAAGGATAAAGATACAATTAGACAATTTCAAAAAATTAAAAAAGTACATGTTGAATCATTAAAATCACAATTAAAAGAAAGTGATACATAAACGTACTGTTAGATTTTAAACATTAATCTAGCATTTCATTAGGATCTTTAACTGAGAGAACAATAAGCACATCAATCAAATACAAGAGACAATGAACATAGTTTTTTTCCTCGAGGAAACCATAAATGGAGAAAACCCCACAACTTCCTCAGAGATAGAATCGACACTAAAGTGAAACCCAAAATAGTAAGATGATCTCCTGATAGCAGTAACCTCTTTCTTCCTTGCCCTAGTGTCTTTCTCTTCCTCAGCTATGTGCTACAACTGAGTGTGGATGATTTGTATGATAAATAGAGAGGCCACCTCTCTATTTATACTAATTTTTGACATGATTAAAACCCTACTAGGGCCAACTTCACTAGGTGAGTCTAATAACCCTAGTGCCCTGGAACTGCAGGGAATTTAACCCTTAGACAATAGGAGGGTTACCCACAATGAATTGACATGACTTGTTTACATTATAGATCCTCCTGATAGGAACATCGGGGCATGACACGACACAAGTACATGTCAGAATAAACATCAAGTTACAATAGATAAGAAATACAAGTGAAATACATTCTGAAGTTACAATTACATCAACACTCCCTCTTAACTAGGAAGGTATTCTCTCGACACAATTTTCATCACTGGTCTTATTCTCTGGATCATCTCATCATCTGCATCTTCATGTCATCTTCATATTCATATCTGGATCATCACTCGATCTGGATCATCATCACTAGATCTGGATCATCACTCGATCTGGATCATCGTCACTAGATCTGGATCATCCCTCGATCTGGATCATCTATGGAGCATCATCTCTGGATCTTGATCATCCCTCGATCTGGATCATCTCTATTGGATCATCAACACTAAATCTTCACAGGTGCTATCTCATGATTCTTCTTGTCATAGGAATTTCTATAGAGCCAGCCCTTTTTCATGTTGGATGTAGACCTAGCCACCATGTAGGTCTTCTTCAGCGTTTATATCTGACACTTAAGTCAAAATGTCTCGCCCAGCACTTACATCTGCTCATGTAGGAACTAATCCTATAATCATATCAAAAAGGCAACTTCCAGCACTCACATCTGACCATGTGGTAACATATCCCACAACCCTATCAAAAAGGCCCAGCACTCACATCCGTTCAACCAATGATCGGAATGGCTCAGCACTTACACTTGGCCATGCAAGGAACCAATCCTCCATGCCAAAAGGCTCTACACTTACATCTGTTCAACCAAAGATCAGAAAGGCCCTGCACTTACATCCATTCAATCAATGATCAGGAAAGGTCCAACACTTACATACGTTCAACCAATGATCAGGAAAGGCTCCGCACTTACATTTGAAACATGCGAGGAACCAATCCAACATGCATGTTTGAAAAGGCATGCACTTACATATGATTATGTTGCAACCAATCCTATAGTCATATCAGAATGGCCCCCAGTCCCAGATTGAGCTACCTGGTAACAGACCATGTGCCTCCATTCTCCCAGAGAATGGCAGTTGCCCTTACATCTGACCTACTCGTCAGAATGTCCAGCACTCACATTTGACATGGAAGGAACCAATCCTCTCACCATGACATAATGGCTCAGCCCTTACATATAACCTACTCGTCAGAATGGCTATGGATTCACCACTCATATCTAACATGGAAGGAACCAATCCTTTCACCATGACAGAATGGCGCAGCCCTTACATCTGACCATGGAAGGAACCAATCCTCTCACCATGTCAGAATGGCTATGGGTCTCATAATTTTCCCTTGGAGGAAACCTCAATCTAGAGAACACCAAGCTTCTCCCTGAAGTACTCGAACTTCACCCTAGCTAATGGCTTCATCAACACATTAGCTATATGTTCATCCGTCGCAACATACTGGAGCTTCACTACTCCCATCTGCAACATATCCCTGATATAGTGATACTTGATCTTGATATGCTTCGACTTGTCATGAAACACTAGATTCTATGACAACTTCATGCAACTCTAGTTGTCACAATTTATACAAGTAGCATCCATATAGAGATCAAATAAATCAGACAGTAGCTTCCATAGCCATACTACCTCACAACTGGTTGAACAAGCTACTACATACTCTGCTTCAGCTGTACTCAGTGCCACACAGGATTGCTTCCTGCTAAACCAATAGATCACACCTGATGCCATACTAAAGCAACACCTTGAAGTGCTCTTCCTATGGATGGCACTACCTGCCCAATCTGAATCAACATAACCCTCCAGGTTAATCTTCTGATTTGCCTCGTACTTGAGCCCATAATCAATTGTACCCCTCAAGTATCTCAGAGTATTCTTTGCAGCAATCAAGTGAACATGTCTCAAATATGTTAAGAACTGGCTCAAGGTGTTCATAGCAAAGCAAATGTCTGGTCTTATATTCGTCAGGTACATCAAGGTCCCAATCATCTGACGATACATCATAGCATCAACCGCTTCTTATGAAGCATCACTCAATAGCTTCAAGTTCGATGCCATAGGTGTGGTCATGGCCTTGCAGTTCATCATCCCAAACCTCTTCAAGATATCTACTGCATAATTCCCTTGTCTGAGGGAAATCCCATCTGCATTCTACCACACCTCCATACCTAGAAAATAATGCATCATACCCAAGTCCTTCATTTCGAACTTGGCAGCAAACTTTCTCTTTGTATCAACAATCAATCCATCCATACCTGTTACAAACTGATCATCTACATATAGTAGAAGCATCACTGGGTTTCCATATTCAACCTTGTAGTAAAGGTTGGAATCTACTTTACTCTTGGTAAAGCCCAAACTGGATAGAAAGCTGTCAATTTCACCATACCATGTCCCGGGTTCCTATTTCAAACTGTACAGGGATTTCTTCAATCTGCATACATGAGACTCCCTGTCATATGTCTCAAAACCGAGTGGTTGTTCTATGTACACTTCCTCTTCCACTACACCATTCAAGAAAGCAATCTTGACATCCATTTGGTGTATCTTCCATTTCATTACTGCAGCCAAAGCAAGTACCGATCTAATGGAAGTGTATCTGGCTACAGGTGCAAAGGTTTCTTCATAATATATTCTTTTTTTCTATGAGAAACCATGAGCCACAAATCTTTCCTTATATTTCTCTATGCTACCATCTACAGCATGCTTGATCTTGTAGATCCATTTGGAAGTTACAACCGACTTCCCTTCTGATCTGGGGACAACATCCCAAACATCATTTTTCATGATCGATTGATACTCTTTGATCATAGCATCCTTCCATTCTTTTCATTCTACCACTTCTTCATAGTTTGAAGGTTCTTTATTGATAACATCACATAGTAAAGCTACATATCCAAAACAAGATCTGGTTCTCTTTCTTTCTCTGTGATTCTCTTCTGGAGCCCCATATCTTTCTACACCTTGGATAATTTCTCATACCCAAGCAAGTTTCCTCTTGTGAGGATTCTTCTCCTGAGGTGGATCTACAAGTCTTTGTGGTTCTTCAAATTTTCAATCTTCTTCTTGAATTTTTTCATTCATGGTTGTATCATGAATTCTGGGTGCTTCTGCTTCTTCCGTATCTTTAGCAGGTCTCTTTCTGGATTTTTTGTAAGTTGTGTCTTCATCAAATGTTACATCCCTGCTGATGTCGATCTTCTTGAATCCTGGGAAGTATATTATGTAAGCCTTCGAGCTTTCAAAGTATCCCACAAATATACCCTTCTTTCCTGAAGGATCTAGTTTTGTTCTCTTTTCTTTTGGAATGTGTATGTACACTGGACAGCCGAATATTCTAAGATGGTTGACTTCTGGTTTCTTTCTAGAGAAGACTTCTTCAGGAGTCTTGTTCTCGAGTACTCTGTGTGGAGAATGGTTCTGTACATACACCGTTGTTCTAGATGCTTCTGCCCATAGATGCATAGGAAGATGTTGATCATGAAGCATTGCTCTTGCAGCTTCCATGATGGTTCTATTCTTCCTTTCTGCAACCCCATTCTGTTGTGGATTGTAACGAGTGGAAAAATCCCTCTTAATCCCTGATTCTTTGCATGGGTCTTTGAATTCATTTGATGTCAATTCTCCACCATTATCTGATCGAAAGGTTTTGATTTTCTTTTCTGTGTGGTTCTCGATCAAGGCTTTGAATTCCTTGAACTTGCTGAAAACTTTATCTTTGTTCTTTATGAAGTAAATCCATGTCTTCCTAGAAAAATCATCAATGAAAAAAACATAGTATACATACCCGCTTAGTGAACTTGATGACATTGGTCCGCATACATCGGAGTGAATGATTTCCAAGATTTCTTTTTCCTTGCTCTCGCTACTTGGAAATGTCTTCTTTGTGTTCTTTCCTTTCACACATCCTTTGCAGACCCCTTCATGTTTTTCTTAAATTTCTGGGAGACCTTCAATAGCTTTGCTTACAAATGGTAGTGCTCTGTAATGCACATGTGCAAGCCTTCTGTGCCAAAGTTCATTTGGCTCTACTGTGTCATGGACCATAGCTTGTTCTGGATAGCCTTTCAACTTGTATAAGCCTCCTTCTTGTTCTCCAATCACTATTGCATCATCAATAGTCTTTCCTCTTGGCCACATGAGGACTTGGCCTTCTACAAATGAAACCCTCATGCCTTTTGTATCTAATGTTGATATGGATAGAAGATTCTTCTTTAGTCCAGGTACAAACAAGACATCCTTCATTTTTATAGATTTTTCGGAGTCTAGCTTATAGGAGGATTCACCACTACCTTTTATGGGATATTGGTAATCATCCCCAATATTCACCTTATGGGGTGTATTTTGTTCAGATACTTTCTCAAAGGATTCCTTGAAGCCTGTCATATTCTTGGAAGCCCCACTGTTAATAAGCCAATCTTTGCTTCCATGAGTGACAGTTCCCGTGAGAGCGGAGATCAGAACATATTCATCTTCACTTAAAGAGTCTTCACTTTCTTGGTTTACCCTCTTCCTTGGAGGATCATCATCCTTAGAAGTGTGAGCATGATGTCTTCTTTTGGATTTCCTCTTCTTCTTGGATCCATTCTTATTCTTGGGAAAATTCTTAGGAAATTGTCCTATTTCATTGCATGTATAACATCTGAGTTTGGATGAATCCCTTCTTACAACATTATTTTTCTGATGAGAATGCTTACCTTGGTGATGATGATTTTCCCTTCTTCCTTGCTTGGAGTGTACTGTGAGAGCTTGATCTTCACTTCCCATCTTTTCTTCTCGAGCTACTATCTGAGCTTCTTCTTGAGAACATTCTTCCCACAGTCTACTGAACTTGACCAACTTATTTCTAGCATAGATTCCTTGGATGAAAGAATCCCATGACCTAGGGAGGCCATTCAATGTTGTCATCACAATTTATGCATTCTCCACTTCTTCATCTACAGCTTCTAGTTGTTCTTTGATCTAGAATACCCTTGTGAAATATGACTGGATGGTCTCCTCATTCTGAATCTTGACATTCTTCAATTGGTTCCTTAGAGTCATCTTCTGATTGATGTTCTTCCCTTCAAATAGTTTGGTTAGGGCATCAAACATGGATTTAGGTGTCTTGAGGGAGGACACCTATGGAATGAGGTGATCCTTGATAGAATCTACAATGATCCTCTTTGCCATAACCAACTTCTTCTTATGTAAGTCCTTGTCCTCATCTCCCTCTAGAACTGGAACCTCCTCACTGATATAGGAGTCCAACTCATTTTCTTCCATGACCAGGGAGATCCTATACTTCCAAGCTCGGAAGTTATCAGCTCCCTCAAGATTTTCATCAAGCTTTGTATGATGAGACAGCTTAACTAAGAACCTAAAATGGAAATACAAAATATTTAGATCTTACCAGGTCAAGATGTAGGATCTAGATTTGGAGCTGAAATCTTGCAGTGCTGGTTCAGGAACAGATTAGGGTTTTTTTTTCCATAGTTTTGTCCAACCAAATGCTTTGAATTTGATCTCTAACTTTGATTTTGGGGAGGAGATCAATCCAGGCCTGGGCTCATTGAAAAATTTCTCTTCTGTGAAAAGCCCTAATTTTCGGCAATAGTGTCGGTTCCAAAACTGAAAAACCTCAGAATTGGATTCTGCTTCGACATAAAGATGCGCCCTAGGGAGGAGAGTTATTCCACCCTACTTTTGCTAAAAATATGTGGAGAGATATCCACACAATAGAAATCCCTAGTTCCTCGCAACTGCATAGTGTCTTCTTCTTAGGTTATCTCTGATACCATCTTAGATTTTAAACATTAAGCTAGCATTTCATTAGGATCTTTAACTGAGAGAACAACAAGCACAACAATCAAACACAAGAGACAATGAACACAGTGTTTTTCCTTGGGGAAACCATAAATAGAGAAAACCTCACAACTTTCTTAGAGATAGAATCAGCACTAAAGTGAAACCCAAAACAGTAAGATGATCTCCCGACAGCAATAACCTCTATCTTCCTTACCCCAGTGCCTTTCTCTTCCTTAGCTATGCACTACAACTGAGTGTGGATGAGTTGTATGATAAATAGAGAGGTCACCTCTCTATTTATACTAATTCCTGACATGACTAAAACCCTACTAGGGCCGACTTCACTAGATGAGTCTAATAACCCTAGTGCCCCGAAACTGTAGGGACTTTAACCCTTAGACAATAGGAGGGTTACCCACAATGACTTGACATGACTTGTTTACATTATAGATCCTCCCGATAGGAACATCGGGGCATGACATGACACAAGTACATCCCAGAATAAACATCGGGTTACAATAGATAAGAAATACAAGTGAAATACATTTTGAAGTTGCAATTACATCAACATGTACCTGCTAGCTCATGATAGGTGGTTCATCAATCTGGTGCTCTTCAAGCACCGATGCCTCAAAAGAATCCTGCATAAAATAACATGTGTCAAATTCAAATAATAAAAAGAATTTTAGACATATATACTACATGGACGAAAAATAATGTTTTCAAAGAAATCGAAACATAAACATACTTGCTGGCTCGTGATAGGTGGGTCATCAATCTGGTGCTCTTCAAGTACCGGTGCCTCAATAGAATCCTGCATAAAATAACATATGTCAAATTCAGATAATAAAAAGAATCTTAGACATATATACTACATGGATGAAAAATGATGTTTTCAGAGAAAGCGAAACATACATGTACCTAGTGGGGTGGGAGAGGTGGGTCGAAAACAACCTCGCGTTAGTGCTCTTCAAGCACCAATGGCTCAATGGTTCCCTACATAACGTAACAAATGTCAATGTCAGATAATACAAAGAAAACAAGACATATACATGATGGACAAAAATGATTTTTCCAAAGAAAGTGAAACATAATTAAAAGCATAATTAAAAGCATATTTAAAATAATACCTGTGTTTGGGAATCTACCTCTGCATGAGAGGGAATAGGCCGAGATTCAATGTACTCATCCTGATCACCCTGCATAAAACATGTTGTATCAAAATTAGGATGTATTGAATGTTACAATCTCTACTATAAATATGTAAATAAAGTTGACAAATTAACAAGTATAGTTCTTACCCCTATTAGTGAAGAACCAAACCCATATGCAATATTGACAGCCGCATCAATGTTCTCAACATTGATCGACGGACTATGCGACTCTGGTGTGCCATGGGACACTAGTTGTATATTTGTTCACATAATTTGTTAAATAATTAAATAGAAATAAATTGCGAAACAATTGAAAATTGTGATATATGAAACAAAATATAATATGAAAATAATTAGTTTTACTTACAAATCAAAGTAATCCATCGTCTCAGAATTCTGAAGCAGGGCCATAGAATATACCTCCACACAATGTGCAAGGCTGTGGAGTAACACGACGCTTTGAATGCTCTACATCTCCTGTGTGATCTGTAGATGGGCCAGCCTTAGAAGTGTCAGCCCCTTGGTCTACATTGCCTTGGACATCAGCCCCATGTTGAAGCAATGTATCTGCCAAGTCAAATAATGCCTCCTATGTATCCTCAATCACAGGACCCACAGGAGGATATAGCTAAGGGGGTTTTGGTGTGCATGGAGGGCATGGCACATGGTTAGGATCCATCCTAGCCCCTTCCCTATCTTGGGGTATCCCATGATCGACACCCTAGAAGCCTAAGATATCGAAGTAGTTAACATGTTTCCCTAGGATGAATTCTACATATAACTTCCTAAGGAAATCATTAGAGAAAATTTGGGGTCTAAAATGGGCCTTATAAGAAAACGTGCCAACAATAAGTTCTTGTGAGTTGGAATTCAAGAACCAATAGAATTTCAATAAAATGAGTCAACCATAATGGTTGAATTGACATATTTGTCATAAAAAAAACTACTTTTTTTGTTCATATTTTTTACATATCTTCCTGTGTTTTTACTCAAATTTCGTTCAAGAGAGCTCATTGGATGCAGAATTTGATTCTACATCTAATGAGTACCCACATTGCATACTTTTGACGGATTTTTCTACCCCAAAAAATAAGAAATACCTAAAAAAATATGATGATGACATCATCATCACGTTTTTTTCAGGTATTTCTTGTTTTTGGGGTAGCGGGGTCCATCAAAAGTATGCCATGTGGGTACTCTTTGGATGTAGAATCAAATTCCACATCTAACAAGCTCTCCCAATCAAAATTTGAGTAAAAACACAAGGAGATATGTCAAAAATATGAACACAAAAAGCAGTTTTTTTCTTTCTTCCTCCAAAATTAATAAATATTATTTTAGTATTTTAACTATTATTTTATTATTTTCCTTAGGAGGCCCATTTTAGACCTCAAAATTCCTCTAATGAAAATGGGATGTCCCTATTCCCATGAGGGTCTTCATCGAAGACCATATACCAACTATCCATCCAATTGGATTTTATATTTGGTTCAATGCACCAGTCTATGGAAATGTGTGCTCGACTAGTGGGTGGAACCAATCCGGTGCTAGGGTCCCGGAATAATAATAAAAAATTGGTCTTTTGTAATTTTAAGGTCTTTGATGTCTTTATAACTCAATCCATCGGAGTAGTATTGCCTCCTGGATTCTCTATATGAACCAATGTTGTATAGAGCTCCTTAGGCATTGGCAATTGTGTTTGTTATTGTGTCCAATGCATCGGCTAAAGACTATCTCAAATGATCCTTCCCCCCCCCTCTAATAGATGAGCTAAGGCACCTCAATGATGCCAAACGCGCAATAATCTGTGAGTTTTGGTCTTGTTCCCCCTCCAGGTTTGGGTTTGGGTTCATGTTTGGGTTAGGTTCTGGGTTATTAGAGGGTGGGTTTTCCACATTGTCTTGTTCATTTCTGTTATCTGTTAAGATTTAAACAAAAAAATACAAGTTGTTTTACTTAATCATTCTTTGATTTCATTCAAATTTTTTTATTAAATTTGTTTTAAATAATTATAAAAACTATGAATTTAAGAAAAAAAATAAAGAATTGAAGACTAACTGAAATGGATAAGAGAATTTACCTACCATTGGAGCCAATCCACCTCCAACTCGACCTCCAAAAGCTAAAACAAAATCGCCTCTACATTTTTTCTCCCACGCGGTTTATCGCTCTCCCGATGCTTAACTGTGCAAATGATATTTGAGGCCCGTGGCCTCTGTTTTGTCTTTTTTTTAGTTTTCAATATCGCATATGTGATATATCGCACTTGCGATATTTAACTTTTACAAAATGCATATGCGATACTTCCTTACGAACCTTCGCCTCATGTTTGGGCTCGAGTTATTTCGAACGTACCATCAATAACGCATATGCATTCTTGATTTGCACTTCAGAAGTGCATTTCTGATTTCTTAAGTGGCACTGAAAAGTGGAACCAACTTCGTGCGAGCGCCCTGGTGTGGTTTATCGCTCTCCCGAAATGCTCACTATGCAAATGACAAATGAGGCCCGCGGCCTCTGTTTTGTTTTTTGTTTCTTTTTCCATATCGCATATGCGATATTTAACTTTTACAGAAAGCATATGCGATATTTAAATTTTACAGAATGCATATGTGATACTGCCTTACTAACCTTAGCCTCGTCTTTGGGCTCAGGTTATTCCGAACGTACCATCAATAACGCATATGCGTTATCGATTCACACTTCGAAAGTGCGTTTCCGATTTCTTAAGTGGCACTAAAAAGTGGAACCAACTTCGTGCGAGCACCCATATATGCCATAAACATCAAGGACCTTAAAGAAAGTGCATTATAGGCCAAACCATGCAGTCTCATGCCAAGTACGAAGTCGTAAACCCTCACTTTTTTTTAAATAATAAGAGGTCGCCATATGGAGGAACCATATGATTTACAAATCTTTTAAGCACCTTATGCTTAAGGGAAGGACATTACACACCATAGTATAAACTATGGTTTAAGGCCAAGGCCTTTAAATTACATTGCAACTTACAGGTTGGGGTCAAGACCATGGACAGTCTCCCACGTCTTAGGCTAGTTTCATCCTTATAAGAAAAATAAAACAATAAAGAACATATATAAACAAAATACATCACCTGCGTAGATATGGCCAGAGGTTCCGGGAGGAGCTAACCATTGTAATATTTCAGCAGAACTTGGCGTAACCAAAGAGGACAAAACTATTAAAAATAGGAGAAGTAAAAACATAGAAAATATGCTAAGTAAATATGAAAGTAATGCATATATAAAAAATTAAATAAATTATTTACTATTTTTAGATGTGTTACACCATTCCCCCTCCCCTTGACCCCCACCCATCCCTGCCCTCTTCCCCTCCCTTCCCCCTCACCTCCGCCCCCTCCTTCAACACCTCCAGGGCCCTCCCTCCACTCTGACACCCCCCAAGCCATCCTCCCTCCCCCCTGACTATTCCCATCGAGCAGCAACTCGATGCCAGGAGTCTTTTAGTAAATCTATTTTTGGCATTTTATATCAAAAAATCATAATTATACTTTTATTATTAATCATTTTTAATATGTTAATTTTTTCAATTTATATTAGATATTAATTTAAATAATATTTAATTATCTTAACAATAAAATATTGCCATTTTTTATTTTTTGATGAATCTCTCTTTTACTTTTTAACATGTAATGAATTTTGATTAAAAAATGAAAATTATTATTTTTCTTTAAAAAATATTTTTATTAATAATGATAATATGATGATAAAGATTAATGTCCAATTAATTTTGGTTTATTAGATTTTGAGAGAAAAAAAAAATTAAGAAAGTTTCTTCTTATCTTAACTATATTAATTTTTTTCTTTCAACTAGTTTAAAAAAATACTTTTCATCATCTATTTTTTAATTTAATTATGATTAAAACAATTAAAAATTAAAACTAAAATTAATAATAAAAAATTTAAAAATTATGCTTAAAAATGATCTCTAATAATAATATAATTTATGTTTCTTAATTTAACATTAATTAAATCAAATTAACTAACATTCATGCAATATAATTTATCCCAAAAAAACTCTTCTCCCCATATATATGGAAAAGGGTTTCATAGGATGAATTTTAATTAATTTGATACTTACCTGAATTGTTTGATCATATATATAAATATTATTTTAGTATTGTCGATCAATTGTATGGGATGAATTTCAATTAATTTGATTTTTACATGAATCGTTCAATCTGTTATAATTTTTCAGTCTTTACCATAATTAAAAATTCATCCCATAGATCTTATCGATAAGAACTGTTCTCCATATATAATCCATAGCTTAAAAGATTGAGAAATTCTAAAATCAGGTATAATAAAACAAGAAGTTACACGACTATCCAAATGAAGAAAAGCTTCAAAAGTAAACGTGAAGACAACCACTGGCAATCGAGATGATCTAACGATCCCCATGACTGATAAATTCACTGATGGCTACTCGTGGTACTACTCATACGCTGTTCTTCCCATTTTCGTTATCAGTTTTACCAAAGTTAAGTTGCATCATTATGATTTCTTTATGAAAATGGATAGTTGCAGCATGTGCATCATTTGATTTCTCTGTAGTTGCTGCATGCAGGCATATGCTTATTAGGGTTAATGGGCTGTCTAGGTATAACAAGCACAGGCCGGGTATAAGAAGGCAGGGCATTTCCATAGTCAGGTGTTCTATGAAATTCATGCAGCAACAATCAAAAATTAAAAAAAGACAATTATGGCACTCATGATGCGTGTCAATGTGTTGAATCGTTTAGGGTTTGGGTACAGCATTTAGGTCAAAGTTGTATAATGAATTCGTCTGCAAGTAAAAAGATTCTGCAACCAAAGTGTACTCGAATTCATCTAATTATCAGACCTAGTAGGCCGTGTAGTGTAGCCATTGTCAATTCCTTGTGGAAGAGAGGCAGCCAAAACACTTCAAGTCTCGGGGACTGAGAATTTATTGTTCGTCTCAGAGTCCAACCATGGCTCTCGTCCTTCTCATGGGGGGCTGGACTTGCAGGCCGAAGCATGAATATTACACCTTGAACAGTAGAAACTGACATTGAATCAGTAAACCATCATTCCATCTACTGAAAAATATAATCCATTGACAAATAACAAATCTGCAGGACGCCATCATTGGTTTAAGCCTGTCATAATTCTATGCCAGATTTCTTGGCTCTGCAGATTCTGATATGATGATGGCCGTATGAAAATTCACATTCATATGCGGAGTGGCCGGTGTATACATATATATATATACAAGTCAAAGTGATGCCCCGCGCATAGAACCTAATCATGCATTCGCATTTGATCATTGCAATGTGAAAGAGTGAGATTTGCAATGTGAAAGAGTGAGATTCTCTACTTATTGGATTTCAGACAGTATCGTGCTCAAATCATGCATTCCACCAACTGCTTCAAATTATCATTATCTCACGTAAACTTCTTTGTTTTTTTGGAATGTTATGATGCAGCAGACATAGATTTCTGATTAGGTCAATTCCGCGAAACACAATTATAGAAAAAGGGAGTAATGCATCATATGATTTCTCTCTATATAGATACTACTTTTCTCATAAACAATGTGGGATTGATTTATTTCGGTACGCTTAATGCAATTATGCCAATTCTTCATCACCATGTTCAACCTGCAATTCAATATCATTGTAAGGAAAGATCCTTCTCTACAAACGATGCTAGGCATGTAGGAAGCTCTTGATCTATTTGTTAAATATCCATTGAGCTCTTAAATCTATTTGTTAAATATCCATTGATTGAAAAAAAAAAGCATGTAGGAAGTTGTAATCTCTTGATTAAAAATCATGAGTCAAAATAAAAGTATCAATAAAAAAATTATAAAAGTAATAATAAAACAGTATTTACAAGCAATATAGGAAGTTGGACATCCATAGGTGAAAGATTTGTCATGTAATCAAAATGGAAAATAAAAAACAAAAAACCATATCATTAGATGTTAAAATTAAATTGTTTCATTAATTATGATTATAATGGTAATTAATTTATACTTATTTAATTTTAAAAAATTGGTGATAAAGTAATTAATTTTAACTTTATATGTTTTTATATAAATCATTGACAAGGAATGCAGGAAGTTTGTAATCCATATGTTAAAGATTTATCATGAAGTAGAATTGGAAAATCAATACTAAAAATTCATATAATGACGTTAAATTTAAAATGTTTTATTTGATTATGATTATAATAGTAATCTATTTTTATTCATTTAATATAACTAAATTGATAATAAATTAATATTTTATTTTATATAATTTAAATATTAAAAATAATTATTATTTTTATGAACTAGTTACAAATTAAAGATAAGTAGTGTTATAAATTTCATATAAAAAATGTTTTATATGTATTTTTTATTTTTTTATGAAGTGTAATATCAATTAGCATAAATTTGTCTTAAAAATGATTTACCAAGGGTGAAAAGGGATTAAAACTTTCTAAGTGCAAACATTTTTTTTAAAGTGGAAATGTTGAGGAAATGTGAACGGAATGTTTATAGTTTTAATTTGTACTTTTACATATGTGGTTTTAAAAAATATTTTAAACTTAGTAGACATGTTATTTTTTATAAAACACTAGCATGGAAGGACTTGCACATCTCCCCCCTATTGGGTTGGGTTGTAGAATGTGCCTCTTTGCCTTGTAAAATTTCATTCTTATTTTAAGCCAACTCTTTTTACAAGTTTAAGTGATTTTCACTGAAATTAAAAACAAAATGAGAAAACTAGAAATATTTTTTAGTTAAGGTTAATAATATTCAAAATTTTAAAAATGTATATCTATTTTATTTTATATTTTTAATAAATTTTAGCTTTAAATATATATTTTATGATGGTAATGATGATGATGCTAAATTACTATAATTTTGATGAGATGGAATCTTGAGTAGGTTTGTATTGTAACAAAAATTTTGAAACTTGGGTATTATGTGGGTGTTAGACCAATCTAAGAGGAAGTGTTTTTCATCCTCAACACTCATACTCTCAAAGATATAAGAGATATTTTTCCAAAGAGTTTTAGGAAAGGTCTGATTCCCTCTTTTACTATGCAGTTCATGAGAGTTCGTTCTTATTTTAGCTATGCGGGTCCTGTTCTTGATGATAGTTAAAACTAAGAGAATTTTGATCTTCAAGATTAAGGTTAATAACCTCATTATAATATATTAATTTTTTTTATCCTCTAAATTTTCATCAAAGCACAACTTCTCTTTGAACTACTAAGTGATAATATTTGTAATATCATCTATATTTTGCAAAGTGACATTTTTGTCAATCCCCCGCATCTTTTAACCAATACATTGCATCTTTATGCCAACCTCGCTTAAATCTTAGGTGGTTTTGGCTGGAATTTAAAGAAACTTTTCAAAAGTCTCTAGTCTCTCGAGTTATTTGATTTCTTCGTATACATTAGGTACCTAGTTATAGTTATGATGTAATACACCAAACAATTGTTAAATTGTTTATTACTTTAAATATTTTTTTTAATATTTTGATAATAAAGTCAAAATAAACGTAATGGATTATTATTATTGAATAATTAAATAACTGAGAAGAATCATAACTGAAGTAGTTATTAAAAGAGTGTTTGTTGACCCACAAGGGGAAATAACAAATGGCGAAAGCTTCTAAGTGAGAACTCAAGTGATGTAGGAGACATCTTCTCCAAAATCAGGTTAAGAATCCATGTGGAGCATTAAAGAGCACGAGGCTCATAAATGACCAAGTCCTAGGAAAAATAGTATAAAATAGTATGTCCATCGAATAAGAGGGAGGCTAGTGATGGATAAGGAAATAATCTATTGATGCAAAGAGATAGCGCATTCATCGGAATTTTTCCTTGTGGTTCAAGAAACAGGCTCGAGGGTTCTGAAGCAAGTAATTTTTGGCTTCTCTAGGAGTTGGTTGGGAGGAACGACATCTTCACTTACGTTTTCCCAATAGTGGTGACATGTTCCTTACTAAATTTATCTATTGCTTTTCTCTCAATAACTACAGAGTGAAAGTATATTATAATTATGAGTATGTTATTTTCTATCAACTGAGATTATACAATGTGTTAATTATCCTCTGTTAAATTTTTTAAGTACTATTCTTATTTTATACTATGTTCGTAGTTACATNTATATCAAACCCTTCATTCTCCAAGCAAATTACAGATACGCTAAGTAGATCCCAGAGGCTTTCCACATAAGTTCCATTTCTGTATAATTAAAATACAAACCTATCTATTGTTAACAAATCTCTGTTATATATATACATGAATTAAAATAACCAAATAATATTTAAACCGATCCAAAGCAAAACAACTAAATAGATCTAGGTAAAATAATCACAACATATACAAAGGATTTCTACACAGACTTCATATATGTTTTAAATTAAATCGACATACAAATTACAAGTCTTTTTTTTGGCTTCCATGTATCTAGAAATCAAGAGATATAAAATAAGTAATTAATTAAAGAAAACCAAGATATCAAGCTAAAAACAAACAAGCATCTAGTTAAAAGATCTAAGAAATCCAATTAGAGTAAAACCAAATCACAAATTAATATCTAAGAACCGGTTATCCACTGAATCGGATCCATATCCGAATCATTATAACAATTAAATACAAACTATATAATCCACGATGGCTATGTGTCAATCGTCAAAACTACTCTAATTTCCCAAATCGTAACAGATTTCCTGAATCGAATTCCAGATCAAACATATTAATAATCAAACTTATCTTAAAAATCAATAGAGGCTATAAATCCATTTACCTTCCCCAACACTTTGAAACAAGAGTAATTCCTAGAACTCTTCGTACCACATACATGCAAATCGAGGCATACCTTAACTTTGTTGCATTGATCCAATGCATCATTGAAAAATTTATGCCATTGCTTACATGCACATAAGCCCACTGGCGTTAGTATGAAACATAGTCAATTAATTTACAAACTTTTCCTAATAAACTGATTTAATGATAGGGTTCCTCACCTTAGGACAGAGAAGGAATAAAATTGAGAGGAGGTAAGCTTGTTGCCACTCTTGCATGGCCACACACCAACCCTTCATCCATATTTTATTTCGAAGGTAGTAGGCCATCTATTACTTTCTTCGCCAAAATTGTAACGCTACATACACAAAACCCAAACACTATGTAAGAGGTTTACATTGATTAAGGGTTTGAGTCGTAAATTTGTAATGGCAAGCCCGGGCTCTTCCCCAAACCTTTTAGGTGACCATTCATTGGAACCATGGCCTCTCCTTCCAAAATAGAGTGTAAATTTAACAAATTTCATTAAAAGGGTAAAAAGAATCGAATTTCAATAAACAAAGGTACTAGTAGAGAGCCATACATTTGCTCAATGCACAAAGGGCCAAGGGTTTGCTCGTCCTAGCTACCCTCTCATTCATATTCCCTGCACCAACAAAACCTAACCGAGTTAGCTCTTTTTAAAACTATGAATTTCGTTATCGAAATCAATGGTTAAAGACTGGAAATATAACTTCATACCCATTAAAACCCTTGTAGGCTTGGGAAGCCTCTGCCAGAATTCGAAGGAAAGCACCCGAGTTTCCACCTTACACAAAGAGAAAAAAGATGGTTGAGACTGTGTAGAGGAAAAATGGCATTCACACAGCCATCAAACACCAGTAAAAACCTTTAAAAATTTCAAAAAAAATGCAACGTATAAACCAAGTAAGCAATTGCAAACTTGTTGAATGGAAAGCATGATCGTAGCCAAGCACCATGGAATCTTTGAGAAAAAAATCTAGCAACCATCAACATGAACCATACAAAAACCCTCACGACCAAATGAATGTGATCGTAAAAACCCTACAAGATCTCTCCAACGACAATAATCATATTAAAGACAAATGGAGGGCCAAGCTCAATTTATTCACACAAAAATCATGCAAACAAAAAACCATCTTAACTCTTCCTAGTTGTGCTGTCAACTCGCAACCAAATATTATGACAACATATTAAAAACCTCGGTAAAACTATTCTTTATCACAACTTCCCTCCACCTTGTATCTCATGTGGCCATATGCCAAACCATGGAATAAACTTTAAACATGGTCCTACGTTACATTAACACTCCCACGTTGCTCGCAAATCCCACAAAGCTTATACACCAAGTATGTCAACACCTTATATAGATTAAGGTTAAAACTTGAATTTTAAACACATAAAGGATACGTCTCCAAGTATGCCAACACCTTATATAGATTAAGGTTAAAACTTGAATTTTAAACACATAAAGGATACGTCTAAGGAACTTATAGCTTAGAACTAAAGATCCAAAGTCTAAGATTTTAAATCCTGGGTAAAACAAAACCAAAACTTGTTCTTTGACTTTAAACTATAACATATCATCTTGGCGAGGGGTGCAAATCGCCTGTCGTCATAGTTAGAGTCAACACAGACGAATGACCTTCCCTTTCATAAATCAAGTAGGAATTCCACGTAAATCTATCCATGCCAACAAATAAAAAGGATTTCACAACTAAGATAACAAGTTGTGACTTAAATTAGAAAAAGAAAAAAATTATGGTGTATTTTACGAGTTTGTGTTTTCATGGGAAAATGACCACTTCAATCAAGATAATCAAATATGGTGTATTGCTTTTAATTTTAAGATTATAAGTTATAAAATTCTTTTAGATATGTTCAATCATTCTCTAAGATTCTCTAGAGAGGCTGCAACCCAAAACTTTACACCCACATAGGAGAACGAGAGTGACAAGAGTTTCAAAGAGGAATTTATTTTTCTCCCTCTCAGTAGGTTTTCTGACAAGTACAATTTTTTTCAAGATCAAAATAATCTTTCCACCCTCCATCAATCATTCTTGATGCTTTAGTTCTAGTTAAGCTTATAATGGATATCAATCCTAAGATATTTATAGGAAGTCACCTCCTCCAAGTTTTTATTATCATACAAAAAATGAGTTAAGTGACCTTATTAGATTTAATGAACATAAATTTTGTTTTGTCAGTATTGAAGCTCATGCTCATACCAGAGAAAAATTTATTGAGAATTCTTAATTGCTTATCAAGATCAAAGGGACATCTTACCAAAATAACATTGTCATCATGTCATAAATAAGGAGGATGATGACAATTCCTGCTAATGGTGTGCTAGTGCATCCTGCCTTTATTAAACAACCTTCCAATTTATTAGTGTATATACTGAAAAAGGGTAGGGGAGAGAGGGAATATTTGCTTAAGTGGACTATATTATAAATAATATATTCCCACCTACACTCAGTGTTCTTAAACTTGGCAATGACATTCTCATACAACCTTATCGCAATGGATCCCAATAAAATGAACCTTTAACTCTTCTAACCTTTTCCACAAGTTATTTTTATGCATCGCATTAAAATATTTCCTAAATTCCACAAAGAAGCAAAGAATATTGAGCTTATCATTGCAATATTTCTCTAAAATGATCCTAAGAGTAATGAGGTGGTTTATGGTGGAATGATACCTTCTAAAATAAGCTCTCCTTTTAACTCTTTTACCTAAACTTTATAGCCATGTGTTGATCTTATTTCCAAAAAATACCATATCATCTTGGCTAAGAGAGGAATAACCATAATGGTCCTATAATTATCTAGGAATTATTTGTATCACCACTTTTAAAAATGGGTACAATAAGGCTATGATTCCAAGGTTTAGGGAATCATTTCTTGAATGCTAGATTAAAGATCTTATGCATGTGAGGGATGAGGACAAAACCCCCAACTTTTAGAATTTCAGATTGGTATCCTTCAATGTCCTTAGTTTTTCCATTGCAAGGCACTTCATCCCAAAACCTATATTTTCTAAAGAAAAAAATCATCTTCCAACAAAAGGGGTAGAATGTTGTCCACAACATAATTTGATTCATAAATTTCTTAAGATAAGAATTCCAATTCTTCAATACAATCATATCATTCTGTGTTGTTTTGTGAGTTAGAATTTGTCTCTCTAGAGTTTCTTAGGATCCATCTTAGAGAGGTGTAAAAGCTTCTCCTACTTATTACTTATATAGTTTCTTTGATTTTATTTTAATGAGGGATTTTTACTTGTTTATTTTGTCAATTTTTAGGGACTCCTCAATAGCTTCTTTGATTTCTCTTCTTGTGATTTTAAACTCTTTGTCATACCAAGGGTTGTTCATTCTATTTTTATTTTATATGAAACTTCAATAGAGAACTTGTTAATGGAAGACAAGAGAGTTGTAGATAAATTACGATAAAGGTTTTCTATATTTTCCCTACTAGACAGAGGAAATACACTATTATTTAAATCATTTTGAAAAAGATCAACTTTACTTTTGTTGAATATTAAGTACTTTTGACTTTGAGAAATTGTTTATATTATATTACTATGCATAGAAGAGTTGAGAGTTACAATTAAAGGTCCATGATTTGAGTCAAGTTCATGGTCATTTAAAATGTCAAAAACCATTATTTGGTCGTTTAAAGGGATATCGAAAATGACATAGTCAACCGTGATTACTTCCAAGCTCATGAATGCGTGATGAATGCAAGTCATTTTATTAGAATTGGGTCATTTCATAAGACCATTGCAAATAATTAGATCTCGAGCACTGCAGCAGCTTGATTATATCATAACCAAACAAACTTTCCTCTAAATGTTTAGAACTTCTTTTAGAGTTGTTGGCTAAAGCAAGGTCTTTGTCTAACCATAAAGGATTAGGATTGGAAGCATTGCTTAAAAAGAGAATACCTTAGTTACTAGTTATTCAAGCATTAAAGTCACCCATTAAGAGGATATTGCCTTCATTTCTTAAAATAGAAATATCATGTTCAAGACCATTATAAGGGAAATTTTTATCTAAATTGTTCTTCTTATAAAAACTACAATTGATAGACACAAAATAACAAATTTCTATAAATACTTTTTAAGCATTAATATATGTAATGTGCATCCATCTGTATTGGTTGAACGAGTCTTTCTTATAGAGCCTAACATGAACGAAAATGTTCTTCCTAATGTAACAAGCTATGTCTCCAATTCCTCGGTGATAGGATCACTTGTTCCATATTGACCATAAGACACATCCTTCTATTGTAGAGACCTTAGATTCTTCGTTCTCCCAAGTCTAAACCAACAATATAATATCAATTTCATTAAAAAACCAACTTAACTTGGGACCTCTATTCCATGGAAATCATCAGTAGTTCCAAGAGAGGATCCAAAGCATGTCAAATTCCCATTTATTATTATATTTTTTGTATTTATCTCTTATAATAACCTTTCAACTATTTCTCATTAGTGCTCATTTTCCTTCCTTCCGAGCTTAAGTTTACCTTTTGAATCATTTTCTTAGTTCAACTTGATTTTCTAGAATGAGATATTCATTTATAAAATTCTTGATCCTTTTAGACTTGGATTTTATCAAGATTATATTGAATTTATGGTATTTATAGATAACCTTAACTTGGATTAATGTGTCTTTATTCTCAATTAGTTTTCTCAACCTCTTTACTTATATGAGGCAAGCAGTTTCAATTTGTAACTTATTAAGTAGTTTTTCCCTAACTAGATCTAGTGTCTCCTCGAGCTAGCGTATCATCTTCAACCTCCTCTTTCAAATAAAAAATTACAAGGTTCAAGGATTGTTTGTTATGTTCATGGTCTAATTCATTCATCCTACTTGTTTCCTATTTCATATCAAATTTACCTTCCAAACTATTTAGGGTTACACTATCATTTATATTTTCTTTTAGTTCTTTAATCTTACTCTCCATCTTAATATTTTCTAAATTATCAATCTCTCCTCGGTTAATTGTTTTGTTTATTAGTTTTTCTTTTCCATTTCTTGTAATATAATCTTCATTGTGTACCACTTATTCTTTAACATTGTCTATTTATTTTTTAATATTATCTTAAAAAAAACTTTTAAAAATATAAATTTATATAATATCTTGCTCACTTTGAAGTTTAGCTTCTTTTTCCTTATACAATCATAAAAAATATGTTTGTGCTAAATCTCTCCTCAATGAAAATACCTTAGTAAAAAGTGCCTCAATTAATTATGATTTTATACCTGCTATTCAAAATCAAGGTATGGTCAGGTCATCATTCAAAACATTTATTACAAAGGGCTCTTACAAAGGGCTCCACAAGAGCATCATGTCACTTACAAGAATAGAACCTGGGTGGGGAGTGTAACATTCATTCCTCCCAACCACCCAAGCTACATCCATTTGACATTTTTTATATATTTCTTATAAGATTAACCACTATGGCGTCTTCTCTTATCAATCAATCACTGCCATGTTCCTTTTTTTAAATGTATAAGCATTATAATTTTTTAAACTTATAATAATAGTTTTAATAGTTTATTATTAATTTAAATAATTAATAAATAAATAAATAATTCCAATTATAATTTTCTTTTGGGAATTGATATTCATCATAAGTTCAATTGGAACTATAGCATTGAGAAAATGATTAATGAAGGGTGAAAAGCTTATTTTGGTCTGGAAAATAACTGTAAATAATCTGGTCATGTGGGAGAAAAAGAAGTTCCTCTTTGAAACTCTTGTCATCCTTGTTATCTTGTATGGTTGTGAAGTTTGGGGGTGCATCATTTTTAGAAACTCTTGGAGGAATATTGAGAAAATCCAGAAGCGACGTATAACCTCAAAATTAAAAGCAATATGCATTATCATATCCTTCTCATAGAAGTTTTTATTTCCCCCATCAAGAGCATGGCTATGACTAGGTACCTGATGTACAAGCATAAGATAAATAACATGGGAAATGAGAGCCTTCCTAAAATTGCTTTAAACTCAAATCAAAACCAACTACGCCTCAAGCGGTGTTGGTGTAAAGATACCATGGCTTGATTAGACCGTTAAGGCATTCATGAAAACGACATTTTATAGAACATTGATAATGTCAAAAATATTATTACTTCTAAGTTTAAAGAGAAATTTCGGTGTGATGAAAATTTAGCCGTTAAGAGAAAATTAAGATAATACAAGGAGGTCATTAATCTTAACTTGGAAGATTAGAAGTATCTCTCGATAGTAACTAGCTCACGGAAGAAAATTAATATCTAGCCAAGATTACAACAAACTCTAGTGAACTCCATAGCAAAGTAGGGTGTTGGTCTATACCTAAAAATCCATGGGATGAAAGGGTTTTCCATTTGTGTGAGTCTATGAGCATTGAGGATGAAAATTACTTTCTCTTAGAGTGTCTTGCTTACACTCACATTAGATCTAAGTTTCATAGTATTTGCTATAATACAAATCGTTATAACTTCCTAATTTGCCAAAACTATAATGAGCTTGCAAAACTTCTTGGCAAGTTTTTTTAGTACAAGAACAAGATTTTAAGGTAAACCAAGTATTATCCTTCTTAAGATTGATAGACCAAAGTTGGTTTCAATGAATATTAAATCATCATCATAAACTTAAAAATTAAAACAATATTTTCATAAATTATTTTCTTTTAATTTAAGCAATTAATAAAAAAACATATTTTATTTCTCTAATTTCAGTTTTAATAATATTTTCATAAAAAAATTTAATTTAAATAATTAATAAAAAAATGCTTTATTTTTCCAATTTCATTTTTTATTTTTTGATTGGGTTAAAAATGCATCTATATAAGAAATCACAAATATCTTTGTGTAAAAAATTACTTATGTTTTTATTAACCATTTTAAATAAAATGTTTAGTATTAAGAATATTGTTAATTTGAAGGTTTAATATTTAATTGTTATTAAAATTAATATAGATTGATTTTAATTTAGGATCAAATCAAATTCTTAAAATACACACTGTTTCTAGAGTGTAAAGGTATTAGTAATTTATTATAATGATATATGTTTAGGATTTAAGTTTTTATTAAAATTAATGTATTAAAGGATATTAGTAATTTATTATAATAATATATGTTTGGGATTTAAGTTTTTATTAAAATTAAGGTATTAAAGGGTGACATGTAACAATATATGTATTTATAATTATTGTATGGAAAAAGTGCATTGTATAGCTTATTAATGGAGAGATGTGTTAAATTTAAATTATTTAGAATTGCATTATATATAACAATAAAAATTAGATAAACTAAAATCATAACCATGAGATTACGTGCATTTCATCAACATTTTCAGTCTAAAAAAGGGTTTGCACCTTAATAGATTTGATCTCTTTGGGTGCTTGGTAGATCCCCTTTTAGATGGATGTATGCTGCTGGTAAATATATTTTAAAAACATAAATCAAAGAAAGAAAAAAAATCAAACATTATTATTTTTATTGTATTACTTATTTTTAGTTTTATATACCTATATTCTCCTAAATATTAAAGATAAAATTTAATATAAATATAGTTCATAACTATGTTTGTATTTATCTAATATAATATAAAGATTATTTTTATTGTGATTGTAATTATATATTATGTTTTTAATATTATGTTTTTTAAGTTAATATTTATTATGTCTACGTGGTATAGAATAAATGGTGGATAGATGTATTGTTAAGGCATTTTTTATACGAACGTCAATTCAAAACTCAATGAATTCTTGCTATATCTATTATAATAAAATTTTATATAAATTTATAAATTAAAATCATTAAACAACATTATACATTATATCAAATCATATATATATATGATTTATTTATTTATTTTAAAATTCAAAATATTTAACAAACACAAAGCATATTATCTCTTCTTTCCGTATCCATCAAATCACTTGTTTTCTCTTCGTTTCCCTCTGTCAAGAGTATCTCTTGTTCATATTTCCAGTTTTGGTTCCACCTCCAACCATCATCGATTCGATTGGATCTCCTATTCCAAACTCAAAATTCCTAAGCAGATAAAAAGGTAACTTTTTCACTAAGAATAAAAGGACCTTCGGGCATTCAGATGCGCAATCCCTTTTAACTTTGCAACTTGTACTTATGTCTTTCTATGACACAAAGAATAATAATTGTAGCGAGAGTCAACATGGAAAAGTGGTGGCAATGAAATGAATGATTGACAAAATTATATTTATTGGAAAATTTGCAATAAAAAATTAGAGATTTTATGTAATTACTTTAACTAATTACCAAACTCAACATTATCATCGCAAAGCATGATATACATACATGTTGGAAAAAACAAAATGGCCTTTAAATTATAATTTGTAAAGTGACCTTTCTTAAACAAATACCAATAAAATCAAAACTCATTACCAATAATATGCTAATAACCTAAGAAAACTCACTTTAATAATGTGCTAATAACATAAAAAAACTCACTTTGAAAATTACATGAATAAACTCATTTTAAGATTGCAATTTCAATGTAAACTTTATTCTAAGTCTTTTTTTAAGTTATTAATTATTCTTACAAACAATTATGCAAATCCAAATTTTATAACTAATTATTATATATTAATAAAAAATTTTAAACATTCAATACTCTCACTCTGAGTATAATTAACAAATAAGTTATAAATAATGTTAATATTCAAAATTTATATTAACTTGCTTAGGAGGGTTCGACAAGTCAATCAAATCAATTAGATGAACTAACTAATTGGCTTGACATTGCTAGTAGTAGGATGAGTCTTAACTATCTATTAGTTAATGCTTTATCCGTAATTAGTAAAAGCGAAATGAATCTAAGTATGAAGTTAAGTTTATTTTCCCCTCCCATAGTTTTGGTAGTGGTGGAATCTCTTGCTTCCAACTAGCTTCTTTGAGTACTAGTCCCACTTTACTCAAAGTTTGTGGGCTCTTAGATAACTCTATTCACATGACTTAGTAGGTCTGAGTGAACCCCTACTCTAGCATAGCTACTTGGACATGACATTACCTATCAACCACAACCAAGACTTAAAGATCATGAGTTCATCTTGTACGTAATAACAATTATAGTTTTTGTTTCGGAGTTCCGTCATTTTCAATTTGTTGTAGTTTATGGATCAAAGTTTAAGAGCTCCTTTAATAAGGAAAATATATAAAACTGTGTTGGAAGCATCTCTTTTAGTGCTCTATTATTGTACACCTATTTGCAAGTTTTCAATGTACTCTATTACTGTACACCTATTTGTAAGCATTTGAACTGCATATAAACACAGTAAAAATGAGAAAATGTCCCATCATAATGTTGACGATTTTTACACACTTAAACAAGTATACCTATATTTATATCAAAAGATTTTTTATAAGCATTAGTTTCATACTTCTTTAAAGAAATAAAGACACTAAATCAACCATTTACATTCTTTGCTCATTAATATAGATAATAACACAAAACTAGATAATAGCTTAAATTCTCACATATGAAAAAAAAATGATGATTAAAACCAAAAACAAAAAAGATAAAATCAAGTTATTTCATTTTATATAAAAACTCATAAATATATATGAATATTGTTATTTTTCTAAGATAAGTGAATGACTTGTAAATGAACAAAAATTGGCACGATAAAAACAAAGCGGGATGCTTCGTCACAAGCCTTCTAATATGCCAATTATTTTGCTAAAAGCGAAGCATTTTATTGAAATCAACATGGATTAAAGTTGATATAATTTTTGGATAATTTAAATTTATCTATTTTTTTATATTTCCAAATTGCTAGATTGAACAAATAATTTAACTTTTTATTATTTGTTACGTTTTTATCCAAACTACCATAATAAATGAATAATTTAATAACCCGTGACATTTGGTATAAAAACAAATCAGCGTGCAGGAATTTTATACACATGGTTGTTCGATGGTAAACGGGTGCCTTCAATCAATGCCTAAAATCTCACATTTCAGGATCACATATCCAACACTAAACAGATTAGTTCATGCATACCCACAGTCCAAGGTTGACTTATCAGAAAAATGGATCATTATTGTTCATAATAGTCCTCAAACAAACATGAGAGGACCCATGATCAAAGACCGTCTACTCATATTATTAGCAATTTCATCGATATTTGTTGTACTCTACAAGATTACATTAGGTTATGAGTAGCATATTATAACAGAGATATTCGGTATGAAAATAAGCATACATAAATATAGCAAGAATGAATAAAAGTAATGGTCGCTCTAATAACGGTTTTCTATTACTAACATGTTATAATGTACAAAAGAGGGATAATCATATCTATATCAATGATTATATGTTTATATTTATGGATCATACAACAATTAGACAATTGTAACTATATAATTGTTTTCTAGTTAGCTTAAACGACTCAACTAAACTGGGTGAACCAGTCGGGGATCAGCCAAGAGGACTAGACTCCTCCAACATTGCCCCCACCACAAAAAAAAAATCATCCGAAAGAGAATAGGGAGATGTGATTTTTTACAAAAATTACAAAATTGTATTTTTTCGAGGTTGTTAAGAACTGGATGTTATGCCAAGTGGAGTCACTTCAACACATGCTTCGACTATGGTAGCGATAGAGAGGGTGAGATGTTGTTGAAACTCTTCCCATTTGACCAATACATACTAGATATTTGTATTAACAAATATGAGCTCTGATAGTTGTAGTAGCTTGCTATAGTCTAAAATGACACACTCTTTGTCTGTGACAACTTTCCCATGTTTCTGTCACATGTCGACACTTCCATGATGACACTTCATGAAAGTCATTGAAAGTCACTGAAAAAACACCTAGATTGGAGGAGCCATATATGGAGTTTCGTAACTCTGTGTAACCTCTTCTCTAGACCGTTTGAAATAAATCTAAGTAAGGAACAACTTTGCAAAAGATTCCAAAGCCTGAAAATGCCTAGAAGTACCCTAAAAATGAGTTTCTTTTACCTAACCATGACTTTGCTTTCATGGTACCCGCGGTTATACTTCTGTATTCGCGACTTGTTCTGAGTTTGACCCGCGGTTACCCTATGATATTCATGACTCTTTTGCAGTTGAACCTGTGATTTCCTCTTGTACTCGCAACTCTTGTTACTGCAACCCACGACTTCGACTTTGCATTCATGACTATTGTCACTGTAACCCGTGGCTTTGTCATGTACCTGTCAAAAAATAAATGTTTCTCTAATTTTGGGTAGTTTTGGTGGTTATGCAATTGACTCCTTCGGTTGTGACCACTTTATCCTCGCCCCTAACTCTTCAGCAAACTATACAAGAGAAGGAGAGGGGTCCATGGAGAGGGACTTGAATCTTTGCATTGTTATGCTAGAGGAATTGGGACTCTCATCCCCCCTACCTTTTCCCTAGATGTCATCTCCTTGTGTTGCAGAGCTTGGAGGCTAAGTTCCTTGGAGAAGAGAAGTAGAAGAACTAGACCAAGTTTTCGTGAGGTGCCTAGCCTGAGGAGAAGGTAAAATATGTAGTTCTTCCATGATTAATGAAGATGTGATGCTCTTCCTCTTTCAATCAATGTGTCTTGTATATTGAATCTTTGATTATAATTATATGATGTTGTTTATCAGATTAGGGTTTCATGTTTCATTGAACATAATCTGCTTTCATATAGTCTATTTGGTTTGAGGAAGGTTAAGTTGTTTTGCATGTCTCTTGGAGCAAGAGACACAAGAGGAGGATTGAAGGGCTGCTTGGATCAACCTTCATTTGACTAAGGTATGAACCTATCTGATCTCTGAATCTTGTTAACATTTACTTGCATAACTATATGCACTTGTCTTTCAACCCTAGTATGTTGATGGCCTCTTAACCCCCAACCATAGGAACACGTTCCTCTACAACAGAACTAGCGACTCCGCTGGGGAGAGCCTTGTCTATTGCGGTTTCTCTGTATTAATTCTAGTTTTTTTTAAGGTTTCAGGTCCTCCTTGCAACTTAGGAACACCTTTTGGGTCTAACGAAACACCTCCTTTTCCTTTTTAGGCCATTTTTAGACCTTTGGGGATTTTTTCCCACCCATTCATAGGTCCTAGACTAAACAGATGCAACTTTGGGAGTGCTTTGGGATGTAACCGCAACCTTTTACATTATCAACCTACAATCCATTCATGACCCAGTAGTAGAGAAACCCACGAATGCCCCTAAAACAATGTGGTTTCATCAATTTTTGGTCTTTTTGTTGTTTGAGGGTTGTTTGGGAGGTCTTTTAAGGTCCTATGCATGTTCATGACTCTGGGGAGTGTGTGGGATCCCTCTTTTGTGCTCTTTATCTATTTTGTAAGTCTCTTTCGATTCTTTGAACTTGTTTTGTTGCCTTTCGCCCCACCTCCTTCTTTGGATTGACCTTGTTTGACAAGGTGTTGAGTAGCCTCTGTTTGTAGGTTTAGATTGATTCTTGGGACATCTTGACCCTCTTTTGTTTTAGTTTTATTGCTTGGCCTCTTCATGCCAAAGTTGTTGGCTTGTTTACCTTTGTAATCCTTCCTTCCAAGAGAGGTTATATCCACCCTTGGGGAAACCTAGGGTTTGTTAGTGGGGTATAGAGTAGTTGTCTATTTACTTTGCTTACATTACTTGCTTGCATTAGTTGATAGGTTGTTTTCTTATGCGTTCATAAGAGAAAAGTGAAAAAGAACATATAGTTGCTTTATATGCACATAGATTAGGATTTTAGTCTAAATTGCATTGCATATCACTATTCTTGAAAAAAATAAAAAGAAATTATTCTTTCGTGGCTTTGAAGTTTTTAGTTTGTAAAGAAAGAGAAGTAGTTTTTACTTTTTCATTTCAATTTCTCTTTTGCTTAGTCATCTTGTTTCGACATTGAGTCAAAACACCATTGGTTTCACCTTCGCCGCCCTTTGAGTAATCAACAACCCTTTAAAATGAATGTTTAATATCTAAAATATATTAGTAACTGTTTGTTTCTAGGGGCGAAACACACTATTAAGGGCTATAGTTTTGGGTTAGGGATATGTTAACTTCCCAAAAATTCAAACTCAAACAAAGTGGCCTATTTTTTAGGAAATACAACTTCATTGAGAAAGACACCGAAAAGATCCTCTCACACAACATTCAAGCACGAGGTCGTGCAATCCTGATTTGTTGGAGATACCCCTCCTATTCTTAGTAAAGAATACACCAGATTTGTTTCATGTTTGGGACTTACTCAATACCTCCTTTTGGCCCTATGTGGTTCTTGGTACTATTTAGGATTCGGGCTTAGCTACAAGCCCATGTGCATCGGTTGGACTAACGACTGTTTCGCTAGAATTTCTCTGCAATTTTGGTAGCCTTAGTATCTTGTATGCTAGGATCTTACACAGGTGGTGGTGGAAGGTTATTTCATTGCTCCTAGGGTAGAATTGGAAGGTAACCTCGATTGACAATTTGGGGGGGCAGTTGGGTGATTCCATCACTTTCACCCATGCAACTCATCATGATATGCCATGTAACTACTCTCCAACCTTCAGTGGTAAGTTCTAGGACCTAATCATCCTAGAATCTCCTTTGGAAGGCACCCTTTGTTTTTCTGGTATTGATACTTAGGACTTTTTCTAGTGGTGTGCTATTTGTATTGTTAGTTACCAGTTAAACTCAGTTGTTGGTTAAGTAGTGGTGTGCTATTTGTACTGTTAGTTACCTATGGGTGAATCCACGGACCTGGGTAACACTTTTTGGCAAGTGAATTTCAGCAAAAACAGAAAAACGCACCTCGGTCGAGGTCTTGTTAAGCCCTCGACCGAGGTCTTAATATCTCGGTCGAGGGCTTGTTAAGCCCTTGACCGAGGTATATAAATACCTCGGTCGAGGTATTTAAATACCTCGACCGAGGTATTGCGGGCTTTACAAACCCTCGGTCGAGGTATTTAAATACCTCGGTCGAGGTATTTAAATACCTCGACCGAGGTATTGCGGGCTTTACAAACCCTCGGTCGAGGTATTTAAATACATCGACCAAGGTATTTAAATACCTCGGTCGAGGTTCATACCTCGGTCGAGGGCTTAAAAAAACAGACTTAGCCCTCATTCAAACAAATGGAAAATTTCTTGTTCCTTGCAGAGGTGTAAACCCTACCAAAACTAGCACATAACTGAGCGGAGTTGATACCGTTAGATTCACCAACGAATCTTCTATCCATTGACGTATCATACATGCATTTTGGCATTCATATGATATTTATTTTTTAATTACTTCTAAAACTTATACTTAGAAAACCACACTGCAACTTCGAAGCAGCTCAAAGAAAAATCCGCAGAGTTAAAAATACACAGCCAAAAAATTCTTAAAAATGCACACATCACATATCGACATGTCCTCTTCAAAAGGGTATCTTTGGTTTTTCAATTTTTGAAAAAATAGAAAAAATTCCTTTACGTGGACAAATATGTGTTTAAAACGATGCTGAAATCGAATGTGGTCACTTTCGAAAAATAATAAATAATTGTATAATGCTAAAAAAATTAACAAAAAATATCCACATCACACTGCATTTTATGTAGATCATGCTCATATATTTATTTTTTTTAAATTATTAATGCAATATTGAATTACTCTACGTGGACATGAGCCACTTATTAGCTTCTTCAAATTTTTAAGGTCACACAGTTCATTAAATGCAAAAATTCACACATTGAATGACATCGGAATATTTTAAAAAAAATATCACTATGAAGCCAACATAATATTCTACAATTTGTTTTTTTACTGCAAGTCAAAATTCACATGGCATATATGCGTTTTGAGGGCTTCTATCTAGCACATGAGTAAAAAATCAGGTTTTCATCGCCACATTTGGCCAAAAAGTGTTACCCATCTTCATGGAATCACCCCTATTGAACTTAGTTGTTGGTTAAGTCAACAGCTATGTCTAACACCTCTACAAACACTAACTGAGAGACCCCCATGGTAGGGGCCTCTTGTACTTTTCCTCTCACCCGGAATGTTGGTGTTCCTTTGATGGTCGCCTTGAATCTACCTGGATTCACCCTAGGGATACCGGTTTGGTTGTTTTCCACTCCAATTGTCCTGAATGCTCTTGATGCTTCTTAAGTAAGATTCTTATATCAATAACATCAAAATATTGCTTCCCCTTCACTTGTAGTTTCCTCTCCTCCTCCTTCTACCTCATGCGATGAAAGTTATTATACTAGTAATGATAGTCTATAGAAGTAAAAGAAGAAAGAATAGGAAGAACACTCGAAAGCAAGGGGGCACTCGTTCAACCTCTGCAGGTCAAGTTGAACCTCACCACCCAGACTCTGGAGGTCATACTAGGGGCACCTATCCAACCTCTGTAGGTCATGTTGGATCTAAGAATTCAACCTCTGTAAGTCAAGTTGATCATCACCATCCATCCTTTGCAAGTCATGCTGATGGAACCCTTCCAACCTCAACAGGTCATGTTGGATTCAGCCACTCAGCCTTTGCATTTTATGCTGAGGGAACTCGTTCAACCTTTGTAGGTCAAGATGAACCTCCTCATCCAACCTCTACAGGCCATGTTGGATCCACCCTCCCAGCCTCTGCAGGTCATGTTGGGGGTATCCTATCCAACCTTTGTAGGTCATGTTGGATCTAGTCTTCCAACCTTTGCAGGTCATGTTGAACCTAGTCACCCAACCTCTGGTGGTCATGTTGGGGGAAGTCACCCAGCCTCTAGTGGTCATGCTGGGGAAAAAAAATCAACCATTTCTAGTCATGTTGACAATTTTGATAAAACAAATTGTTCTAAAAATAAGATCAAGTTCCCTTGTAGTATTTGTGAGGGAGACCACCTTACTCATCAATTCCTTGCTATTACAAAGGTATGAAGAGTTTGGTTCTAGGGACATCTCATTCTCGAACAGCATAAAGTTTATCAACAACCTATTCAACCTTCGGTTGATCAAGTGGTTGAACCAATATCATCTTTGGTTGATCCCACTCTCCTTTTAGAGAGTGACCTTTACCAAGTGATTGAACCGATGCAGTCTTTGGTCAATCCCACTCTCCCTTCAAAGAGTGATTTCCATTAATCGATTGATTCAATGCCATCTTCGATCAATCCCACTCTTCCTTTGGAGAGTGAATCATCTACTAGTCACATATTCACTGACAGTTCAGAACTTACTAAACAAGGGGGCACTAACCTCGCTTCAAATGGATCCCCACCAAGCTCTTGGATTGCTTCCTTTGATTGGGATATCCTAGCTAAGCCATGCCTTCCTTCTAATGCACCTTTCCAAATAAAAGTCAAAGTTGAAAAATACACGATTGCTCATTGTATAGTTGATGAAGGAGACTTAGTTAGTATTTTGTCTGCATGTGCTTGGCAAGGTAGGGGATCTCCCAGCCTTGTGTCGACTGCTAGTCGATTACTGGATTTTGATAGAAGAACTAATATAGATTTGGGAATTCTTGCTCAAACACCTGTTACATTGGGTGGAAATAATGTCTTAGTTGATTTCATGGTGATATAATAACCCTTGGACTTCAATATGTTCCTCAGACATGATTATGTCTATGCCATGCAGGATGTGGTGTCAACATTATTTCATGTGATGTACTTTAATCATAATAGAGACATTGTCACTATCAATCAGTTGGATTTTTGTGATCCCCCTCCTAACCCAACTAGAGACCAGATCTTTCCTTTGATGATTCCCAGTGTCTCAGTGGACATTACCTCTCGACAGGTGAGCTATGTGGCCTCATATCCCTCACATTCAGTTACTACTAAGAAGAATCTTCTATGTTCATGCTTACCTTCTTGGGACTCGGTCCCAATGATTGACCAGGTCATCCATCCTATACATACGGTGGAGCATGCTCTCCACTCTGTTGATCCATTTGAATGTCTAGACAAGCCACATGTGTTTCTACGAAAGTGAGTTGCATTGGATCTTTTCTTTTGAATATGATCCTGATGTTGTTGTTTCTTAGAGACGGGATTTTTAGTTGCATTCACAACTATTTACTGGCCTCTCCTTGTTATTCAAGTTGTAACTGCACTTCCATGTACCCTTCTCACGCTTATGAGCCTTATGTTGGCTTCCACTCTTTTAGCTCATTTTATAATCCTTCATATATGCTCTCACCATCGCTCATCTTTGTACCATTTTAACTTTGCAACTTGAAACCTTTTACCTTGAGGAGGCGTTCCACGATTTTCTTTATCTTTCTCATGCTCCTTGAATTATTCCTAGGTCTGTTCCTCGTGCTTGGAACTAGTTTTTCCTGTATCTGACACTCGTCTCCTCGCATTTAGAGCATTATTTGTGCTCTCCTTTGAGCTCGTTAAAAACAGTAAGGAGTCCGCAATTTTACCTTTCCAAACTCGTTAAAACTCTACGGGAAAGATATTTAGTTATCTTTAATCCCTGGTTTGACTCCTTAAAATTGATGGGATAGCTGAGTTAACTTGTTTGTTCAAACTCGTTAAGGTAAATTGAACAATCATTCACATTGGTGGTAGGTTATTACTTTTTCGGGACATGTGGATTATTTACGAAAAAGGAATACTCTATTTTCTTTAGAATCTAGAAGAGTATCTTCAAGCATAGGTTTATCTCTTTTCTGGACCTGGAGGACTAAACTTACGTAAAAGGAACCTTTTCGAGCTTAGTTTTCTCTTTTTTTTTTCTCTAGACCTAAACATGAAAAATATTCCGAGCGTTCCTTATGTCTTTGTCATGCTCACTAAATCCTAAGAACAAAACATCAAGTTTATTGTTGTCAGTACCATTCTCATAAATAAATGGAACTTTTCAAGTGATCTTTCTTCCCTTCACACTCATTAAAACTAAAGCGTTTATGATTTATTTTGAAGGGGCATCAGTTTGGTGTTCATTTACCCCTTTTCCGGACCTTATCGACTAAGTACGAAAAAGGTACACCTTATTTTTCCTGAGCTAAGAGAGTTCTCCTTTGAAATATTTTATACTTTTTCAGAATCAGGAGACTAAATTTACGAAAAAGGACCCCCCTAGAGTCTTCTTTGGATTTTTCAAACTCTCAAAACTATGAAAACACCATTGAGCATTCACTAATTAGGGATCATAAAATCCACTAATCAGTGCTTTATCAAGCATTCTTCTACCTCTTCATCAAGCATTCACTAATTAGGGATCATAAAATCCATGAATTAGTGCTTTATCAAGCATTCTTCTACCTCTTCTTCAAGATTTCCAACAATGAAAAAGGTCCTGAGTTTTCTTTTTTGGAATCGTTAAACCTTTACAAGAAAGAGGGAAGGGGAATTTCATTCACATGTTTTTTATGTCACGATAGAAAGTCTTGTTTCCTTGAATAAAGCACCAGTTTTGAGTCTATTAACAATTGGGTTCTAGTATTTTGACCTTTTCCCAATTCATAGTTTCTTACTCAAGTTGGCTTCTTTTCCAATTATATGGGGAATCTTTCAATGTCTCCTACATTGTACATTTGTGTTGTTGGTCCCTTTCTGTCAAAAGTTGCCTAAGTCAGTTTTTTTTCGTGCTCATTGTTGAAGAATTAAACCTCTATTGGCCATTATGTAGTTTCTTTGACCTTTTGTCTCTGTCATTCCGTGGTATCAGTTCATTACATCATGTCTTCGGTGTTTCTTGTCATAAAATTGCGTACCAGCTCCAAATACAACTAGTCTCTAACTTACCTCATTTAGATGATGAAGGATGCCTTAATTCCTTCCTTCCAATGGATCTCTTCCTATCAGCCTCAACATATATTTCTCTGGGAATGATATTTAGATTTTATGATAGTACCTTGGGTATTACAGTCATCAATGGCAATTTCGCTCGCTATTGGGTGGTGGGAATACCTTAATGTCTCCTACTTAATGGACTCTTCAAGTGTTCATATTCAAGACCTTGTATTCACACTTGTTATAATGTACTAGGTACCTTTGGGACCATTTTCATTAATGGCGGTTTCCCTCGCGTTTATTAACAATCCTCCTCAATGACTGGTTATCAAACAGTTTCCTCCATGTTCGAATTCAATTCCTTTATTTGCATGGTTAGGATTCGTACCTTTGGGCGATTTGGATTGAATACCTTGGGTCAACAGTAGCATCGTCATATTTTGATATTTTTCGATTTGTGCAAGACCTTGTCACACTTCATATGACATTTTTGGAGACATAGATCCACCTTGTATTCTTGTTTCTATGATCATTATTGAGCATGGATCCACCTTGTTCCTTTGTGGCCATGACTCCTTTATATTTGATATGGAACCCTTTAGCATACTGTGTGACCATGATAGTTACATTAGTTATAGTCATGTTGGATCTACCTATATATTTATGGAAATCATTAGTATATGGACTTGTATGTCCCAGAGATCAATTTTGTCTGACATTTATCTCTCTTTCAGGTATCCTATGCTTGAGCCTTTGATATTGGATTCTCTTCTCTCTCCATACTCAGTTGTTTCCTTTTTATAATGTATTTCGACTATTGTATTCCCCTATAGAATCATACATTAGGGGAAATATGTTATATCCTAAAATGACGAACTCTCTTCCTATGACCAATTTCCCATGTTTCCATCGCATGTCGACACTTCATAAAAGTGACTGAAAGTCACTGAAAAAACACCTAGATTGGAGGAGCCATATTAGGAGTTTTTTAACTCTGTTTAACCTCTTCTCTAGACCATTTGAAATATATCTAAGTAAGGAACAACTTTACAAAAGGATACAAATCCTACAAATGCACAAAAATACCCTAAAAATTAGTGTTTTTTAACCTAACCGCGACTTTGCCTTCATGGTACCCACGGTTATACTTTTGTATTCACAACTTGTCCTAAGTTTGACCCATGGTTACCCTATGATATTCACACTTCTTATGCAGTTGAAGCTATGATATCCTCTTGTATTCGAGACTCTTATTAATTCATCCCACGATTTCAGAATTACATTTGGGACTATTGTCACTGCAACCTGCAACTTTGTCCTGTGCATGTTAAAAAATGAATTTTTCTCGAATTTTGGGTAGTTTTGGTGGTTATGAAACTGAATCCTTCAGCTGTAACCACTTTTTCCTCTCCCCTAACTCTTCAGAAAACTATATAAGAAAGGGATAGGTGTCCATGGAGAGGGACTTGAATCTTTGCATTGTTATGCTGGAGGAATTGGGACTCTCATCCCCCCCAACTTTTCCCTAGATGTCATCTCCTTGTGTTGCAAAGATTGGAGGCTTAGTTTCTTGGAGAAAAGAAGCAGAAGAACCAGATCAAGGTTTTGTGAGGTTCCTAGCTTGAGGAGAAGGTAATATTTGTACTTCTTCCATGATAAATAAATATGTGATTCTCTTCCTCTTCCAATCAATGTGTCTTGTATATGGAATCTATGATTTTGATTATATGATGTTGTTTATTAGATTAGGGTTTTATGTTTCATTGAACATAATATCCTTTCATATATTCTATTTGGTTTGAGGAAGGTTAAGTTTCTTTTGCAGGTCTCTTGGAGCAAGAGGGGAAAGAGGAGGATTGAAGGGCTGCTTGGATCAACCTTCATTTTAGTAAGGTATGAAACTATTTGATATCTGAATCTTGTTTCCTTTCATATGTTCTATTTGGTTTGAGGAAGGTTAAGTTTGTTTTGCAGGTCTCTTGGAGCAAGAGGGGAAAGAGGAGGATTGAAGGGCTGCTTGGATCAACCTTCATTTTACTAAGGTATGAAACTATTTGATATCTGAATCTTGTTTACATTTACTTGCATAACTATATTCATTTTTATTTCAACCCTATTATGTTGATGGCCTCTTAACCCCTAGCCATAGGAACACTTTCCTCTACAACATAGCTTTTATGGCATTTGTTTGTTATGCATGCTCTAGAGATTGGGTCCAAAGTGTTGGTGTTGAATTTTTTCATCCCACATAAGTATGTATATGTGCTTGGTCATCCAACTAAATTCTCTTTATTCCTTATTATCTTAATGAAACCATCGGTTCCCCTTCTTTTACAACTCTAGAATACACTATTGTTCCATTGTGAAATTTTTTTCTAAGATTTTGACAGTCTCCTAGATCTGTTGTATACTTCCTTCTAAATAACTCCAAAATGGTAGACTGTAGGGTCTTATTTTCAATACAATTTTGTTTCCATAATAAGAATGCCAATTGCTCAATACCAAGGCCAATATAGTTGCTTACAAATTGTATTTGTTTTACTCCCTATATCTTTCTTTAAACTTTTTAAACTCATTGGCCATAACTAGATTGTTTTCATATTGTTTTTTCGTTTATTGGTTGAGTACTTTATATAGATATGTTAACACATACCCAAGGAGGATATGGACTCACTCAAGTGTTCTTTCTGGTTGGAGTCCTTCCAGTGGTCTCAAAATTTGTTGGACCTCTAATGAGCACGCCTTACAGGTGTTGTGCTTCTCATTTTTCAAATCCCTAATATTTTTATCAACATCAGTCGATATTTTATTTCTTTTTAATAAATTCATCTAATTCCTAGTCTTATTCTTTGGCTAGTACAAAAATGACTATTGTATATGAAGTTTCAGTCACCTCTTGTACTTGCACTAAAAGCGTTGTGTCAATTTTTGTTTTAATTTCTTTGTGTTTCTCTACTTTTCTAGATCTCTTATGTCCTCTTTCTCCACTGGTCACAATTATTTGTTGAGTAGTTGATGTAGTCAAAGTTGAGGTTCTTGTGACTAATGTCAATATTGTAGTAATCGTGATGGGTAGAGACATAGGTATCTATGTGGTATTAGTAATGGGAATGATGATTGGGATAGGGGTTGTATTAATAGTTGAGGTGGGAGTTGATGAAGTGGTCAATGAGGTCGATATAGAATAGGTCAGTGAAGAAGTTAATGAGGTAAGAAGTGGGTCAGTTGAGCGAATGAACATTTCAAATATGGTATATCAGGAGACTAAACTTTTGAGTAATGGAGTTATAGTGACAGTCACACTAATAGTCAAAATGGTGGAAGGAATGGTTGATGCCATTAGAGAAGATGAAGGTGATGAAATTTTGAGAAGGGATTGACTAAGGGAATATTAAATATTTGCTTCATGGATTTGGAAGCTTTCGATGGAGGTGAAGGTAGAATGACCAACTACTTTGGTACAGTTGTTGTTTCAAGTGTTGGACAGATGGTGGTTAATTTCCTTAATTCCAATAGAATATTAGATAAAGTGCTAATAATATGGTTAGCTTCAAGGGTTAAGGAATTGCTTCTGGGAGCTAAAGTTAGGGGATTTGGGGAAGGGGGTGGGGATTCATAAAACACTTCCACCATTTCCTCGTCATGAGATATCATTGTTAACTTTAATTTTTCCTGAGGGGGAGATAGAAATATAGTGGCTACCCTTGAGACTATTGATAGTGATGGTCTTCTCTATTCATCAAATCTTTTATATATCTGTAGCTCAAAGGTCACTTTATTTTTTCTTGCTTCAATCATAATGGCCTTAGTCTATTCTCATAGACCTACTAAGTATTCCTCGGTTGTAGCTGACAACAACTGCTTTTTCTTCTTATAATGTTGTTAAGTGACCTTCAACATTTTGTTGAAATGTGACTACTTGCTTAACGACTTGGTCAAGCTTACCCTTTAGACATAGATCAATGAATTTGATCCAAGAGGATCTTCATCAATCAAAAGTGGTTAAAATATGGTCAAAATTTTACAGTCTTAGAATATGAAACAAACAACACCATCATGAAGAGATCATCGAGAAGTTTCTAATGACATTTGTTTCTTCTAAATGAAATCTTGTATGGATAAGATATCACCATCTGAAGTTGATGGAAAACCGTGGAAAAAGGAAAAAAGGGTGCCACATGGCACCCCTGAAAGGGTGACACATCGAATGTATGACACTGACGTGGTAGACCCTCTAGGGGGCATGTGGTAGGAACAATTAACATGACACTAATGGGGAAGATGAGTTGGTGGCACCACTGAAAGGGTGACACATGGAATGTATGACACTGATGTGGTAGACCCTCTAGGTGGAACGTGGTAGGAACGATTAACATGACACTAATGGGGAAGATGAGTTGGTGGAATGTGGTAGGAAAAATTAACATGTCACTAATGGGGAAGATGAGTTGGCAGTACAGGTAGCATTTATTAGAGGAAATTTGGGGTCTAAATGGGCCTTATAAGAAAACGTGCCAACAATAAATTTTGTGAGTTGGAATTCAAGAACCAATAGAATTTCAATAAAATGAGTCAACCATAATGGTTGAATTGACATATTTGTCATAAAAGAAAACTACTTTTTTTGTTCGTATTTTCGACATATCTCCATGTGCGTTTACTCAAATTTCAAGTGGGAGATCCCGTTGGATGCAGAATTTAATTCCACATCCAATGTGTACCCACATTGTATACTTTTGACGGACCCCACTAGCCCAAAAACAAGAAATACCTAAAAAATGTGATGATGACATCATCATCATGTTTTTTCAGGTATTTCTTTTTTTTTGGGTAGCGGGGACTATCAAAAGTATGCAGTGTGGGTACTCGTTGGATACAAAGTAAAATTCCGCATCCAACGAGCTCTACCACTCAGAATATGAGTAAAAACACAGGGAGATATGTCGAAAATATGAACACAAAAAGTAGTTTTTTTCATTCTTCCACCAAAATTAATAACTATTATTTTATTATTTTCCTTAGGAGGCCCATTTTAGACCTCAAATTTCATTTAATGGTTGGCATCCATGCAGTCCAATTTGGACCTGATACGTGGTGACACTGATTGGCCACATGAAGGGTTGGTCTATGTGAGGTGATGGGAATTGAACGCGTGACCTCGTTGGAACAACAACTATGAAATACCACTAGGCCACATGAAACGAATTGTTATTGGAATGGAAAATGTTATATTTGAATTTGATTTGGTGGAAATAACTAAAAGGGGGAGCGAGAGCTGATGACTCTAACCCAGTGTCTCCCGCCCCACACACACCACATATATCATATTGTGACTATGTTAGAACATCCCAACAACCAATGTTTGGCACATGTATATGTATGGTTGACACTCCAACCAAAAAAACACGCACATTTTAATATTCCATTAGGGGCAGTTTATGCTGGAAATGGTTAGGATGCCAATTTATGTGGCTGTGGAACAATCATATGCCATATCCAAAGTTTTGGAATGCTCCCAATTTCATTAAATCTGGACTCATTCCTAGTCTAAATTAGATTTTTAATTTTTGGAATGCTCCCCGTTTCATTAAATATGGATTCATTCCCAGTCTAAATTATATTTTTAATAAGGATAAGAAAATTTTCCATGATGATTGGTAGTATAATATGAGAATTCACTCAAATGTGTATTAATTTATAGTACCAAGATTTATATAAATGTGGCTTTAACATATTAAAAATCCAATTTAGACTAGGAATGAGTCCATATTCAATGAAATGGGTTTTCTTTTGTTATAATTGTTATAATCACGTACTATTTTATATTTTCCATCGAACTAGTGTAGTGGGTATGCCAACTAATTACCATGATATTTGTGGCATTGAAACCCTAAACCACCATAAATAATGTTTGGACAATGGTTGTAACACTGGATGTATTTCCATATGGTTAAAGCAACCATGTCATTTATAAAGTGGTTGTAACAAATTCCAACGAATGGACTATTTTGGTTTTATGCCAACCATGTCAATAAGGGTTAAGTCAAGCTATATAAACCCCATTCTCCATTATCGTTGTGGAGTCAAGATATATAAATCCCATTCTCCATTTTTATTGGGCAGTCAAGCTTTAGAATATTTTGAAGAGGGGTTCTGATGTCAAGGCCTCGTGCCTATTTCTTTTTTCTAGTGGAGTTGTGTTCCATGTATGTATAAAACTCCTCTGTAACAAAGATAGTTCAAATTGGAAAAACTCCATATTTCATATTTCATATTCTTGCTTTTCATATTTCATATTCTTGCTTTTGCTTATTTATGCTTTTAAATTCTCAATTAAGAATTATGTTATGCATATGCAACACTATTATGTAATATTTATAAGCATGATGACATCATCTTCACACTTAATTAAAATGCAATTTTAGCATTGGATCCTTAGGTCACTCCCCAGATCAGAATTCTAGATCAACTCCTTCTTTGATCATGGGTTATTCTTCATCATCTTCGATTGTTTCTCCATTTGACTCGCTCTAATTCAAAACAATAATGTTTCCAACAATCTTATAGTAATGGAGTATTTATAGGCATGGAAATCAGTGAGCTTTTAATGTGAGTAGGTAAGTGAATTAACTGATATTTTTGGGGGAAATATAGCCTACATGATTGATGAAATTTGCATTGGAATTTATAGTCATGGTCGAGTCTATTCGCTTGATGGTTGGTGGTATCAATGATGATCTCGTCCATGCCTCTCTTCTCAATTTATCTTTGTTCCTCTATCAACGACATGTTGTCTTCATCAATATGTTTTCCTTTATTCAAGCAGATGGATTGGTTGACTCCTTTCCTACTTCTTTTTAATCTTGTCAGTACTAGTTGAAGGTTTTCTACTTCTATATTGTTGCATAGTTACATTTTCTTGGTGTTCCTCTTTTTCCCAATAAAACATCATGTGTGTTTAAGTACTTCTTACCTGCCAAATTCCATGTATTAGTTCCCTTTTTAAATAAAATATATCCTAAGTTAGCTATATAATTGTTTTTAAACAAATTAGTTAAGTATTCTAATTAATAAACACAAACGTGGAGGCACGTCAGTAGACTAGCGATGGTATGACCACTAATCGACGGAGTTCCTATCGATATATTTTTAGTCGAGCTTCGTTGACAAATTTTGTGAAGACTCAGCCCTTGAGTGTTTTTAGTCGAACATAACCATTGTGATTCAGTTCTTCGACTATGTATGGACCCATCCATGTAGTTTCAAGCTTCTTTAGTTTTCCTTTTATTTTTCTATGATATAGGAGTACTGAATCGTATGCCTTATATTTTTTCATGCCAATATTTCTATTTTTTTTTAACCTCTTGATGCTAAATAGTTACTAGCCTTTCTTCTTCAAGTTTCTACAAGTTGAAAACTATGTCTTGGGAATCCTATAAAATGTTCAAATGTAGTATTTTGCAATTATAGGTGCTTGTTGTTTAAATTGCAATGGTACAACTGCTTCCTTCCCATAGCCTACTTTGAAAAATGTCTTTGTCATTGATATTTTATGTGTATTTTATACACAATTCTATATTCCCACAACTAATAGCATGGATTTTGTCATCCCAATCATCCTTGTCAATAGTCAAAATTTTAGTTATTCCCTTCATAAGTGTTTTATTGAATGCTTCAATAGAATCATTCAAACTGGAGTGATATGCATATATATTACAATTTTTGATAATAAATTATGTAAGTAATACTACTGTAGTCTTAATAATAAAATGTGGTCATCTGTCACTGATTAGTGTGAGAGGATATCCAAGTATTGTAACAATGTTCTCATCTATAAACTTTGCTACAAGTTCACTCAAATAGGCTTCGACATGTTTTGAGTCTTCCCATTTAGAAACATATTGGACTATGATGGCTATATATTGGGAACTAGTCCACCGTCTAGGTACTAGGAATAGTTTGAAAAAGTTGATATCCCAACTCTCAAATGTTAAGATTAGGTTCATAGATATTAGTGGCATTTTGTATCATCACAAAGGTTGACCCATTTGTTGGAATTTATTACATTTAATAATATAGTTTCAATAGTCTTTATTCAATGTTGGTCACCATAACCTAGATTGTAGTATCTTATTGACAGTTGTGTCGACTTTAAAATTTCATCCTTCCAATACTAAATGTGCTTCATTGATAATATCATTTTTGTCATGGTTGAAGACACACCAATAGAGTATGCCATCCTGTATGAATTTATAAAGGAATCCGTTGATTAGAGTATATGGTGCTTCTTTCATGGATAATATTTTATTTTTCTTTTTAGATGGCCCTTACAAATCTTGTCCTTATTGTAATAATTTTGTAATTCCCCTCCAACTTAGTGGGTATAGAATCAACTCTAAAAAGGTGGGAATCTAGTAATCCATCATCTATATTGATAGATTCTTCACTAGTTTCTATATGAGACAAATGGTTGGGCCCAATAATGGGATTTCCTTGTCGAACTAGTATCTCAAATTCAAATTCTTGAAATAATAAGAGCCATCGACATATTCATCCATGGTGTAGTGTTTTATTAACTATGTATTTTAGGGCCTAGTGATTTGTAAAAAACACAAATGGGTTATCCAATAAATAGGGATGATACTTTTGGAGAGAAAAAATCATACCTAACCATTCTCATTCAATCATTGAATAATTCCATTCAACTTTGTTTAATTTAATACTATCATATGTATTGGGAAATTCAATCCCATTGTTACTAGACCGGGTTAGGGATGCAGTAGAAAAGAACAAAATCTACTATTCATGCAATTTCAAATTAGTGGCAAGTGGAAACAAACCAAAATGGAAAACCTATGTTCAGTATTTTAAGGAAACATTTGCATATTCAATGTCCTTCCTCAATAACTCATGCAATAATCAAATATGCACTCTCCTCTACACTCTAATTTTATCTATGAATTTCTTTGTTGATATTGAAGGTTGTAACTCATTTCTATTAATAAAAATAGGAAGGAACAAACCTTCAAAACCTTGGTGCATTCTACCAGAACAATAGATGCAAAGGAAAACCACTCCAAACTACAGGAAACCCAACACTAAAGGAAAAACATGTTGTTGTAGGAACAATTGCTACAGTAGTAGTGTTCCTTTTGTTGCAAGATTGTTCATGTTGTTACAGGATTGCTTTTGGTTTTTGTAATATTGCTTCTGGTTTTTGTAGGATTGCGTTAATCTTCAAATTTGAATGAAATTTTTTTATTTTCCTTCTCCACCTTATGGGAACATCTTCTAACAACTCTAACTCATCCTTCAAAGTCTTAAACCTACAATATCTCTATCTTTCCCAATGCTTTAAGGAAAATATGTCCTAGAACAGAGCATTATATTTACCTAATTCCTAGATCCTATTTAAATAATAATTCAACAACTCCTTACCCATGAGTATAGGTTTTATTACACTGACCACAACTTTGTTATCCTCACCCTCAACAAAAAAAAAATTGGGTAGTTTGTTTGTGCTTCCATGATGAGTACTATTTATAAAGGCAACAAAATTTCTGCATGCTTTTGGTATTCCATCAATATATATGGAAAATCCCTTACGTTGATTGTTTTTTTCATTTTATTATAATTTGCACAAATTCCATATATGTGCATAATCATTACATATCTTTTCATCCTACCCAAATGTGTGTAAGCATACATTGGGCCAACATATTTCATCCGTTTCAATTCACTATTTTATGGAACATTCAACCCGTCCATTTTAAAGAGCCTCAAACCATGTAAACTAGATGGAGAAATTTGATATGTTCTTCCATCAATAATGAAATCAATGTTTATTTCAGGAAGGGATTTTGGTTCTCAATTCTTCACATAATTCCTATAAATTATTGGAACTTCCTTATCTTCGACAGACTCATTGTCATAAGAGCATGAACCCCCTTCATTAAGAAATACATTGATACGTTTTTAAAAATTTCTTCTAACAGTGCTACCTCTAGTTAATATTGATGTACTACTTGACACTTTCCCTTCTCCATTCTATTTGGGATAGTCATCACTATCTGAATATGGATCATAAATATGTTTATTTGGTTTTCTCTATAATTAAATCAAATAACAACAATTATGTTCCAATATTATGATAAAGATAGAAAAGGTAGCAATTAAATTATAATTGTTATTCCTGTTGGAATATATTAAACCGACTCATAACTTAGGATAAAATAATTAATCACTATTTGATTAATTATTCACCCACTAGCTTAATTAGTTGGCATCCACTTGCACCTTAAATTCAATACATGCCATCTATATCCTAGGAATGATTTATTTCTAATTCTGGGTTGATATTGACCACCTTTTGACCATCCAGAATTAGTATATAGTACTTTACAATAGATTCTGCTTTATTCTTCTTTTCCTGCTTTTCTATGGATAAGGTAAAGCTAGTCAAACTAGGAAACTGGGTCCTTTTGTTGCCAACCCAACCTTCATGACTTTTCCTCCATTTTCTAGGATTATAATTTTTTTTCCCTCTCCTTGACAACTCACTCATGATTTTTCCAATTTGTGAGTTCCTTGATAGACTTGGGAAGTGCTTTAGCCACCTATGGGGGTTTTCTATATTTTGGTAAGTCAACCTTTCTGAGCTTTATGAGTTGTCTCCATACAACTCAATTTTCCTATGAGGGATGTACTATTTATGTACACTATTATTCATAATTATTCAATGGAAGGATACACACCAATATTCATCTCTTCATTCATGTGATTCAGTCTCTTTTCTTCTCTCTATTTTTCCTGTGTATGCTTGTGAGGATTCTTAGTAGTAAGATCTATTTCTTGTGCTTCTTATTAGCATCAATGCTCATAGAATTGATCTATTATTTCTACATAGTATCAGAGATATAGGGAGCACAACCTTTCCACCTTCTACATGGTATCAGAGCAGCAAGGTTGATCAAGTTCTACAGAGTTGAGGAGCACATCTAGTCTCCTATCCCTCTCTGAAGAAGAGCTTGTCTAGGTTACAAGATTTTCTCCTAGTTTTGTTTTGCAGGTTGCAGAGAGTATCTCCTAGAGGATATCAACAACTTCTATATGGATTCAAAATTTCATCTACTATCTCCTTTCAACTATGTTGATTGGAAGCCAAAAATGAGCGCATACTTGAAGAGGCAATGTCTCTTTGATGTCTCCATTGGTGCATTGAGCGAACCTGAGTATTATGAAGAGAAGATTGATTGGATAAATAATTTTGATAGATATTATGGAATTATGTGTTTGGGAATGTCTCCAAATATATATCATCTCATGGATTCTGCTGAGTATCCATTTTATCTTTGAAAGAATTTGGACAAATGTTTTGGTTTGTAGGAAATAGAAGATGAAGCATGGAGTGAACCCAACATCTCCTCTTGTTTTATCTCTCGATATTTCTTGGCCTCTACATTATCTGATGAAGTTGATGATGATGAATCATTTTCTCATATAGTTCATGTTGTTTCTTCCCTCTTTGATTTGAATGCTTCCTCCTTCAATCAAGAAGCAAATATTAAAGAACCATCTTTTTCTGTGTCTCTTGAAGGTGATTTTTATTCTTGTGATACTAATGATGAAAAAGAAGTAACATATGGAGCTGATATTGATGTTGATTATGATGATATAACCCATTCATTTTTCTCTAAATCTCCTATCTTAGATTATGATATCTATGTGCCAGATTCTTCACACCTTGTGCATACCTTTCTCATTGATGGTGCACAACCCAGTGATTTCCAAGATGTTTGCTTAGCCAAATCAAGCCTTATTTGTGTCATACCACTTACCTTACTTGATCTCATGTGATTCATTATCTCCTCATTTGTTCTTGGAATCAATACTCAGAGCCTTATTGAATTTTTTGAACATCTCCTTATTTCCTCCTTTCATACAAAGGATTCATTACCAGTGTATTCCCATGAGTCTACTAATATGATTATATGTGATCCTTTGGATTCTGATTTAGGAGAATATTTTCATGTTTATAAACATATAATACCATCATCCATACCATCTACCATACCTATGAATAATCCTAAGACTATACAAATCCCAATTTCACTAATTGATTCCTCATTGGTCTCTTATGCAGTGATATTTATCTTACATGGTTTGAAGTCTTTCATATCTTTCGGTGGTTCATTTTCCATGTCATTATTCATATTTGTATTGATATTAAACATGTTTGGATATTTTCTAAACACTTATGGTTTAGATATCATTCCCATCCATCATTCATATTCTTACACCTATCATTTTTCCCCAGTTGCTCATGATTTTCCTAGTCTAGCCCTATATCCTCAGGGAGCCACTAAATCCTTTGTCCTTGTTGTTCCATATGATAATACTTCTGATATATCAGAGTTTTATCAGCCTCATATAATATCTGGAAAGGTGCTACATCATATTGGAATATTGACATGTGATTCGCATCACAATTTTGCAGCTATTCAAGGAATTGGGTGTGAAATAAGTTGTCTTAATTATTGTATTCTTTGGGAAGGAGTATGAACATATATATTTTCCATTTCAAATTATGTTTGAAGATCATAGTTTTATAGCAAAAGGAATCATTCATATAATTTTCCTACTTCATCAGATGATGAGATACAAGGAGTCTCTCCTCTTCCTTCTTGCAAGTTCTACACTATAGCGCACGATCATGGAGTTCATGATTTATTTAGAAATTTATTCATCCAAAAGCAGTTCATTCAGATCATTAAAGTGAATATGAAGATATGTTGAAGACATTTTATTTCAAATTTTGTGCCTTGTCCTTTCTTGAGGGAGTATTTTCCGCATGTGGTTTTGCCTCTTTCCTCACTTTTCTGGACATAATAATTGTTAAAGGGTAACCATAACCTTGTTGTTGGGCCCTATATGCATCCATATTTTTTGTCATACCATCATAAATTTAGACTTATAGGGAGGTGTTGGAATATATTAAACCCACTCATAACTTAGGATAAAATAATTAATCATTATTTGATTAATTATTCACCCACTAGCTTAATTAGTTGGCATCCACTTGCACGTTAAAGTCAATACATGCCATATATATCCTAGGAATGATTTATTTTGAATTCTAGGTTGATATTAACCACCTTTTGACCATCCAGAATTAGTATAAATCACTTTACAGTAGATTCTGCTTTATTCTGCTTTTCCTGCTTTTCTATGGATAAGGTAAAGCTAGTCAAACTAGGAAACTGGGTCCTTTTGTTTCCAACCCATCCTTCATGAATTTTCCTCCATTTTCTAGGACTAGCATGTTTTTTTCCATATCCTTGACAACTCACGCATGCTTTTTCCAATTCGTGATGTCCTTGATAGATTTGGGAAGTGCTTTAGCCACCTATGGGGGTTTGCTATATTTTGGTAAGTTAGCCTTTTTGAGCATTATGAGTTGTCTCCATGAAACTCAATTTTCCTATGAGGGATGTACTATTTATGCACACTATTATTCATCATTATTCAATGGAAGGATACACACCAATATTCATCTCTTCATTCATGTGATTCAGTCTCTTTTCTTCTCTCTATTTTTCCTGTGTATGCTTGTGAGAATTCTTAGTAGCAAGATCTATTTCTTGTGCTTCTTCTTAAAATCAATGCTCATAGCATTGATCTATTATATATACAATTCCATGGACCATTAATCAATCTCTAAAAATATAATCAAGTGTTATTAATCCTTGAATATTTTGTGTAAATACGTAGTTTGGTATTAAATCTATAGCCTTATATTCCTTAAAAATCATGCATGTGGCATAGTTAAGAGAATCATCCTTAGATCACCATAATATTTTGTAACTAGAGTTTCAACAATTAAATTATGACTTTCCACAAAATTCCTTCTAAATTTTAGGGAAAAAGAAATAGAAAACCTATATAAACTTAGGGACCTAGGATGTTTATGGCTAGGCAATTGATTCATTCTCATAGTCCACTTGCATGAGAATTGGTAGGGTATCTCCTTGAGGGGGTTTGATTGAATCATTTTCCTCTTTGATTTCTTTTCACAAAAGGTAGTTTTTAATTTAATATCAATATTTTGAGAAATGAGGGTTTCCTATTCTAAGGAAATCATATCTCATAAATGGGTGTAAGTAATTAGTATTTGAAATGTACCATGCTATGTTTAAACAAGGTCCACTCTAGGACTATGTTGGAGATAGTATATGAATTAATATGCATGTGGTATTTATTGGGATATTATAAACCCACTCCATACTTAGGATAACAATATTTAATCATTATTGATTAATTTCCTACCTACTAGCCTAGATAGTTGACATCCACTTTCACCACTTGGTAATAAATTTCCATATATACCCCAGGAGATCCTTTTTCCCGATTCTAGTTAGATCCCTCCTACATTAATGACTACCATATTTAGTAACTGCTCCTTCATGTAGGTTATGTCTTTATCCTACTTTATTCTAGCTTTTCAATGGATAAAGTAAAGCTAGTCAACTAGGAAACTGCCATCTTTTGTTGTCAAACCATACTCCATGAATTTCTCTCCATATTCCAGGTTTAGCATGTTTTTCCATCACTCATGACAACTCACTCATTCTTTAGATAATCCGTGAGTTCCTTGACATAGTTGGAAAGTGCTTTAGTCACCTATGGTGGTTTATCATACTTAGTAAGCATGATTTATGAGCTAGCATGAGTTGTATTCTAGAAACTCAATTTTTCTTTATAAGGATGTATTACTATTGTAATAATCAATCAATCACAATTCATTAATCACTCCTTAATGTGTGTGCATTTTTCTTCTTCTTCTCTCCTTATGCCAATTTTCTACAATTCCCTATGAGGTTAATTGTGTGCTTAGATTATTAGCTTGTTTACAGAATCCTTGCTACCATCAAGGATTTAGAATTATGACATGGTATTAGAGCCTTTCATTTAGAATTCTGACATGGTATCATAGATTTAGGATCTCATCAATTAATTCTCCTTTTCAAATTTGCAGGTTTATTTTGCAGGTGCAACAACTTCTATATGGATTCACTGAAATTTCCTCTACTATCTCCTTTCGACTATGTTGATTGGAAGCCAAAGATGAGTGCATACTTGAAGAGGAAATATAGATTTGGTGTCTCCATTGGTGCAGTGAGTGAACCATAGTTTTATGAAGAGAATATTGATTGGTTAAGTGACTATGATAGATATTATGGAATTATGTGTTTGGCAATGTCTCCAAAGATACATCATCTCATAGTTTCTATTGAGTATCCATTTGAGCTTTGGAACAATTTGGACAAATATTTTAGTGTGCAAGAAGAAGAAGATGAAGCATGGATTGAACCCAAAATATCCTCATGTTCTCTCTCTCAACATGTCTCAGCCTCTCCATTCTATGATGAAGTTATTCATGATGAAAAAGTCCCTCATACATCTCATGTTTTTACTATCCTCTTTTATTCGAATGCTTCCTCCTTCTATAAAGAAGCAAATATTGAAGAGCCATATTTTTATGTATCTCTTGAAGTTGAAGATCGCGTTTCATATTCTTATGATGTTAATGACGAAAAATAAGTGACTACTGGAGCTTCCATTTCCATTTTTTATGATTCATTCACACATTCAGTGTTTTCTATGTCTTATTTCATAGATTCTAAGATCCATATGCCATATATTTCACACCTTGTGCATATCCCTCTCCTTGATGGTGCACAAATCTATTTCTTTTAGGATGTTTGCTTGTTTAGATAAATTCATATTTGTGTCATACCACTCACCATAATTTATCACATGCACTTATGCATCTCCTCTTTTGTTCTTGGCATCAATACTTATAGCCTCCTTGAATATTTTGAACATCTCTTTCTTTCCTCCTTTCATAATTCTACCACAAAGGATTATTTATTAGTTTATGCTCTAGAAGAATCTAATGATGTGTTGTTATGTGTTCTTTTGGATACTTTGAAATCTAGATCAACCTATGGAGTCTCAACATTCACACTCCCTGATCCCAAGACTTCTCCTTTTTCCTACATGATCACTCGCACACATCCTCTCAGTGTAAATCAAGTTGGAGGCCCTATGCATTCGTTTGGACACTTAATTAACCTATATGGAGCTGATTTCATCTCTATTGGTTCTAAGTTCAAATCATCTCATCATATTGGAGCTGATTACAACTCTCAATATCTTTCAATCAGACTTACACATCATTCGATCTCAGTTGTTCTACATGTTCCCAGATTCCATCCTGTAGTTGTTCTTGATCTAGGTGAGAAAATTTATATTCTTCCTAAGAATAATATAGCTCCATACATCAAAATTTAGTTTGGAGTAGCATCAGTAGTAGTTCAACATCTTTTGTTTTCCTTTCATGTCCTTTCTTGAGGGAGGATTTCCCCATGTGGTTTTGCCTCTTTCCTTGGTTCTTTGGATAAGATAAATTGTAAAGGGTGACCATAGCCTTGTTTTTGGGCCCTACATAGGTCTATATTTATTATTATTTAAGACATATCATCATAAATCCATAATTAAAGGGGGATTTTGGGATATTATAAACTCACTCCATACTTAGGATAACAATATTTAATCATTATTGATTAATTTCCTATCTACTAGCCTATATGGTTGGCATCCATTTGCACCACTTGGTCAACACTTGTCATATATACCCCAGGAGTGTTTTTTTCCCGATTCTGGTTAAATCCTTCCTACTTTATTCACTTCCATATTTATAACTGCACCTTCCTACAGATTTTGTCTTTATCCTGCTTTCTTCCATCTTTTTAGTGGATAAGGTAAAGCTATTCAACTAGGAAACTGCTATATTTTGTTGCAGGATTAGTATTTTTTTCCATCATTCATGAAAAATCACTCATTATTTAGCTAATTCATGAGGTCCTTGACAGATTTGGAAAGTTCTTTACTCACCTGTGGGTGTTTACCATATTTAGTAAGCATGATTTATGAGCTAGCATGAGTTGTCATCTAGAAGCTAAATTTTCCTTTATAAGGATGTATTATTATTGTAATAACCAATCAATCATCATTCATTGATCACTCCTTAATGTGTACATGTTCTTATTCTTATTCTCTCCTTATGCTAATTCTCTGCAATTCCCTATGAGGTTAATTATGTCCTTAGATTCTTAACTTGTTTATAGAATTCTTGATACCATCAAGGCTTTAGAATTCTTACAGGGTATTAGATCCTTGAATTTAGAGTTTTGAAATGGTATAAGAGATCTTGGATTTCATCAATTAATTTTCCTTTTCTAATTTGCAGGTTTATTTTGCAGGTGCAACAACTTCTATATGGATTCACAAGTTCCTCTTCTATCTCCATTCAACCATGTTGATTGGAAGCCAAAGATGAGCACATACGTGAAGAGGTAGTGTCTCTTTAATGTATCCATTGGTGTAGTGAGTGAAACAGAGTCTTATAAGGATAATATTGGCCAACTAAAGGACTATGATAGAGATTATGGAATTTGTGTCTAGCAATGTCTCCAAAGATACATCATCTCATAGTTTATGCTGAGTATCCATTTGAGATCTCGAACAATTTGGATGAATATTTTAGTGTGCAAGAAGAAGAAGATGAACCATGGAGTGAACCCAACATCTCCTCATGTGCTCTCTCTTAACATGTATCAGCCTCTACCTTCTATGATGAATCTATTCATGATGAAGAAGTGCCTCATACATTTCATGTTGCTACTATTATCTTGTATTTGAATGCTTCATCCTTCTATAAAGAAGCAAATATTGAAGAGCCATGTTTTTTTGTATCTCTTGAAGAATAAGATCCTTTTTCATCTTCTTATGATGCTAACGATGAAAAATAAGTGACTAATGGAGATTCCATTTCCATTTTTGATGATTCATTCACACATTCAATGTTCTCTATGTCTTCTATCATAGATTCTGAGATCCATATGCCAGATATTTCACACCTTGTGCATACCTCTCTCCTTGATGGTGCACAACTCAGTTTATTTCAAAATGTCTTCTTGGATAGGTCAATTCCTATTTGTGTCATACCACTCACCATACTTGATCACATGTGCTTTTGCATCTCCTCCTTTGTTCTTGGAATCAATACTTAGAGCCTCCTTGAATATTTTGAACATCTCTTTCTTTCCTCCTTTCATACTTCTACCACAGAGGATTCTTCACCAGTTTATGATATAGAAGAGTATATTGATGTTCTAGTCTATGTTCTTTTGGATATTTTTAAATCTATATCAACCTATGGAGTCTCAACATTCATACTCTATGATCCTAATCCTTCTCCTTTTTCCTACATGATCACTCACACACATCCTCTTAGTGTAAATGAAGTGGGAAACCTTATGCATTCGCATGGACACTTATTTCACCTATATGGATATGATTTCATATATATTGGTTCAAATTTCAATTCATCTCATCATCTTGGATATGATTACAACTCTCAATATCTTTCATGCATGCTTACACGTAATTGGATCTCAGTTGTTATACATGGTCCCAGTTTCCATACTGCAATTATTCTTAATCTAGGTGAGCGGATTTATATTCTTTCTAAGAAGAATATTCATCCATACATCAACATTTATTTTGGAGCAGCATCAGTGGAATTTCAATATTGTTGGTTTTCCTTTAATTTCTTTTCTTAAGGGAGGATTTTCCCCGGTGTTTTTTCCTCTTTCCACAGTTCTTTGGACAAGATCAATTGTAAAGGGTGACCATAGACTTGTTGTTGGGCCGTTTATAGGTTTATATTTCTGATTATTTAAGACATATCATCATAAATTAATACTTAAATGGGGGTGTTGGGATATTATAAACCCACTCCATAGCTAGGATAACAATATTTAATCATTATTAATTAATTTCCTACCTACTAGCCTAGATAGTTGGCATCCACTTCCACCACTTGGTCAACACTTTCTATATATACCCTGGGAGAACCTTTTTCCTGGTTCTTGTTAGATCCTACCTACTTTATTGACTGCCATATTTATTACCCATTCCATCCTGGAGATCTTTTCTTTATCCTTCTTTATTCCACCTTTTCAGTGGATAAGGTAAAGCTATTCAACTAGGAAACTGCTATCTTTTGTCTCCAACCCATACTCCATGATTTACTCTCAATAATATAGGATTAGTGTAATGTCTCCTTTTAGGAAATTTTATTAAAATTCCCAATTTTCCAATTTTTTCACAATTTTGGCTCTTGACTAGTTTTAGTGTCTTGGTCTCCAAACTGGCCCGATTGCTCCCAAATATTTAGATAAGGTGTATGTCTGATATAATAAATTAATTATAATTTTTATGGGTGTATTATTTCCCTCCAAACACTTTTGCAAGTTTTTACTAATTTCTGAACAAGATGGATAATTTTACATGGCAATTTTGGCCTCAAATCCCTCCTGGGTAATTGCCGGAATGGCTTCCCAAATGTATAGAAACTCACTCAAATCCTCAAATTAAAGTGGGAGATGTGTATAATACATTATCATATACTGATATTCAGAACCAATCAAACTCCCATATCTTTTATCACTTCCTTCAATCAGATATAAAAACTAGTTTTGGACCCTTGGGGAAATGAGACGTAGTTTTCCCCAAATGTTATGAAATTCGACCCAATGGCCAAAAATTATCAATTACAGACCATGAAAACCATAATATACTTTAATTAAAGTTAATTCCTTCACAAATCATCAATGGTGCACACATATATTTGATTCCATCAAGATTGCAAGAGTTTACAACAAGGTATTGGGGAAATGGCACTGTTTCTTCAATATTGGACAATAATACATGAGATATATTGTATTTTTGACCTGAGATATTTATTAAATTAAATAAAATATAATTTAAATCATAATACAAAATACTGGAGCAATATAATCTCCCTCAAAGAGATGAATAGCTCACCAAGTGCACCTCACTCCATAGAGCTGAAATATGGTGAGAAAACTTGAGATGAATGGAAGAACAAGATGATATTGAGATCAAGGATGATTTTAGGGGTGACTTATAGACCAATGGATAATTTTAAGGGTTACCCAAAAAAGAGTGGGTGAATTTTTATATTAAAATGTTATTATTTTATTTAATAAATTCACCCATTATTTATTTTGTATATCGCTGCCCCAAGGTAAATCGCATTCATCCTGATTTAGGGAAAATATGAAAAAGGAATATTATCCCACGAAATTATTTATTTTTGCCCACATTCACCTGAATTTTTCCATCTATGAGGAGATATTTGCCCAAATTCGCCCGATTTTTTCCGATTGGGAGGAGAAATGAAGATTGTTCGCCGGATTTATGGATAATAGCTTGAAAAATTGGTATTTTGCCCAGGATTTATGGATAATACAATTAAAAAATTTCTATTTCACTAGGATTTATGAATATTTCGGTAAACTGGTCTTACTTCAACCTCGATTGGGGTAAATTGGACATAGTTCATCCTGGATTTGGATTTATGGACAATTATTTGAGTAAAATGTGGAGATTTAATCAATTGGGGAAGTTTTTTCACAAGATTTGGTCCATATTTGAGGAAAAAATGGATAAATTTAGTCAAGTGAGGAAGTTTTTTACTTATATAATGGTGCAAGAGTTAGGAATCAGGCTCAACATCAAGCTTGATTTCTATTGCAAATCGGTCTTTACAGTGGCTGAGTGGATTCGTTGAAAGCAATTTCAGAAAGTTTCTTCTATCTGCACTGTGCAGGCTTTTTACATGTTAGTTTCTTGAATATTCTTCTATTTGTAGGATTTTTACAGGTTAGTTGTTGTGAGCACTCAACCTTGTTGCTAGACCACAGCTTGATGGGATTTTTCTCATTGGATATTATTCTTTGGCACTCTATTGGTTTTAACTTTTATTCTGGGTGTAAGTTATAGTATTCAACAACCATGGAGCTCATTAGAAATTATTTTCCAGGGAACATGGTACAAATTCATAGATTTCTTCTCTTTTCTTTCTATTTTTCTTTTCAAGAATATTCACTTTTCAATCCCATGATTTATTCAAAGGACCAATGGCACCTCCCATTACAACTGAAAAACCATAAGATTTTTTTCCACCTTGGGAGTCTGGGTTTTGTACCCACCAGCTATATATATCATACATTGCATCTCTTGGACTTAGATAAATGAAGGTATAGATCAATCGAAGTCGTCCCTTGTTCTGTTTTGAGAAGGAACAAGGAGAAGCAGAAGAAAGTAAGATCGGTCTTTGACTCAGGGCAATCCAGTCTTGTTTCCTCGATCTTTAATCTACTTACATTACAATTGACCAAGTGGACTGACTTCAGTTGATTTGATTGATTCAGTTCCAAGCTTCATAAATGGGATGGAGTAGCTCACTCATAAATAATAGCTTTCTCATTGAGATATGAAACAATGTCACCCTAGGGGGCAAATATCAGCGGTAAGGAGTCCCATAGGAAGACGTCATAAATGTATAGAGCTTCAAATGTGTTTTGGATTCATGTTTACCATGCCCAGCTAATTTGCTGCATTTGTTATATGTTCTTTTTTTTATAAGTCTAGCTAGTATGGGATATATGGTGCTGTAAGCAAAAAGACTTTCTATTATATATGCTTATTAATTTGGAGTTCACCCTACTTTTCCATTACGTGAAAATGATGGACAAGCTAACAGATGAACAAATCTCTGAGTTCAAGGAGGATTTCAGTTTGTTTGACAAGGATGGAGATGGTCAGTACTCACAAATACCCTTCAATTATTTGTCTTTCTCTACATGTTTTCGATCTTTGCTTCTTCTATAAGAATAGGAAGAGATGCAATGTATTTAGCTTATCTGGGTTGTGAAATTTTGAGTTTATTTACATAGATCTATTGGCCAAATTGCTTTATGTGATCACTTGTGTACTTAGATCGGTTGAAATCAATGGCGTTTTTTATTACCCATTTTATTAGATTCTAGGATTATCCATTTATGTTGGGTAGTTATGGTAGAGGGATGTAAGTAATGGTCGCATCGTTGGTACTCTATAGTCAAATCATTTCCCTGTAACATTATCAATGTTCTATGGTGAATAGGGGACAAGGTATTAGATATGGTTCATTCAGTTGGTTCTCTTATTGCTTGATTTGAGTTTTCATAAATCACCACTCATCAAATTCTAAACATTTTTACTTGTATAGTTAACCGAAGTTTTTAACCGTCTTTCTGATTGGAGTGGGTACTGGGTAGGAGAATTTTATGAGAGATCTGTTGCAATTAGACCTCTTGGTTAATAATTTCATCAAAGTCACCCAAAAATTGCACTTAGTCTCATTCACAAAATGAAGACTGCATTAGCATTGAAAACATCTTAGTTTAACACTTTTGCAAGAATGAGCCTAATCCTCAACCCCTCCTTCAGAACTTCAGTAGCGTTCTCTAGGATCTCAAGGAAACATTTCAAGAATCAAGCTAGCTATTGTAAACATGATATTGATATTGTAAACCAATATCAATAAGTAATATGGAAACCGAAATACCATTTAACACAACAATTTGTTATCATGTGTTATCCAAGTTTTAACCCCTGAATTATAAAATGTTAACTCATGGGTTATTTAAATGATGTAGTTTATGTGATAGAAGTCAAGCCATGTGTCAATTGGGTCTCGCTCAAGTGGTATAGAATTTGTCCTCCCCACCCAAGTTGAAATCCCACTTGTGACATGATCACAGTTTACGAGCTGATTGTTGAATGGGACTATTTGTGAGCTAATTGTTGATTTGGGGTTGGCAAGATTTCAACAATTTCATTCTCACTTATGAGATGGAGGGTGGGAGCATGGCAACTTGGAAAAAAAGACAGAATTCATGTGGCCTGAGTTAAATGACTCCATGGGTTGTATGACTTGATAATTGTTCTTTGAAGGTACGACCTTTCATGCCCATGCTTCTTCACAAACATTTTCCATCAATCATTGACTAAGTGATCTTTTACATGTTTCCCCATGCTTCTTGGAATGGGCACACATGTCTTATGCAAACTCTTGTCGAAAAATCAGTATTCACCATTGCCATGGATAATACGTACTCCATTCGAATTGGGAACATTATCCTCCTTGTTCTTGAAGAAACCTTGTGTGGAGCCATGGCCGTTTATGCCTTGAAATGTCAATACTATTCCAAGAAAATTATGACTTGCAAGAGCCTGTGAGGGCCAGGGACTTGCTGTGTGAATTCAAAGAGGAAAAGGGATGGTAAAGAATGTCCATGACAGCTTAAGAAAACACCACAAACCTGCAACCACATTAGTGCTTCTTATGGACTATTTTGGTGAAGTGTTTCTCATATGGGTCATTCACAGTAGGAAATCGCCAGTCTTTAACTCTTTCTTCCTACACTAGAAGGGAAGAAGATCCCTAAGGGGCTGTGGAGCAAAGAAAGGGATGATTTTCCTTGTGCTGTGAAGGAGAAGAAAGTTCCATCATTGATTAATGGCTGGATGAGGGACTGGAGTGCTCAATAGTGAGAATATTGATTATGTCATGGGATTAGTGGGTTGGGCTGAGTGAGATTATTGCTTGTCAGTAACTAGTTTGGTGGACTTAACTTGAAAACAAATAAGTATTCCATAATCATCTTTGTGTGGAATGCTTGTGTTTACATATGTTTTGATAATGGATAATGAATGAATTCTAGAAATATGCATATTATATCTGCTGCTAATTGCTGTGCATATGGATTTGTTCATAAAGGAATAATTTTCATATCAAGTGCCCCAATGGCCAAAGAAAGGCATCCCGGTACATGACATTTCATTTGAGACATATAATTTGAAAACACTGAATGAGTAATTCATCTGGGAGAAAAAATTTCATGATAGGCTGGCATTGATAAATGCATCAAATGTTTTGGACATATTAATTATCAACTGCCATTGAACACAGAAGGAGACGGGCTTATTCCTTCTTGTTAAAATACAACTACAAGAGAAGCAAGAAATACTTTGACAAAAGGTAGCCATTAAAATGAGTATCTATGCCAAATAACCTATGCCTTCAATCCATGTTGAATTTCATAATTATCAGGAATTTCCTTCAGCAAGATAGACAAGGCTGGTAAATTTGCTAGAGGAACAGTGAGCTAAAAATTGGGCACAACCAAATGAGTATAACTTATTTTGCAATAGATCTCACAACAAAAAGAGATTAAATATTCAAAACAACATACAAAATCCTTCCTGATGACAAATGGACAAACATTAGAGTTTCTAGGAACACCGTAGTGCCTTGAGATTCATTTTTGCTTACCCTTTCTCTGGTTTATAACCTTGGAACTCATGGAAAAGGTAACAGATGCATACTTGTATTCCAACACTTTTGATAATCATGAATCATGATGCATGTGTTGCTTTGCAAATAACAGTTGTAAACAATGCTATATATAACATGCCCTGTAATGGATTGTGTTCCATTTGTATGTGACTACGCTACTTATAAGAAATAAGCATTATTTGGCATAGGGCAGGAATTAGAAAGTCAGATAATGTATACATTCCATGTAATGTACCTACATAATAACAAAAGGCCCAATGGACTCGATGTACATGATCGATTAATTTTTCCTACCTTCCACATAATGCACCTACATCATAGCAAAAGGCCCAATGGACTATACCATATTACAAAAGGACCCCAATTGTCAAATTGAGAGGGTGTCTGCAAAATATTGAAACTTTAAGTTATAACCAAGTTGTCTTGCATTGTAGGACTAATGGTAAGAAGATAAAAGATAAGTAAAATGCCAATAAAATCAGTTAGTGGTAATAAAATTAGTTCACACCTAAGTTTAACACAATTGAAAGTCTGAAACATAACACAAAGCATAAAGAGAGAGTACAACTATTAGTGTGCAATGTGTACATACTGAATTAACTACTGGAGTCTGATGCTCAAGTCATGCACTGTGTATAGTGGATGGTTAGGAATCTTTAGGGAAAGTTGTATCACCAAATCCCAAGCTTCCCAATATAGAACCTTATCAAAGGTTAGTGTCATCAAACATGCCTTCATCGCAACTTTTTTTCCATGCTTTTTGCAAGATGGACTTAAAAGACAATCTTTAACTTGGGGACTCGTGCAAAATAGAGATTCTCTCTAGGGACACCTCTGGCTAGGACACACAGAGCCAATTGGTGACATGTGTTTGGTCGAGTTCATTTTGAAAATTTATGGCATGCATTCAGTCCTAAGTATTGCTACTATTGCTACTGGAAGTTGCTTGTCAATGAAACAAATAAGAGTATCACATAAAATGGTTTTATTTGAAACACTTTGTTCATGTGGGATTTGGGGTCCTGAAATATCCTTTTGGTGTGTAGTGATTTTGACCTTGAGATTGGATGCTCAAGGCTCTGTCGAGCACCCTAAATGCAGATAAATTGTTATCAACACACAGAGCATATGAGATTTATTGTCAACCCGAGAAAGTCTTTTATTTCAAAGGATAGATGCACAATTTATGCTTAAACACTAGATCATTGTAATTAAACATTTTACCCCTAAGCAACCATGTTCATCCCTCAGAACCTGTGTAATCCCACCAATCTTCTAAACACTACAAATTCAAATTCTTCCTACCATGTATCAATAGGAAATGAAATCAGATTCAAATAACAATTGCAGACAGAAAGAAAATCCTATTCATATCCCAAAATAAATGATTTGCCTATTCAATTTAATCGCTCTTGAAATCCATACACATAAACTAAATGTAATCTAGAAATTCAATTGCAGCAAATTAAGTTCGGCTACTTTAAAGAATTGAATTGCAGAAATGAAAGTCAACAATTAAAATAGTAAAATGATTGCAGGGATTCGTGGGATGACAATCGGAAACCGTGAGATGAACAAAGCTATGTACAGCTATTGGCTGAATCGCACAAAGGAAACTTCCTATTTAGTCGACTGTTATCCTGTAGCAATTATCAATCTTAGGAAAATGTAACACTGCAATTTCACACATCCTACTGCTGCACACACAAGCAATATAATCAACAGAACATCACACAATAATTAATTCAGAAATCCTACTTTAACTCTGCAATCTCTGAGAAGGCGGGCCCAGCCTTCACGCAGAGACGCTGGATGAACAATGTACAGCTCCCTTAAATCAGCAGCAACTCTTTGTATTAAAAGAAATAATGAGTACAGATTACTTCCACTGTCAATACAAGAATGAATTATCTATTTTCCAACCCCCTGGGTCGAGACAACTTCCCACTTTTATTCATGCAGATAACAACAGCCGATCCTATTACAAAGGGGCAGCCATGAAGATCTCTGATCTTCAGGCATCCTAAATAACACTGGTTGTTACAAAATGTGGCATGGTACAAATATGGAAGATGCAAAAAAGCTGTTGAATGGCCCAGAAGTGACGATCTCCCCAGATCGCCATGATATCCGAGCGGATATACTCAAGATCCCCCAATCATAGTACATTCTGTTACAGCCACTCTGTACAGCTTTGTCTGAAGCATGACATAAGAATCACGTGCCTTAATTGATGGTTGAAGGACTGAGGATCTTCTTGAATCACGAACACCCCTTGTTCCATGACTTGTTCAGCTCCACTTCCCTGCAATCTGCTCATCTCAATCTATCTTCATAAATCACAACATATTAGCACAATTTCAAGAGATAAACAGCCTTAATTGTCACAATCATAAGTATTAATGAGATGGAGCGATGATCAGTCTTACCTTGGCAATTTAGGGAATGAAGTGAGGAAAACAGGTCTGATTGGCATGCTAAATGATGTGAAACAAGGGAAGAAAAGGTGATTAAAGATGGTTAAAAAGGGACCACTTTTAGACTCGACAGGCTCCAAATCAACTCCATACTTCTTAGTCACCTGCATCCTCAACATGCCTTGAGAGGTGTGCACTAGCTAGTTACAATGATCTGGACACATGCACAACAGTGCCTCAACTGGAGATGATTTGTGCCATAACTACTAAGTTGCATACACTTTACTAAATTGAGCTAGGCTACATGCACCTTACTTAACTGATGTATGCAAAACTTAAATTAGAAACATAATGCATGCAAACTTGATGAAACTGAAATATGGGGACTCAGGTAGAGAAGAATGCTTCACGGTGAACTGTTGGCCTGGACACTAATTCCTAGAGTGCCCGGCCTTGCTGTGAGCACTCAACCTTGTTTCTAGACCATAGCTTGATGAGATTTTCCTCATTGGATATTATTCTTTGGCACTCTGTTGGTTTTATTCTGGGTGTAAGTTATAGTATTCAACAGCCATGGAGCTCATTAGCAATTATTTGCCAAGCTCTGTAAATGGAAAACAGGGGGGCAACAATTATTTCTACTTGGAGTACAACTCTGTAAATGGAAAACACAGTAATGAAGCTTCTATGGGAATGCATTTTCAAAATTAATTTTTAACTTAGAAAATCGCTTTGATGATTTCGCATGAGGAACATGTTTTTTCTCCTCTAGTGTTAAGAAACCCTAAACTACTAAAAATCATCTAAGAAACCATGTTATGCAAGTTCTAATCAAGATATCAGAAGATTTTTTTTACAGGAAAACATTAATGGGCCATTGGCAGGAAGTTCCTTACATCTGAGCAACTATCTAAAAATATGTATTCATTATTTCCTATGTGCCTCTTATTTGTTATTATTTGAAACATTTGGAAATCAAAACTCAACAAGTTTGAAAACACTTGTATGAATTAACAAAATAAACCCACCTTGAAACTTCTCCCAAAATATTATGTTTTTTAAGTTAAAAATGAAAAGATACAACTAAACAACTAAAGTTTACAAAATATTCTCTTACTTATTACAGCCAGATATTTTCACTGATAGTCAAATCTTACAGTTAGGGATGGAGGGAGTGAAGAATTGGTCTCAATTACAATGTCCTAAACTCAACATTTGTTTTGTCAATTATGGTTTAAGGGCACTGATAAGCACACATTCAGAGCATGAGATTGTCCATCCAAAGGCAAGGAAGTAGATATCATTTCTCAATGGACTCATGTAGAGAGTCTTCCCCACCCAAAATCAACTTCCATCACTTCCAATCTCAACTATTGTGATATCATAAACTCATAACAAGATCAAGGCAGATGCTTTTATCGGCCAAATACCAATCACAAAATGTTTGTATTCAGTCATATGCATGGTCTTGGCCACCAGCTTCACTGCCTACAACTAAAAGATCTCTGAGACTTCCTTTCCAGTGGTTTCATCCTATGCCAGCAAAGACCTGTTTCCATAGAAACCTTGAGGAAGTTAATGTTGAAGACTCTTGCATATGCTAACACTAAATAAAGTTTGATGAGCTCAAGCATATGGATTTATAGCCAATGGCATCTAGCTTTGACCACTCCTTCAAATCACAAAAATCTTCAACCTATGTAAACTTGGGATGCAAGTATTGGACTTGTGTTGGGCACCTAGCCCATAGCAAATGCATCTCCCATAAGTCCTAATCGAAAGCTTCTTTCCCCTCTTGTGATATTTTCCAATCATCTAGTAACTAACTGTGGACTTCCCAAGGTTGATGCCTATCAGTAAATATTAGCCCCAGTTTAATAAAATCATTTAAAGAATATTTTTTCTAAGAAGCAACTATACCGATGGGTTTAGAGAAATACATGTTAGAAGACTCTGAAAATAAATGAAGAATTAAAGTACTGACTAAAAAGATGCTTCCAATCAAACACGATGAAACATATATTTTTATAAGTAAATACTAAAAAATTTCTAGAAAAAAGAGTGCAAAACGTAGAATGTTTAGCTTACTCCTAAGCAAAATACTAAAAATAAGAAAAGGATTTGGTTTGGGCTTTCAGAATATTTTTGGATCCTACACTCCTGATCACATGCGGGAAGCTGAGGAGATTTCCCTCTTAAGCCATATTTATATGTATTAGCTATGGATGGTCTTGGTTATTTGTTGGAAGCAGTAAGAATACAGGGGAAAATTTGGGGGATTTAGGTTCGTGGAGACAAGGAGGTACTTGACAGTCATTTTGTTGCTGACTAAATGCTATTCAATTCACCTAGAACCTAATTTGGTGATTGAAAACATGAGATAACTAGACATCTTGTGTTTCATTGAGTGTGGTTCTTAGTGATCAGAAATCAGAATTTTGGCTCATAGGAGCTGAGATTCCATCAAAGATTGCTCCACACTAGAGGAGAACACCCTATGCAAATAGGGGGGTAACAGGAGGAAATCCTAGGAACAATTTCCTAGCCTGTCACCCTAGGGATGCCTATTGTTTGGTACTAGGTTTTAACTTTGCAACTAGGATCCAAGGTGCATAAGAATCAATTTCCCTTGGCTGACCTCCTAGTTAATTGCATCAATAGATCATAGGATCTTGTTTACATGTTCTTTGTATGAATTTCCTGACTGTATTTCATCATCCACCAATTCATGTACTCCTTGCATCATGAATTGATGTTGACAATCAATAAATCCCATGGTTAGTCTTTTATGGCAAGTAACTGCCAACTGGAATCATTTTGCTATTACAGCAAGCAACACTTACAGCATAAATTAAAATGGCATTTGGTTAAGAATTTGAACATGACAAGAATTTTGCAACACACTTGTATAATTATTAGGAGATTGAGGATGTGATTAGAGGGAGAACTACAGAAGGAGCTTTGTGGCCATGTCTAGCATGTGTATCACACATGTGAGGATGCTCTGTGATTCAGCAATTTGCATAGTTTTTCATTTCATGATTTATAAGGCAGAGTAACTAGTAGTCAGACAGCCTATCTTCAAGGACCATCACACATTAATTGGCAGGAAATTGATATATGAGGAAACAAATATGGTAAGGACTGGAAAGTGTGTTTTATTCTTTTCTAAACGGTAGGTAGTTGTAAGCTGAGATAATAAGTTTGACAAGGATGCAGGGTCTTTTAAGCCTCGGGAGCCTCCAATAGAGATTGAGGAGATAGAGAAGCTTGCTGCCCAAAGACTGATCCATGGATTCCAAAGAAAGAAGATTCAAGAGGAGTTGTATATTCCTTTACTAATAGTGGGATACCTATTACAACACAGGCTCAAATGTTAGTGTTTCTAGTTTTCACAGGAAGGGAAATTCCTTCTAAACCCATTGTTAGATTGACGTAACTCTTTGTTCCATGAACTAATATATGATGATTTATAAAATAAAAAAATATTCTGATGGTTGTGTGTTTGTATACATATCATACTGTAAAATTGTTCAGAAGAAATTAATCCCTTTCAACATAAGCAACCTGAAACAAAGAAACCGATGTGTTATCTGAAATGGTCACAGTTCACAATGAGCAGATATCTTGAAAATGTCGCTTTCATAATTTTTGGAAATGGGCAATGGCATATATTATCTTATTGATATATAGTTTTTAAATATTTACAAATAATAGAAAGAGAGGAAATTTCTCCTAAATTTATGTTATTTTCTTATTTTTACCTTTTTTCTGTATTCTGAATTTTTTTAAAGTTACAGGTGAATCTCTAGCAATAGGCCAAAATTATATTGATTATTTTTTGGGTTAGAAGAACCCAAGAAACATTTCACAGTGTCTGCATCTTGGATGTTTCTTACCAGATTCCATACCGGAAAAGTTTCCTTAGTATGGGAAAAAGGTATTCGGATAACTGTAAGTTGTTGTAGAATCCATATTATTGTCAATAAATAGAGCTAGAAAGGGGCACAGAATAAGAAACAGGAATGCTACCCTGCCCCTGGCATATTATCCATATGAAATTGATTATAATGCACTAATGCAGTGTCAAGTGAGAAAGATGAAGGAGAATTTCGATAAGATAATTCAAGCTTTCGCAGTTATCTGAATTGTCCATGATCTTTTGGTTTCAAATTCTTGACACAGTGAAGATCCAAAAGATCATGGGCATTAGAGAATTCCAATGTTGTAAGTTGTTGCAGAGTCAATATTAATGTCAACAAATAGTATCGGAAACTAGAAAACCCCCGTTATATTAAGTTATAATATTTATTGGTGATGTACTAATGCAATGTAAAAATGGAATGGGAAGGGCATGCGAATCAAATTTCATGGGTAGGTTTCTATTCACATCGATGTCATATACTATTTAAATTCTCAAGCAGCTCGATTTCAACTGAATTTGACCACATTTGCATCTGTATGCATGTTTGTCAAGACAAAACCGTGTCAAATGTCAAAGAGGTCTTGATTTAATGGTACAGTGGAGGTGGTGAGACATGTTTTGCACCTCAGTGGAGTGTCTCTCTATGCAAGCAGGCTGTTGGGGGAAAGATCCTCCTACTGGTGATTTCTTAGCTGAAGGGATTGTTCAAGTGTTGTGAGTTGTAATCCAGTCACAGTCCATTGTCAATTATACCAGAATGCAGAGGGATTCGCTTGCTACACAAGGATGTTCTGAAGCATCTTTGTCCCAAAATTTAAAAAACTGTGGCCAATACTGCGTAAACATTGTGATCAATGCCTCCACTATGTAATGAAAAATCCCAAGCATATGGATTTATAGCCAATGGCATCTGGCTTTGACCACTCCTTCAAATCACAGAAATCTTCAACCTATGTAAACTTGGGATGCAAGTATTGGACTTGTGTTGGGCACATTAGAGGAAATTTCAACTCAAAATGGGCCTCCTAAAAAAAATTAATAAAATAATAGTTAAAATAATAAGATAATATTTATTAATTTTGGAGGAAGAAAAGAAAAAACTACGTTTTTGTTTGTATTTTCAACATATCTCCCCGTGTTTTTACTCAAATTTCAATCGGGAGAGCTCGTTGGATGCGGAGTTAAATTCCGCATCCAATGAGTATCCACTCGCCATAATTTTGACGGACCCCGCTACCCCAAAAACAATAAATACCTGAAAAAGCGTAATGATGATGTCATCATCACATTTTTTCAGGTATTTCTTCTTTTTTGGGTAGCAAGGTTAGTCAAAAGTATGCCAAGTGGCTACTCATTGGATGTGGAATTTAAATCTGTATCCAACGAGCTATCCTGATCGAAATTTGAGTAAAAACACAGGGAGATATGTCAAAAATACAAACAAAAAAAGTAGTTTTTTTTATGATACCTATCCCCAAATCTATATTAAAATAGTGTTTAAGACCTATACAGTTTTTCAAATTTAAAGCAATTTCATTGGCTAACACATGATGACATGGAATTTGAGTTAAAGTTAAAAGGCCCATTTTGAGTTGAAATTTCTTCTAATGCCTGGCCCACAGCAAATGCATCTCCCATAAGTCCTAATCGAAAGCTTATTTCCCCTCTTGTGATATTTGCCAATCATCTAGTAACTAATTGTGGACTTCCCAAGGTCGATGCCTATCAGTAAATATTAGCCCCAGTTTAATAAAATCAATTAAAGAATATTTTTTCTAAAAAGCAACTATACCGATGGGTTTAGAGCAATACATGTTAGAAGAATCTGAAAATAAATGAAGAATTAAAGTACTGACTAAAAAGATGCTTCCAATCAAACACGATGAAACATATCTTTTTATAAGTAAATACTAAAAAATCGCTGGAAAAAGAGTGCAAAACGTAGAACATTTAGCTTACTCCTAAGTAAAATACTAAGAATAAGAAAAGGATTTGGTTTGGGCTTTCAAAATATTTTTGGATCCTACACTCCTAATCACATGCAGGAAGCTGAGGAGCTTGCCCTCTCAGGCCATATTTATATGTATTAGCTATGGATGGTCTTGGTTATTTGTTGGAAGCAGCAAGAATACAGGGGAAAATCTGGCAGATTTAGGTTCATGGAGACAAGGAGGTACTTGACAGTCATTTTGTTGCTGACTAAATGCTATTCAATTCACCTAGAACCTAATTTGGTGATTGAAAACATGAGATAACTAGAGAAATAGACACCTAGAAATCAGAATTTTGGCTCATAGGAGCTGAGATTCCATCAAATATTGCTCCACACTACAGGAGAACACCCTATGCAAATAGGGGGGTAACGGGAGGAAACCCTAGGCAAAATTTCCTAGCCTGTCACCCTAGGGATGCCTATTGTTTGGTACTAGGTTTGAACTTTGCTACTAGGATCCAAGGTGCATAGGAATCAATTTCCCTTGGCTGACCTCCTAGTTAATTGCATCAACAGATCATTGGATCTTGTTTACATGTTCTTTGTATGAATTCCCCGACTGTGTTTCATCATCCACCAATTCAGGTACTCCTTGCATCATGAATTGATGTTGACAATCAATAAATCCCATGGTTAGTTTTTTATGGCAAGTAACTCCCAACTGGAATCATTTTGTTGTTACAGTAAGCAACACTTACAGCATAAATTAAAATGGCATTTGGTTAAGAATTTGAACATGAAAAGAATTTTGCAACACACTTGTACAATTATTAGGAGATTGAGGATGTGATTAGATGGAGAACTACAGAAGGAGCTTTGTGGCCATGTCTAGCATGTGCATCACTCATGTGAGGATGCATTGTGATTCAACAATTTTCATAGTTTTTCATTTCATGATTTATAAGGCAGAGTAACTAGTAGTCAGACAGCCTGTCTTCAAGGACCATCACACATTAATTGGCAGGAAATTGATATATGAGGAAACAAATATGGCAAGGACTCGAAAGTGTGTTTTGTTATTTTCTAAATCATTATTCGTTTCATTAGAAGTGTGTTTTCTTCTTTTCTAAATCATTATTCCTGTGATGTTTTAAAAAATTGTTAGTTATTCCCTTTTACACAAATTAATAGAAATTTGTAGATTACTTATTAAAGCGTGTACTCGTTTTTAATTTCATTTATCATCGTAGGGGGCCTCTTGTACCATAAAACTCAGAACTAGCTAGACTTAAATTTTAGATGATTTTTACTGTTGTTTGTGCTCAGAGACTAGAGTTGGGTTTTGATGGTACTTCTACTTTCAATCTCAACCTAGAATTTGCTACAGCCTTCTAGTCATTGCTTTTCAGTTTCAGCAATATGACTTTTGGCCACTATTTGTGCTCAAAAATGCCCAGATTTGAGTACTAGGGCATTTTTTTTGGTAGAATTAAACTCAAAACCCAAGATGAATATTGTTTACCTCATGAATGATTCCCAAAATTGCTACAGATCTCTTTTTAATGTTTTCATGCCTAGAAAGTGCCTAGAATTAGGGATTTAAGACTGCTTGTTGCTGTTATTCATACCCATATCTTAAAGTAAATTTGACATGCTCAATCTCTACATTGTATGACAGGCTTAGAAAATTAAATAAGAAACAAAGTGAAATTCTATATGAGAGTTGAATAATAGTGAAAATAGAATCTATTAGCTTGTTTTAATCTGATGGAAGATTAAGTCATCCGTATAAATCTTTATCTTACATGGAATTGAATTTGAGTTTAGCAATCAAAATCCAGATAATCAATGAGAATCTATAAACATGAGGATTGTGTGCACAGATGCTAAAGGGATTATACGCATAGAATCTATGTTACGTGTAGTGATTGATATTATCATTAGAGGAATTTTGGGGTCTAAAATGGGCCTCCTAAGGAAAATAATAAAATAATAGTTAAAATAATAAAATAATGGTTAAAATAATAAAATAATATTAATTAATTTTGGAGGAAGAAAGAAAAAAACTACTTTTTGTGTTCGTATTTTCGACATATCTCCCTGTGTTTTTACTCAAATTTCGATCGGGAGAGCTCGTTGGATACGGAATTTGATTCCACATCCAACGAGTACCCACACTGCATACTTTTGACGGATCCCGCTACCCCAAAAACAAGAAATACCTGAAAAAACGTGATGATGACATCATCATCACGTTTTTTCAGGTATTTCTT